>OY856409.1:645509390-645896390 GCA_963693085.1 Alisma plantago-aquatica | reverse complement strand
ACTCCACATCCATCCTTACTACTAGAGGTCCTCTCTCCATGAAGTTAGATCAATCTCACAAGCATATCCCTTCCTGGGTGAAGCCTATACTCAACTCATGTTTTGCTCAAGATTATCCTTAGCTCTTTATGCTATCACATAAGCTATCCAACATACTCCCTTGACCAGGGTATCCACCTACTGGTCAGCACTACTGACGTATTCTGGGTGTAAGCTATACCCTACTTGCACAAGCCCATAGGGTTCTATAGGTTCTTCTCTAACTTCATCCATGAAGGACCTATACTTTGCTCACACATGCATGACCCTTCCTAGGGTTGGGTTGCCAAAGGTGCTAGGTCATCCAACCTCTCATGGCTCGTATAGCATCCAAGGCATGTCTATCCAAACACCTAGTCTACCATGACTTCTAACTCATCATGTCATCTCTCTCTCTAACCTTCACTTAGGGTTAGGGTTAACATCATCCTCAAAGGATGAGCTAGGTCTCTAATTTTTAAGACTAACTCACTCTACTCATCCCCCTGATAAGGAGGTCTATCCTCGGGTCTCTCCTGAGGCAATGACAACTCATGTCATACGACCTAAGCATGTATCTATTCCTTTACGCTTACTCTATTAAGCTTAAGTCCATGACATCTTACTAACATTCTTTTTATTAATTTGGTGGAGGATTCCTTAATCCTTATCAACCTTACCCATACCTCAAGAGGGTGAGGAGAAGAGAGGAAACCCTAATCCTTAAGGTCCTTAACAGAATTTGAGTTGAGAAGGGATGAACAAGATGAGAGAGTCCTAAAGGTATCTTATTTCAAATCATACCCTAAGACTTTGGCAACGCAATCACACGGATCTGGGAGTCCTCGTATTCCAACTAGCGGTGCGGAGGAATATATTTCAGCCCCTGGTCGTGATCCTTTTCTAGACACCTCTGTCTTTCGGATAATTCTCTAATAACTCCCTTGGTTCTACAGAATTTGTAAAATTTAATAATTATTAAAGATTAATTGAGGAACCTCGCTTTGATACCAATTATAATGACCCCGTCTCCCGGTAACCCCCACTTAAGGGAGACCAAGAGATCAGAGTTGTTATCTAATAATCTGGATCAAAGGTTCGACAAATAATCAATAATAATTAATAAACTTTACCAACTAAACAGAAAACTGGTATAAAATAAAACTTTGTTTACCTTTTAGAATCTGGGATTTCTAAACTTCTATCCATTAAGATGCTAATCTAACTAATCCTCCTGTGCACGTTATTTCTCATTTAATTCCACATATGCCACTTTATTGTTTATTCTTTTCATTTGTACTTAAAACGTTGACAAACAAAACATCGGTCAGCAAGAAACTGGTATGTGGGGGAAACAATAATTGTGCAACTACGTTAACAATGTAGTCAACCAAATATCATTTAACATCCAAGATTATGTTTTAGGAAATACTACTCAATCCTTGCCTATCCCCTATCTCTGTACCATCCCTGCAGTGGACATGGATACTACCTCTCTCATATGGTAGATCCTTACCCCCATGGTCCTACCACACAGGTAGCCAATTGCTAAGGTTATGGAGTCGCATGGCCCTACCCAAAGGTAACCCAATTCCTAACTCATGATGACTTGATGGTCCTACCCCATTGGTAGCCATGTACTAAGTCATTCAATAACCTGATGGGCCTACCCCATTGGTAGCCATGTACTAGGTCAATCCATTAGGCTACAGAGGGGACTAGGATCTGAGCTAGTAGGCACATCTATTATGTGATAGTCATATTCACATTATAATTTGCATGAATTAAATGCAACCAACAGTTTAATTCAAGTCATCGAAAAAACCTCGAAAATCCTCGAGAAACTAATTCGGGATATTCATAGGCGTAACCACATACCTGTCAAGTTGATGTGAGGCAGAAATAATCCAATCAACAAATAGGCAAGCAAGCATTCAATAAGATCCTGAAACAATTATACAATTTCCTTTTATTACTCATGTCACTAAGATCTATTAAATCTAGCTCGTTTCCTAGGGTTTCTAGTTCACTTTTAGGATTTCCATTGCAATTAGGATTTCCATTGGAATTAGGATTTCCCTTCATCTTATACTATATTAAACCCTAATTATCTCAATATCTAATCCTCAGTTTCGGATTAAAGGTGTAATTACCCATTAATTAAGCCCCTTAAACCTCTTTTACATTAAAGCTACTATTTTTATCCTTTTAATCCATGACAAGATCATTATACACGTTTATCATCAATACATAGTTCATTATGGTCCAAATCACATATGAACTCGATTTGCCATTAATCCCACCTTTTATTCATGGGAAACCCCTAATTACTACATTTACGGTATTTATCCAAAAAATAGGAACTTTGATGCTCAAAATATCTTATAACCATGAAAACTCAGTTCTATACATGAAATCAAATAATTAAAGCCATTAGTAGTCCTAAATACCATCATTAGGGTTTCAAGGCCCAGTAAAGCCTATTTATGCACATAAACTCTAAATTAAACTAATTATATGCAAGTTCATATTTATTTATCTTAATGTTCCTTTTCATCATTAACATGTTAACATCAACTTTAAACACTCATTTAACCCTTTCTAATTCGTTAATCATCAAAGGTTAGGGTTTTTCATTTATTAAACTATTAAAGATGGAATATTTATATACTTTTTGAATTGCAATCACAATCAGGCTCTAATTATATTTTTATTAGATTCCCCTCATGTTTCTGAGCAATTTTCATATTTTTCATGTTCTCATCGGAGCTACCAATATTTAGATACAAATTTTGCAATAAATCGTTTACTCTGGCCAATAGCAAGCTGCCACGTGACTCCTTCCATGCAACGTACTCGATTGACTTGAGAATATAATCAAATGTCACTTTTACCCCTCGCTTAAGTTGTGGATCCTTTGTTACTCTGAGGGTAGAACCGTCCAATACCCATCCATCCTTCTTCAACCTCGAGCAGTAGGTTCGCAGCCACCCTAGCCGCCGATCTGCGGCCTTGGCATGCTCTTCCTTGCCCCTCTTGGCCTCAACGGCCATCAGGGAGGGTGCTCTTACCCCCGCCATACCCTGGAACACGCAAAGCTTCTCCAAGTTGTGGCCACAACAGCCGCGAGCAAGCCCAGAAGGTATGTGGCTCAAACTACGTTGCAGCCATGCTGCGGGATCTTCTCCCACCTTTCCAAGGCGTGAACCTCCTCAGAACCCTTTCCCTGCCTCCGCCGCATCCCCACGCGTCCAGCCACACCTCGACCCACGACTGAGACGTCTGATCTAAGGAGGGCCAATGCTACGATCTGCAGCTAGGTCGCATCCCCTTTGCAGGTATTGTGCGGGTTTAGAGTAGGAAGACAAGGGCAGAGCTTCCTTAGATCACTTATGGGAGCATCAAGCCACCATCCAGAACCCTCCTTGATCCTCTGTTTACACCAAGGTTCTCCCTACCTTCTTGGTTAGTGTTTTCTCAAAGAAGAACAAGAAGAATATGGGGAATAGAGAGAAACATGTGGGATATCCCCTTGGGGTCGACCCTGGGCTATTCCCTTATGTAGGGGTGAGTAGCAATGCCCTAGGACATTCCTCCAAGAGAAATCAAGTTCTCTCCCATAAGGAATCCTATTCCTTCATGGATAAGTAGTTCTTCTCTCTCCTATTTACTTCCTTGATATTCCTTATCTCATGGACACTTTGAAATATGAGAATTATTTCTTTCACTCTCTTTATACTTTCCTCTTAATCATTGGTCACGAAATTCTATTTTTATTTAATAGAAAATACTTCCCTTTTTATCAATATCACAAAATTCCTTTATAATGTATCACATTATCCTTTTAATTTGCAAATTTGGTATTTTCTCTTTCCTCTTTCTTCATTGGGACTCCTTGGATCCCAAGAAACTCCAATAATTCGAAATTCCTTTTTAAGGAATACTCATGATCCGTCTACATGCATCAATATGCATTATTTCACATTAAAATACCTCTTTTTGAGGATTTCTTTTTATTTCTCTTTTATTTTCCTCATCAGTATTCCTTTTATTATTAGGAATCCTTGGGATACGAAATACCACTAAGGATAACTGAATCACACCTCTTTCCACTTATTTTCCACATTTTATCATTATTTTCAATTTCTTTCTTAACAAGGAAATACTTAATTGGTCTTTTCTTTTCTTATTGCATTCTCTATGCAACTTTGGACTCCTTGGGACCCAAGGAACCCAAGAGGCACGAAATCCACCTTTGGATTATATTCTTTTTCCTTCTAGCGGTTTCCACATCTCTCTTTTCTCCAAAACTCAATTATTCATTTATTAATTGAATTTCCTTGTTATTTGGCCCAATAGCCAATAAAGCCCACAACACAATCATCAAGGCTATTGTAAACGAAATCCATTTATTCAAAATAGATTATATCATTATTCATTCAAATATGAGAAATTACATTTCTCAGCAAAGGAACCCAAAATTTGGGGTTGTAACAACTATTATATATACAAACTTATCATCAAGACTCTAACCAACAAATTGGTTTCTATTATGCCTAATATTATAGCTTCCATCAAGTTATACTTCTTCAAGGGATGTTGGAATAGACATGCAATGATCCTCTCAAATGACATCAACAGAGACTTTCTAAAAATTCTTCTTCCCCTCATTATTTCCTCACAACTGACCTTTAAAAAGCTCATGAGAAGATCAACAAGGATTATTCTTGTATATCATTTAGGGCATCAGATTCCCTTGTGAGTGGTGCACTTAGACTGATAGTGCCTATTCACTTTGTCTTTCCAAATTTCGATTAATGGGGAGTATAACCCTCTCTTTCATGCTTCAAATGATGTCATGTAGAAGGGTGTTACTCCTTATCTATTTGTGATGGCTGTGTAAACCATGTTTTGAGTTGCAAATTATGAAGTTTCTATATAACTCCTTACGACTATAGGTTTCTCTGTTTCCCACATATCTTCATCAATGACCTACTTATTTTATCTAAGGATAACAAAAAATTGGCAAGGACTATAAAAACTTTAATCAGTGTCTTCAAGAATGATTTTGTTCTACACCCCAACCTTGCCAAGAGAACTCTTTTTAGCAAAAAAACTTGATCCTAACCTTTTTGATTTTTACAAGGTGCATGTATTTGATCTCATAGTCAAATTCTTTATAGTCCCCTCCATTATTGGCAAGCTCATGTGAAACCTCTATGTTACCTCAATTGGTAAAATTAAGTCCAAGATTGAGTCTCTAGAAGATGATATTTGTGTCCATGGTTGGAAGAAGTGAGATTATTATCTATGACCTTTATGCACATCATCTCTTCTATTCTTCCACCTTTCTTCTACAGTACTGGTGTTATAGAGGAAATTCAAAGGATGTTTCACAACTTACCATGGGGAAATATGGATGATCACAAGACTATTCATACTATTGCTTGGGAGAACATTTTTGTCCCAAGAACAAACTTGGTCTTGGTATGCAATGCATTAGTAGCTGGTCTAATGTTTGTATCCTACATACATTTTAATACATTTCTTATTATAAGATAGTGTAAAATTGATTGCACATGGAAACTCCCAAGTGATGAAATCCATAGGTTTCGCCTAAACCAAGTGTATAACAATCCCACATGCAAGTGGGTAGATGTTATTGTAGTATATTATTATGATCGAACCCAAAGGACATTGTTTTTAAGAATTGCTTGATGAAAATAACAGCATAAGAACTAGTAGTTACCAGAAAAGTTGGATTTGGTTCATGAAGATAATATTGAAAATAACAAATGCTAAATTAAAGTTTTAATTATCTAATAATGGAAGCACTAGGGTGGTTGGGTTTCACCACCTAAACAATTATATGTTCACATACTCAATCATAATGAACATGAATATACATATGCTAAGGTTGGATACGTTCCTCTTTCAGTGTTACTATTAAATTGATCTAATGTTACTCTAAGATCATTTCACATTACCTAGAGATCATTTGCATGTCGCCTTAGAAAACACCTATCCAAAATTCTCATCAAGGGTGTAGCATGAAACAATATGATATTTTAGATATTAGGTTGAAAGTTCCTACATCAAAGGATTTTGTAAAAATGTAAAGAAATTTGCTAAACAAGATTTACAAGTATAAAAAAGTTTCTTCATAACATATCATGGTTCATATAAATGTATATGATGAAAATAGGTAGTTGGGATACTCCTGGCACCCTGGTGAGGGAATACTCCCTCATGATATAAAATAACAGGATTAATAGTGGAGGAAGGAACAAAATTGATCATCATAGTACACAATCAAGGAGCAGTCATAATTTACAAATGCCTCTTTAGATGTTGGATATGATGGTAGTCAACTTAGCAGTAAGATCACTCCTTGACGTTCATCGGAGAAGGTATTGGGGCATTATATTACTTCACATAGATTGGATCTACTTATTGCGAGGAAGGAACAACGAGTGATGATGGTAGAGAGCATCAATAAATGGAAGCGAGGGTATTGTTGGTAACACCTATTTTGAGGTGAGAACCTTAAAGACTTGGAGGAGGTGAATGTGTGTGTCCACCAACAGAAATGACCAACAAAAACTGATGATATATGTTAGGTATGGATTTGGGTATGATAGCGGTGTAGAGGGTAAACGATTTTTGTGGAGTCAATGACCTTGTATTTATAGGAAGAAAACTGGACTTAGAAGTCTCCCCACTCTTCTGCAATTAGGTGTCGGATTCCATAGATGTAAAGGGGAAGTTGTGGGCTAAGGACGAGGAATTTTATGACTCCAAGAGTTCCCATCAGTGGACAAATGTGTGGGGCTTTTGTCAGTAGATGAGCACCCAATAAATAGATCAATTGATAGGTGTAGGGGCAGACTTAGTCCTTAGCACAGGTGGATGAATTCAAGAACAACAATGGTAAATAATCCATGGGTTTTTGTCAGTAGGTAGTGTCAAAATATTCATTGGCTGACACATGCTAGAGTTCCATTGGTTGCCCTTGTGTAGGATTTTCATTACTAGGTGATGGTCAAAGTTTCCTTCAATTGATGGACTTTTATGTTTCATCAAAAGTTGTCGTTGGTTGGAGAGACAAGACTCATGTAGGTTGATGAGTGGAAAACTTTCAATGGAAGACTAAGGTATGTGAATGACATCATTCTGTCGGTAGCTAAACATTGTCCTTTCATCACTGTCTAAAGCTAGGATCTCATTTGTAGACTAAATATGGGTACCTCTCATTATTTGATGTGTAGGAGTTTCCATCAGTGGTCAACCAATGGAAGGGTAGAGTTAAGTGAGCTAAAAGGACTTCAGATTGATGAAAACCACCCCAGGGGGCTATTGGTGTGTGGTCAAGGGCATGCATCAATGAAGTTGTGGCTCAATGAAAATTCTAACCGATAAATATTTGATCAATGAAAATCCAATAAAATATCAAAATTTGCTTCAGAGATGCTAGTCAGTTAACGAGACCACTATCCTATGTTGGTGTGAAAATATTATATCAAACGTGTCATGGAAACCAAATAATTAGACCAAAATCTTACAAATTAACATAAAATTAAGAAATATAAATGGAATCTAGTTCTAAAGTAAAATGAGGAAAGTTGATGCAAAACTAAAGTGAAAACACAGCTTAAACTAGGATGAATATGCTTTCATTAAATAACCCCAAAATTAAATTTTGTTCATCCTTGAGTAACACAAAATCTGAAATAGTTGATAAATGAATAATTTCATCCCATGTGATTGCCTCACCTTCACATCATGCCCACCTACATACCACTTGATATGGCCAAGCTTCACAACTTCCTAAGATCACTAAACACATCTACCCATGTCTTTGTACCAACTTTACTTCCCAAAAATATTTCCTCACCACTATCCCCAATACCATGTATATCTAAGAGTTTCATGAGAGTTTAGAAAATCTCCCAGAGCAAGCATATGACCCAACACTTGGGTGTGTAAAAAGGATGTCAAATGAGATACTCATTATGTATTTAAGTGGAAAATGGAGACAATGGGTTAAGTAAGGAATATGTGAATCTTCCCTCTATTTGACTTGAGATTGAAATAAAATATTTTTTGTTAAATAATTGACAAGATTTTCTTGTTGTGTACATTGCAAAACTATTCTTTATTTTTATGGTAAACCAATATTATATAGAGAGGGGTATGGAAGAAGTAGATACAGTAGGGAGGGGGTATGCCACCTCAAACTTAGGTTTTAGTTACTTTTATAGATTTTTATTTTATTTTTGGTGGATGGAAGCTAAAAAGGTGGAATAAGAAGTGTAGAAGAGGGGTCAGATCAATTGCAACTTGATTTACAACTTAGTGCACTGGGTTGTTCTCCTAGTTCCATTATTCTCCAGTAGTGAATGATAAGGTAAAACACAAAGATTACATGAATTTTATTTGCTAGTAAGTTAGAAGATGGTGTGTTTGATCCCTCTTAGTTCCTCAAATACTTGTCATATTTTCACAAGAAACATAATTTTTGGGTTCCTAGGCCACATTTCATGACTTATAGTTGTTGGTTTGAGTTAAAAATTGGTTATTATGTGGTGATGCTTCAAATAATAGGAGTTAAGTGATACAACATGCATGGATGTAGATTGAAATTTTGAATATGATCTAGAAAGATAATGGCCTTGATTTTAGAAAAATTTAACATCAAGATGCAATAACAAGATCATACATCCAAGCACATAGGTGTGGGTAGAAAGTAGAAAATTTATCACCCACCCTCCACCCCGAACTCAGATACGCTCTCATCCTCAAAAATAAAAATTACAAGATGGAAGGGAAGAATTGTTCTTATTGAACCATGACTTGTGGTGTTATCCATTCAGCAGAAGTCATCCACCTACAATCAAGGTTGCTAACATTGTGATCATATCATGGGATGAACTAACTACTTGATGCAATGATGATGCAAAGTGATAAAGTAGCTAAAAATGGAAGTAAATCTTGTGTTTCCTATTAATAATCACCTTTGTTTAATTTCAATGGAGCAAATCTTGAAGCTCAATCATTAGATAGTAGAAGGAGTGTTAGTGGTTGTTTGGTCTGCATGCCATCCATTGTGAAGTATTGTTTGAGACTGATGGCCATTTACTTTGAATTCACTAGTTTTCCCGCCACAAATTATGATGACTCCGTGATGGAAAACGCACTTAATTATTAATAGACCCGAGCATTTGGTCTTGAACTTTCTTGGAAAGAGTCAAGACACTAATTGCTAAGTAAAACTTGATCTCTAACTTGTATATCTTTCCTTTAGGCATTTATCATGCCACATATTGGTAATATCCTTATAAATATATGCATTCTCATACGTTGTTTGGTGTATCTCTTCTATCCCTTGTATTTGAATTAGTCAATTTGCTATTGTTGTGTAGAGATCAAATTGAATCATTTGACTGCCCTCCAAGCCTTGTATTCAAGATCCACTAGTAGGTGATAGTACTTCCCATAAATTAGATGGAAGGGTATAGTTCCCAGGGGTTATATAAGAAGTTCTATAAGCCCAGAGTGAGCACAATCTTGTCTTGTCCTTTCAACTATCTTCACAAAAATTGCTTTGACTTAATGGTTGGAAACCTTCACTTGATCACTCGCCTAAGAGTGGTAGGAAGTTGACACATGGTTAGAGACACTATATCCATGAAGGAGTGCCTCAAATCTATGCTTGAGGAATTGAGACCCTCGATCACACATGCCGATGTGGGTGAATCAAAATTTTAGGAAAGATTATGTCTTTGAAAAGTTTGATGTTGGGTTTGGAGTCACTAGAAACTATGGGGATTGCTTCAACCCACTTGGAAACATAATCAACAGTGACAAGAATGTAGGAGAAGATGTAATAGGAGGGGAATGGACCCATGTAATCCATACCCCAAATGTCAAATATCTCAACTTCGTATCAATGATTGAGTGGCATCTCATCCCTCTTGGAAATCTTGCCTAATAATTGACATTGGTCACAAGACTTGACATGGTTCTAAGAATCCTTGAAAATAGAGGTACATATGAACCCACATTGAAGGACTTTAGTGGTGGTTGATCTCTTTGGAGTTCATGTAGCCCCTAGTAGGGCCAGAATGACATTGTTCTAAAATGAGAGGGGATTCCTCTTCAAATATACATTCATTGTATAGGTTTTCTAAACATAAACAGAATAGATAAGTCTCGTCCCAGTATTATAGTAGATGTCCCACATAAACTACTTCTTTTCATTCATGGTGTAATCGAGATGAAGCACTTACACATGACATTGTTCTAAAATGAGATTGGATTCCTATTCATGTATACATCAGTTGTATAGGTCGTATGAACACAAATGAAATAGATAAGGCTCATCCCAATATTATAGTAGATGTCCCACATAAACTACTTCTTTTCATTCATGGTGTAATCTATATGAAGCACTTACACACACAACAAGGTAGTTCACAAAACCAGCATACCATGAGGTGGAAGTAGTGACCTTTAGTAAGTGGCCATCGCGTAAAGAGTCATAGGGATTGGGTCACCATATTGGATATGTAATCAGATAAGATTATAGGCAACAACATTTTCAATTCCCTTCTTATTCTTTACATTCTAGGTCAAACTCTTGTAGTGAGCTATGTATTATCATCATCAGTTTCACACCCTTCTTTGACATTATGTACATGACAACAACATGTTCAGTGTAGACAATCACTTGCAAGCCTATTATATAGGAGTAATAAACTTTTTGAATGCATCGATAGTGGATAGGAAGCTCCTTTCTCATTTTCCAGCATAATTCCTCCACATCATCCAACATCTTGCTAACATGGTAAATGACATGATGTTTCTTGTAAATGATTTTCCCTATAAATGCACCTTTAACATAGTCATTGGCATCAAACATGATCTCAAAAGTAAGAGGACAACCTAGGTCATGAAGGATGGGGGTAGATATGAGAGTGTCCTTTAGGGTGATGAAGATCTTCATACATTTGGATTCAAAGATAAAGTTCACATCCTTCTAGAGAATAATTGTAAGAGGTTTAGTGATCCTGATCAAGTCACAAATGAACCTCTTGTAAAACTCCCTCGTGTCCCAGAAATGCATGGACTTCTTCAATGGTAGTTGGAGGAAATAATTTCCTGATAACCTCTATCTTCTCCTTATTATCTTTGATACCTATAGACCTAACACAATGTCCAAGAATAATTCCTTCTTTCACCATGAAGTGGCATTTTCCCAATTAAGCAATGACTATGCTTCTTCACAATGTTCTTGTACCAGGAAAAGATTAAGTTGGAATGCATCAAAAGAACCTTCATACATAGAGAATATATCCATGAGTATTTCCATTATAGTCTTGGTAAGGCCGACAAAGATGAAACACGTGAAACACTAGAAAGTGGCTGGTGCATTGTGTAGTTCAAAGGGAATTGTTCGAAAGGCATATATGCCAAAGGGGCACATGAAGGTATCATTTTCTTCATCACTAGGGTGGATGGGGAACTAGTAGAAGCTAGAGTATCCATCTAACTAATAGGAAAAACCCTGGTGTGCAAGTCTCTCTAGAACTTGAATGAGAAACGTGAATGGGAAGTGGTCCTTCCAAGTAGCATTATTGAGCTTGTGATAGTCGATGAACATGTGCCATCCATAAGCTCATTCAAACAACTATAGTGCCTCCCTTCTTCATCATTTCTTCCACAACACCCATGGTGAATCATAGATGGGATAGATGATCCCATAAAGTAGTAGCTTTATCACTTCCTTGTGCACGACCTCCTTTGAAGTTGGAAGGGATTATGGTTGTCAATAATATTAATTGTATGCATGCATAGGTCTTGGCTAACTCTAGTTAGATCAGTTGTTTTATATCCAAATGCCTTTCACATCTTCTTCAATTTAGTCAAAAACTTGTCCTCTACCTTTGTTGTGATATTTGCATTGATGATGATCGGTCAAATATTTATATCGTCTAGGAAGACATATTTTAACCCCTCATGTAAAGAATTCATCTCTAGTGTGGTGGGGCCCTGGTCTTCTTCTTGAATTATAGATGTATACTTGATACCTTTGAACTCATCTTCAAGGTAAGTGGAAGAAAATTTGATCCACTTGTTCATCATTCACTTCATGAGCATAGGGATTAGTGACTACTATCTCAAGAGGGTCTTTGTAAGTAGGCATGACCTTCCGCAGATATGCCATCTTGTCTATACAGTCAATTAGGCAGCATTTCTTCTATAAGGAAGGTCCCTTAAGACTCGTGAAGACCTGGAGTCAAGCATGTAAATCCCAAGACTTAGTATTAAAATTCCAGCTTCAACATTGATCAAGTTTATGGTTGTTGCAA
Organism: Alisma plantago-aquatica; assembly: GCA_963693085.1. Lineage (NCBI taxonomy): Eukaryota > Viridiplantae > Streptophyta > Magnoliopsida > Alismatales > Alismataceae > Alisma > Alisma plantago-aquatica. Next base: position 645,884,001 of record OY856409.1, on the reverse strand, counting down.
GGAATGGGTACCCAAATATGAGAGTATATAGAAGGTCCTCATTTGTGTCCATGATGACAAAGTTATAGAGAACATAAGATTTGGGTCCCACACATAGGTATGTCTTCTATAGTCCTGACATGGGTAATCATAGAAGAGTCATCTAGTTTAATCACTATGTCTATGGGGAAGATATCATTAGTGAATCCAAGTCTTTTGCATAAGCTATAGTGCATGATAAATATTTTCTCCAAGGTTAGATAGAAATTTTTACCGTTTGGAGTCCCCACTCAAGCGGGATATGTCAAAGGACCATGGATCTTTTGTTTCTATGGCATCATGTTCTGAATAATGTAAGAAATTGTCTTCACTAGCTTCTTAGTCTCGTACTCCTTTTTGTATACTTGTGAGTGAGGAGAGCTTTATAAAACTTGGTCCATTAAGGAATTTCTGCATGAGCATTAAGGAAAGCAGTATCAAAATGCATCTTCTTCATCTCTTCCTTAAACTTCATGAATTTTGAGTCTAGCCATGTCTGAGCTAGTCAGCACTGGTAGACAGGTCATGACTTATAGATGGGAATCATTGTATTAGAAACACTTGATGTAGGTTCTAGGTTCTTCTCAAGACCAATTTTATTTCTCATCTTCAAACTTTCAATCATCGATTCTACTAGTATAGCCATTAGCATGACTTATTCATACCCATCCTCTTCATGAATCATCGTTCCAGTATCATACACCAATAACATGTGGTCACAGCCTTAAATTGATCCTCCTAAAGCTTGCGGGGTTTCTAGGTTTATCGGTAAATCAACCTAGTGGAGTGAAAATCACAGAAGCGATTTGTGCAAGTTGAGTCTCCATGGGCTTAATGTATGCCTACATGTTTTCTAGAATCTTCTCAGTAGTGTCCAAACAACCTTGTTCATTAGAGATAGGCATGTTTTGTTCCATTCTTTGTCCTAGGAGAAGTTTTTATTGTTTATTAGGGTCGTTGTCCTGGATTGTAGTTTTTTCTTGTTTACAATAGTTGTAGGATTGTCTAGGATTGAATTTATTCTAGAGGTGGTTTTGGTTCTATTGGAAAGCATGAGGATCCCAAACTTGGTTATGATTAGGTCCTTTCTTGATTTGATGTGCATTCATCTCTTCATATGGGTTCCCATACTGAAAGGATGGAGGTTTCTTGGTCTGTTAGGGTCATAGTAGCCCTGACATGGAATAGAGTTGACAACATTGACTTCTTCAATGTTGGGCGACTTTTGAACAGAGCTTGGTGCATGTTCAATGGGTCTTGGTATAGGTGATTGCATTCTAGACTTGTATTCCGCTCTCCACTACATACTTGGAAGACCTCCTGGGTCACCATATAAGATGAACCTATCTCCCCATATCTCTAGAAAAATGACACAAGGTTGTCTTATCAAGAGTGGGATCCTTCAAGGATTTAGAAGAACCCTTTAGATCAAACTTATCTTTGTAATAGTGACCTTGAGAACTCATATCTTTCTTGATGTTCCCCAATTAGCTTGATTCTCTGCTCCCCTTCCTACAACCTTCCACGCATCATCAAAGCTCTGCTAAATCAAGTCTTCACTAGAAGTGGCATGAAGGAAATGCTTGGTGTCATCATCCACTCCCCTATATAAGTTTTCAATAACCGATGCAGAGGGAATTTCTTGATGAGGGAATTTGCAGTTAGGATCCTATGTCATAGATTTGAAGGGGAGAATGTGAGAGGAAGACAAGGATTCTTGTGAACTCCCTAAGTCCTCATTGGTTAATGAACATGTGGAATTTTTTTTAGTTGATACGTTGCCAAAAAAATCATTGGTTTATTAATGTAGGAGTGGCATCAATCCTTGGCATTAGTGAATGAATGTAAGATCACCATCCAAGTCGACAATTGATGGGTTTTTCTTGGTAGGTAATGTTGTAGTTTTCATCAGTTGATGCACGTTATAGGTCCATTGATTTTCATAGTGTAGGATCTTCATCAGTAACTGATGGTCAGAGTTTCCACCAATTGAAGGGTCTAAAGTTTTTACATAAGGTGTCATTTGTTGGATAGCCAGAACTCACCTCGTTTCGTAACTGTAGAAATTTCATTAGAAGATGAAGGCATAATCCACATAGTTATGTAAATTCCATCCTTTCAACAATAGTGGAATGACATTCTTTCATCGGTGGTTGTAGATGGGATCTCATTGATAGGCTAAATGTGTGGACCTCTCATCGGTTTATCTATGGGAGTTTCCATTTGTAGTCAATTAAAGGAAGGGTGGATCAAAGGGATCTAAGGGGGTGAATAGAGATAAAAACACTCACACAAAATTTGTTAGACCTTCAAGTTAATTCAAGTAGGAATACTGCAAATATGGAATTTGATGTGCAATCTAAACATACATAGCAAGGATGAGAGAGATTGAACAAGTACAAGAACAAGCTATGTAGAATGGTTCAATCTCCAAACAAGGAGAAAGTCAGTCCACTACCTAGAGAGGTCAAGCTCTAGGATTTTGTAACCATTGCATACTTATATTCCATTATAAGATATACAATTAGACCTTCCTTTTGTAGTTCAAGGATACTTAGCCTTCCTTTTTAAGGACCAAAAGGATCCAATAAACCTTACAAGGACTTACCTATCCTTTGAGCTAGAGTCTTCAACCTCTACAAGGGCTTACGCACTCTTACAAGTAGTTGGGCACCTTCATCAAGGAGCTCCCCTTCTTGCAAAAGAGTCTTATGCATTGAAGGAATTACCCACTCTACTCAAGGATCTTCAACCATCACCTTCTCCTTCAAATTGGATAAGCTTTGCACCTTCTCCTTCACCTTGGAAAAGCTTTCACCAACTTTGCACTTGAAGAAAGGGGTTAGGAAAGGGAAGATTGGAGAGCTTTACAAGACTACAATGGAGTATCTCTCTCACACATAACATATCTCACGCATATGGACATTTTGAAGTGCAAGAAAGAGGGGGGGCTCTAGTGGACTGAATGCACTCAACTATAGCTAGGAGCTTGAATGGCATGAAGGAACAAACTTGGATTGAAGTGTCCACTAATCACTATAAGCACTTAGGAACAATTTCTAGTCATTTGGGGTGTTTCAACATATCTACTTTTAATGTTTGTAACACTCTAACAGTTAGAATCACTTTTTCTACACATTCTCACAGTGCACTCGGTCGAGTTTCAATAAAGGTAACTCAACCGATTGCACTATGTGACAAAGCAAATTTGAAGCGTCGGTCAAGTTTATCCTGGATGAAACCCATCTGATCAGTTAAATTTTATTTTCCAGTGCAGGGTGTTGGTTGAGTTTATCCTGAGATAAACTCGGTCGATCCTGGACATTCCCAAAATTCATCAACGGTGTCGGTCGAGTTTATCAAGGATGAAACTTGTCAGAATAGGCACTTTGTGATGTTCAAAATCATCATTAGAGTGATTAAACATTAGAAGTAAGTTGTCCTAATTTTTTCTCATCTTAGTTACAATTCATAGCATCAATACAAATGATTACAAAAATTGTCCTAGGTCGTTTAGGGATATTTCCACAAAAGTACATTTGCATTACTTTTGACTTGAACTAGATCAAGCTAGGCCTTGATTGAATTGATCTTTTTCATGTGCCTAATACCCAAAATCAATCTCAAATAGACATAATAGATACATATGAATGGAATGGTTAAGTCGTCATCAAAATATGGACAATGTATAACACTTAGTTCATCATTCTCCCCCTGTTACAACCCCAAATTTTGGGTTCATTTGGTGAGAAATGTAATTTCTCATATTAAATATATTTGAACAAATAAAGATATAATTTGTTTTGAATAAATGGATTTCGTTTACAATAGCCTTAATGGTTGTTTTGTGGGCTTTATTGGCTATTGGGCCCAATAACAAGGAAAATACAAAAGAAACTCCATTATTAATAAGAAATGGAGAAAAGAAAGATGTGGAAACCTCTAGAAGGCAAAAGAATTTAATTCAAAGATGGATTTCGTGCCTCTTGGGTTCCTTGGGTGCCAAGGAGTCCAAAGTTGCAAAAATAATGCAATAAGAAAAGAAAAGACCAATTAAATATCTCTTTGTTAAGAAAGAAATTGAAAACAATGATAAAATGTGGAAAATAAGTGGAAAGAGGTATAATTGAGTTATCCTTGGTGGATTTTCGTATTCCAAGGATTCCTAATGTTAAAAGGAATGCCAATGAGGAAAATAAAAAGAAAGATAAAGAGAAATCCTCAAAGAGAGATATTTTAATAAGAAATAAACAAGATAATGAGAAAATAATAGAAAAAGATGCATCTAGAAGGATAATAAGTATCCTTACAAAGGAATTTAGAAATATTTGAGTTTATTGGGATCCAAGGAGTCCCAATGAATAAAAAGAAAGAGAAAATACCAATAATAGAAAATAAGAAGATAATGTGAATACATTATTAATGGATTATGTGGTATTGTTAAGAAGGAAGTATTTTCTACTTAAGGAAATATAAATTTCATGGCCAATGAATTAAAAGCCAAGAATAAAGAGAATAATGGAAAGGATTTTAGAATTACTAATTACCCAAAGGATAGTGCTATCTAGAAGGGAATGAAGAGAGAGAAGATTTATTCATAGTTAAGGACTATGTTTTCCTTTTTGGAAAGGAACTTGAGTCCTCGTGTATGCACACCTTATGGCTTCGTTACCCACTGTTATATAAATGGTAGACCCTCAAGTTCGAGTCCAGGAAGGATCCCACACACCCCTCTCTTTCTTCTTCTTGTTATTTGCATGTAAAACCCTAACCGAGAGGGTGGAACAACCCTAGAGCGAACGGGGGGCTAGGGAGAAGTTGTGAGGGTGGCTTGTCACTTCCATGATCTCGTGATATGTTTGGGTGGAAGTCCCCTCACCCTAGTTGAGCGCAGTGGCTGCAGCACGGCTGCATATGGCGGCGGGGTTGTAGGTTTGCCTGCTCCGATCCCCGCCACCTCGGCAGCGACTCGGAGCCCCTACAGGTGCAGCAGAGGCCGACGGGATAAGAGGACATGTCCCCAAGGGCTGTCGAGGTCCAGGGGAGAAAGGGAAGCTGCGTCCTGGGCTGCTAGGGCGGCAGCCTGGAGGTGGTGCGAGGTAGAAGAAGGCTTTGGGCCATTGGATCGTTCTACCCTTCTGGGTATTGAAGGAGCGATCCACTTACCAAGGGCAAAAAAGTCTTTTTGAAATGTTTTCAAACACACCAACGTTGCATGGAAACAACGATGTGGCAGCACCCGATTGGCCCAAGTAAGGTTTTATTGCAAAATTCGTAGTTAAATATTGGTAGCTCAGATTGGTACGTATAAAATATGAAAATTGCTCAGAAAAATGAGATCATTAAAAATGGTTTTAGAGGCTAATTCTTCTTTCTGTTCTAAAAGTAGTGTAACTTATCAACTTTAATTAATTAAAGATTTAGAAACCCTATTTTGAGATGATTAATGTAATTAGTACAGTTTAATGGATGATTAAAGTTGATATTAACATGTTAATTGTAAAAAGGTATATTGAGATCAAAAAGGATGAACTTTGCATGTAATTAGTTTAATTGAGAGTTCATGTGCATAAATATGATTTAATGGGCCTTGAAACCCTAATATTAGTAAATGTGACTCATAATGGTTTTAATTATTCAAAATCATGAATAAAGTTGAGATATGATAATTCCAAGATATTTCAAGTATAAAAGCTCCTAATTGTGGATAAATACCCTTAATGTAGTAATTAGGGTTTTCTAATGGATAAAGGTATTAATTAATGACAAATAGAGTTCATATGTGAATTAGACCATAATGAACTATGAATTGATGATAAATGAGCATAATGATCTTGTCATGGATTAAAAGGATAAAAATGGTATCTTTGATGTAAAAGAGGCTTAATGGACTTAATTGATGTTTAATTATGCCTTTAAATCAAAATTAATGTTATATGTTGTTAAAAGGTAACATTGATATCTTTCGTGAAGAATAGATGAGATAATTAGGGCTTGTGAGTAATTGTATAGAAATTAGGGTTTAAAATAGTAAGAGATGAAGTGGAACCCTAATTGCAATGGAAACCCTAAAAGTGGATTAGAAACCCTATGAAGCAAGCTAAGTTTAATAGATCTTGATGGTATAATTAATAATAGGAAATTGTATGATTGTTTCAGGATCTTGTTGTGTGTGCTTGCTTGCTTGGATTTCTTACTTGCATAGAATATTTCTATCTCAAATCATCAGATCAGGTATGTGGTTACGCTTATGAATAATCGCTTTAGTTTCATGATAATTTTCGAACATTTTTAATGGTTGTTTGAAATAAACTGCTTGGATGACTTTTATTTCATGCAACTATAAAGTGACTACGATTACCACCATAAATACGTATATAACTGGCTTAGATCTAGATCCTCCTCTGTGGCTTTGCAAATGCTAAAAAGGGTAATCTAGAGTAAGGTCTAAGCTATCATGAGTTAGAAATTGGGCTACCCACGTGTAGTGCCATGAGACTCTATAGCACACCATGAGTTAAGGAGTGGGCTACCTACGGGTAGTGCCATGTGACTCGACCCTAGAAACTGATTCACTGGTTAGGTAGGATCGTGAGGGGTTTAATGGGGATCTACCATAAGGAAGGTAGCATCCAGGTCCACTGCAGGGATGGCGCAGAGGATAGGATATGTGTGGATTGCGCAGTTATATTTAAAACGTAAAGTTGTTTGTTAAATCATAGTTGACTGCAATATGTTGTTACAGTTAATTGCATGATTATTGTTTCCCCCACATACCAGCTTTATACTGATTGACGTTTTGTTTGTCAGCATTTTAGGTACAAATGAAAAGAATAAACAGTAAAGTGGTATATGTGGAATTAAATAAGAATTAAAGTGCAAAGGAGGATTAGTTAGATTAGTATCTGTGTGGATAGAAGTTTAGAAATCCTATTTTTAAAAAGGTATTGAAAAAGTTTATTTTATTACAGCTTTTTAGTATAGTATGGTAGAATTTAATAATTGTTATTGATTATTTGTCAAACCTTTGATCCAAAAATTGGGATAATGGCTCTGACCTCTCAGTCTCCCTTAATTGGGGGTTACCGGAAGGCGGGGTCGTTACACCCCCATTTTGAAGATGGAAAACCATTCCTCAACATATTGAAAAGGGTTTGGAATTTAAAGCTTTTACCTTGTGAATTATAAGGGGATACATGAATGAACAATAGCAATTGTTCCCCCTCAATTTATGAGAAGGGTTTGCAATTTAAAGCTTTTACCCCACCTCCCGATAACCCCCAATTAAGGGAGACTGAGAGGTCGAAGCCGCTCCCATAACTTCCTGATCAAAGGTTCGGCAATTAACCAAGAATAATTATCAAATTTTAACATACTAAACGGGAAAACTGTAAGAAAATAAACTTTTGCATACCTTTTTGAAAACTTGGATCTCTAAAATTCTATCCACTTATGGATTCTATTTAAACTAATCCTCCTTATATTTTACTTCATGTATTTCATGATATGACGATTTACTGTTTGTCCTTTTGGCTTGTACCTAAAACGTCGACAAACAAAACGTCGATCAGTCGAAGCTGGTATGTGGGGGAAACAATAAACGTGCAACTATGATAACAACATAATCATTCAATTAATCATTTAAAAACTAAGATTACGTTTTAAATATAACTTTGTGATCCATGAGTACCCTATCCTCTGTGCTATCCCTATATTGGACCTGGATACTACCTTCCTTATGGTAGATCCCCATTAAACCCCTCATGGTCCCACCTATAGGTGAACCAGTTTCTAGGGATGAGTCACATGGCACTACTCGTAAGTAGCCCACTCCTTAACTCATGGCAGGCTAATGGGTCTCATGGCACTACATTAGTGATAGTCATAGTCACTCTATAGTTGCATGAAATAAAAGCATCCAACAGTTATTTCAAGCCATGAGGGAAACGTCGATCAAATCCTCGGAAAACTAGTCGGGATAATCATAAGCGTAACCACATACCTGATTTTATGATTTCACAAGCATTAAGAAAATCCAACCAAGAAGCAATCCAAGCAATTCAACAATCACATAATTCCTGAAAAGAATATGTACTCTATTTATTATACACTTTATCAAGAATCTACTTTGCTGACTTGGATTCACTTTCTAGGGTTTTTGTATCCATTTTAGGGTTTCATTTTGCAATTAGGGTTTCCCTTCATCTTTTACCATATTAACCCTAATTTTATGCCATTACTCATAAACCCTAATTATCTCATCTATTCTTCAATATTAAGGTTATCTTAACAACATATAACTCTATTTTCATATTACAGGCACATTAATCATCAATTAATTTCATTAAGCTTCTTTTACATTAAAGCTATTATTTTTATCCTTTTAATCCATGACAAGATCATTATGTGCATCAATTCAATGTCCATAATGATTTAATCACATATGAACTCAATATATCATTAAATCCACCTTTGATTCATTGGAAAACCCTTATTACTATACTAAGGGTATTTATCCGTAATTAAGGACTTTTGTATTCAAATAACTTAGAACCATAATTTAACAACGTATTTTCACATCTTTCCAATTATATATGATCTTATCCTCTTTTACCCTAAATTAGGGTTTCTAAATGCTTAATTATTCTCATATGGGGTAAAAACCCTAAATCATGCAATTTTACATCTAGATCAGGTTCGAATCTAACATTATCATTCAACAGGTTATTAATACTTCAACTAACCCATTAAGCATACTAGATTCCACCTTTAATCACAAATAGGGCTTTTAACTTAAGTTTAATGCACTTTTCATCAACTTATTGTCCTTTTGTAATTAGGAACGGAATCAACCTTTAATATCATTTTTATTATATTCCTATCATTCTCCTGATCAAAATTCATATATTATATGTCCTAATCGGAGTTACCTATCTTTGGTTATGAAATAATAAAGGAAATACCTTTTTGGCCAATCAGAGCACGCCACGTTGCTCACTTTCCATGCAATGTTGCTGCTTTGTAAATAGAACCGAATTAGGATAGTGCCCTCACATAAGTGGATGTTCCTTCATACCCCGGAAGGGAAGAACGGTCCAATGCACCCTCTCTTCTTCTTCTTCCTCGAGCCACTGGTTTGTAGCATCCCTAGCGGCCGTCTTACAGCCTTGGCGCGGCTCCCGCGCTTAGCTCTGGGCCCCATCTTCATCAAGAAAGCACCCTCCACCTCCTCCACGCCCATGCGCACCCAAGGTGCTTCAGATCCATGTCCAAGCTGGCCGGTATCCACGCGCAAAGGCAGAAGAACGTGGCTGCTCTTGCAGTCGTGATGCTACTGCTGCACACGGCCAGGGAGGAGGGATGACTACCGAGCCTTTCCCTTGAGTTTGTGGGAGTAGCACGGTCCTTTTGTAGCCTCTCCATGGCCCCTCAGATCCAAGGATAGGATTATACCCTTTTCGTTAGGGTTAGAACGGAAAGAAGAAGGAGAAAGGGTGGTAGTGCGTGAAACTTCTCTGGATCCACGCCCCATAAGGCTTGCCCTCGAAGCAATAAGCGCTCTTCCAAATAGGAAAGTGCTTCCTTCACTACTAAGCAAGTTTCTCTCTCATTATCATCTTCTTAAAACAACATATTCATTGGATTTTTAGAAATACAAAAATATTCTCCCTTATTCTCTTTTGACTTGCTTTATAATCCATTAATCATGAAATTATGTTTTCCTTAAGAAGAAAATACCTCTTCTTTAATAAAGCTACCAAAAACCATTAATGATGTATCATATTATACTCTTATTTTACAATTTTGGTATTTTCTCTTTTCTCTTTCCTCTTTCCTCATTGGGACTCCTTGGATCCCAAGAAACTCTATGATTTCGAAATTCCTTCATAAGGATACTTATTATCCTTCTAGATGCATCTAAATGCATTATTTCTCATTATCATGGTTATTTCTTATTAAAATATTTCCTTTTTGAGGATTTCCCCTTTATTTCTCTTTTATTTTCCTCACTGGTATTCCTTTTATCATTAGGAATCCTTGGGATATGAAATTACACAAAGGATAACTCAATTATACCTCTTTTCACTTGTTTTCCCCATTTTGTCATTACTTTCAATTTCTTTCTTAATAAAGAAATATTTAATTGATCTTTTCTTTTCTTATTGCACTCTTTATGCAACTTTGGACTCCTTGGAACCCAAGGAACCCAAGAGGCACGAAATCTCTCTTTGGATTTGCCTTATAGAGGTTTCCACATTTTTTCTTTTCTCCAAATATTCAATTATTCATTTACTAATTGAATTTCCTTGTTATTTGGGCCCAATAGCCAATAAAGCCCACAACACAAACATTAGGGCTATTGTAAACAAAATCCATTTATTCAAACCAAATTATATCATTATTTGTTCAAATATATTTAATATGAGAAATTGCATTTCTCACCAAATGAATCCAAAAATTGGGGTTGTAACATCCTTCCCCTCTTATAGGAATTTTGTCCTCAAAATTCTATCTAGCAAACAAAAAATTCAAGATAATACTTTTCCATGTCCATCATTGGCCCCTATGTGGCTTTACCGCTCTCATGGCGCTCCCAAAGAACCTTTATCATCACATATTCTTTTCTCTGAGTTCTTTCATCATGACGTCTATAAACTGCACAGGTGACTCAAGCCATGTCAGCCTCCCTTGGGGCTCACTAGGTTCATTGTTCAGCACATGGTCTGGTACCTCACATAGTACTCTAAATTGGACACATGGAACTCATCACACATTACTTTATCTTGAGGGGTAAGGTCAAACTTAACCTTCTCCACCAGTCCATCTCAATGGACCCATGTATCGGGGACTCAATTTTCTTAGCTATAGCTCAGAGGGGTCAGATTTGCATGTCACATATTCTCCCACAGTGAACTACATGTCAGTCTACTTTGCATCTACTCATGACTCTCATCATCTCTAGGCTCCTTTCAGCCATTACACGATCAAAGTGACTTCATCTACACGCATTGTGGCCCTTTTCTAACCATCATGTGGTCCTTCCACCAACATCACCTTACTGAAGTGGTGACCGACACAACCTCCCTTACAGAGCTTCTTATAAAACCCGATACTGGCTATGGTGGTCATCGTCACATCTTTCATAGGACAAGAACTGTCTCTAGATATCACCCTGAACGAGCACATATGCTCTCATCAGACCCTTTAGTCTGGATCATACTAACCATTAGTTATGGGTGATGAACTATACTAACATTGAGTCCTTCATGCACCTACTTCCCCCTTACGAAAGTGAACCTTTAGGATATACTCAAGGACTTTTGAACTTGATTCATGGTGTAGTTGAACCATCTATCTCATGAGTAGTTCAACCAGATCTGTCTCGTGACAAAACTCTCTTCTTAATCATGTCATCTAGGTAAGGCGATCTACCATAACCCATATTGCATCTTGACCTTCCTTGGTCTAGGGGAGACTTATCACAACATCCATAATGATGAACTCCCATTCCCTCTCAGGGACTCTTTTGTCCTCTATATCGATACACTGGGTTACTGGGGTTCATCCTTTACCTCCTGGCTTGTATGGCCATATACCACATGCTACTTTATCCAAAGTCCTACTGTCACTTATCATCTTGGTGGTACGGTGTATGGTGATCTTAAAATCATGATCTCCTATATGTCATGATTCCTCAAGATCGATTCCTCAGAAACCCTAAACCACTCTAGTCAGGGTTTCATCACCTTCTTTTCCAAAGAAGTGCATTTGAGGTTTTACCACCATCCTTTCATTGCATCAAGGACTAGACTGGCTAACCAAACAACCATTAACTTGTTCAACATATCTCATTATATCGGAGTATTAGCCAAACATATCTCCTTTCCAAACTTAGGGTTAGCCTAACAATCTCTTCTAGCTTCTAGCCAAACTAGTCAGATACATCTCAACCAGAACATCCATTATCTTAGGTATTAGGTAACATTGAAGATATATACTTCCATGCATTTCACTTATCATCATCTCAAACTCGAATTCTAAGTCTATCTTTATTGAGAACACTTTGAGCTCATCTTCTTGGTGATCAAACTCAATCTTGTACCACTTGCAAATTCCTCATAGCTCGTGTTAAAACATCCTCATAAGATGATTACCTTAATATTCTTACTGTTTGTAAACCATCCATGTATTATTCACTCCACAAGGGTATGTTATCATCTCTATCCCCATATCTCATGGCAACGTTCCAACCCACATCATTTTTATCCTTCGTGTATGGCATGCGTACTATCATATCTCTCTCTCCCATAACAAGAGGAAATAAGCATTTGGTTGCAGTCCAAATACAGAGTTCTTCATGTTCCAAGAGTAGAGATGGTACATCCCACCTTTCCAGTACACCTTTAAATCTAAGTTGAAACTTGTCGTTTATGCCTCTATATTACAATCATCTTGCTATCAAAGTTACCTCCATGGAAAACTAGTTTCGAACCTACTTGGGTCACCACACAATCCTTGGTCATCTCCTCTAGGTCTATAGGGTGTCGGCACTTTTAGGGTCATCCCTCTTCCCTTATGCATCCAAAGAGTGCCCTACTCATCTGCCCTTTGGGTCCCATGAGTTCATGAAGGAGATCAATCTCCTAACCCATGACCCTCAGACAATGATAGTTGTTACCTCCTGACCCTATGGTCATGTGCAACTAGGGAATTAGGCAACTCCCACCTCCATCGGTCTTATCCCTACCTGACCCTAGGATAGACTTAGGATTCCATTTATAGTACATGTCCAACTTAGAACCTTACCCAAGCCTTCATCATCTCTCTTTGTATACATGGGTTGACATTCATCCTCTCATAGGGGTCATGGTGGCCTGCCTACCTTGGTCAAGCCCCATACTGGTTACCTCTATGGTAACACATCCACATGCACTTAGAGATGGATATTTATGGGTCTACAGGTTCATTTTCATACCATGTACTTTTCACCTAGCTTCTCAAGATCCTATGAGACCTCTTTAGGTTACCTTAAACCAACAAAACTAATATACACCCTACCAAAGGGGTCTCTCTCCCAGGATGGGAGGAAAACTATCTCTTGACAACAAGGTCACAAAAGCTCTTAGGTCTAGGGTTTACATCCACATGAGCCTACTTAACCCTAGCGAGCTATGAAGGCACAAGCAGATCACCTACTGAACCATGCTAGGTCATACTTGTCCTCTTTCCTCCATGCTGGATCAAGATCGTACTGTAACACCCAGATTTTTATAACACATGAGCGGAAGCAGTAATTTTTTTTTTTCATCTGGGAGTGTCACAAACATGATAGTCATTGCAATTAAAGCAAATGAAACACTTTGCATTTAAGAAAAATTGATTCATACATAGTTTTGACAAAGGAAACAAGTCATCTAATATACTGTGATAACAAGACCATGCATAAAAGAAGATATCTAAACTCTGGATCGTCTCGGTAGATGGCACCCCACTAGACAAGCTTGAAAACCTACTACATCTTTTCTTATTCTTTAAATCTTCTGCTGCTCCAAACCCTGCGGACATCGCGTCCCCAGCCATGCATCGGGAAAAACAGTCGTTAGAGTAAGTGGCATGAGTATTATGAAATATACATTGCTAAAGAGCTGAAAATGGGTATTATAAACATGAACTAATATCAAACTGTGAGTAAACTGAAACATAAAATATCTTATTTCTCAATCTGAATCTTTATCTTTCTACCTTATCTTATTATGGATACATGTACCATGGTACGTGGATCTCAAGACCTACATCAAAGTACTTGGGTCATACTTATCTTATTTGATTCCCTCTCATCATACTCATGGATGAGATTATGGGCATGCTATGAACTAAGGTATCTTTGACTTACGATTTTTATCTGACTGTGGCCACCATTATACAATAAGTCCTCCTGAATTGGCGTATCTACGCCCTGAATTGGTGCCGCAACACCTCTGAAATGGCACTACATGCCCTGAATGACACCGAGGTGTCTCTGAATTGGCGTGTCTACGCCCTGAAATGGTGCCGCAACACCTCTGAGTTGGAGTGAACACTCCTCTGAATTGGCAACAACTGCCTCTGAAACGTCCCGGGACTACTGAATGAGGACTTATCATATAATGTCTTATGTGAAGGTTTCGACTTATTTATCTTAAGTCTAAACTTACTTAATTCTTAATTTGAACTGAAGCTGAATACGGATAGCTTTACTGAATACTGAATCTGAACTTATCTTATATTAAAATTGAACACTGAAAACTGAACTTATTTGAAACTGATTACTGAGTACTGAGCATGTACTGAATTCTGAATCTGAATTTAAATCTGAATCTTTTATTCTCAAGGGATAAACTGAATCTACAACTGAATGTGGATATGAATCTTAATTACTTCATAATTAAGATTTGGTCTAAAACCCTTATCATGTATCTTTATTCAACATCTGGCTACTCACACAGTGAGTAGTCTAAGACTGAATCTAAATCTCTTATTCTTGAGTTCTAAACTGAATCCATTATTGGATTTAATCATGTATCTCTTTATCTAGGTAAACTTTATTCTAAAACTCTGATTTGGTAAGATTACTTCATTATACCAATTATATCATACATGAGTCTAATGTCTTATGAGACAAGATCTGAAATGAGTATAGAAATCTAAATATACAAAAGTGACTTAAGTAATGTGTATAGCAAAAGTATGATTTCTGATTCTTGGCAAGATAACTCATTCTCTGTTAAAATCTCATCAAAATCTGATCTTAATGGACTTAAGTCTTAAAATCATAAACCATAGAATGGAAACCTTAGAAAATCTTAAGTTGCATGTTAATCACACTCAATTTAATCTCATAAAGTCTGATCTCAAAACATTTGTATGAACTTAAATCTTAAACCTTAAGGTAGAATTCATATAGATTCTCATCGTGCAACTCAATCATGACTTAATATCTCATAATTTGATAATATCATCATGAACTCATGTTACAATATCTTTAATGCCACTAGTACATTTATCCTAGAAATTGGGCCATGGTCTACCATGTGCAACAACCATATTCTCACATAATACTTAACTTTTAAACATCAACCTTACTAAGGAATCTATTTCACTTCTTAATTTCTTAGATCACTACATATATAAGAAACCTTGATGACATGTCCCTATTTGAAATCTCAATACATGGTTACATCTATATTTAAGAAATATGATAGAACTATATTTTCTTATCCTTCTTATGAACTTAACTTCATGATCTAGAATCATTCCATGACACATCACTACTTAAGGTATTGAGCATATGAATTTCTACAATCATAAGCACATAAAATATTTCTTACATATTTAACTCAAAATGTAGGACATGAAGGTCTTATCTAAAAAGCAGGTAAATGTACTTGATTTGATAAACGTAAATACTCATGGGCATGAACCACTTACCTCTTGTGTTAATGATGTCCTTAACTTAGTCTTGATTTCTTGTTCCAAATCTTAATCACCTGGATATAATCAAAGTTTTATAAGTCCAAGTACATGTTCCCTCTTTCTATTCCTAAATCTCAAAACCCCATCTTCCTAACTATATATACCAAGTTAGGGTTCTTAAACATAACTTTATACTCACCATAAAATCTTGGCGTTAAAATAAAATAAAATAAACTCTTATTATGTAGTTACTATAATATTTATACTCAACATAAATCGTCTTATGCACTAATATGAACACATACTTCATATAATGAGAATAATTACCAAACATAGTCACATATTAGAAAACTTACTAACTTGGTTAGGAAATCAAAATATAATGCCATCATGCTAATAATATTAGACCTAATTAGCCATACATATGCCACTTATTGTCAAAATAATCATTTATTACCCTCACATAATGGTCACTCAGGTCCAAATCTTAATACAAATATGATAACACAAGAAAATCCATCAAATCTCTAGAAAAGTAATCACACAATGTAGTAAGATCGTGTATAAAATATTAGGTCATTTTAAAAAAATCATATCATGGGTGAAATACCCAAAATACCCTTATTAGGGTTTACATTAAAAATATTATTAAAACTTCATATATGAAAGATCCGACTCTGATGTAATGTTAAATATATCAAAATACACATTCAATAAAATTTGTATGAATTTCTAAAGGTGTTTACTATTTTTAATTGACAAAACATCAAAATAATATAGTTTTGACTCCCTAACACATAATAAATAATAGACATCCAAATCACATTCTTGAGATATTTTTAGAATATAGTATACATCATAAGCTTTCTGTAGGTACCTTATACATTCAAAACAGACCTATGGATCACAAGATATGATTTAAATAATAATTACCTTTTGTTGGGTTTTATTGGATCCGGGCAGGATCCGCTTGACCCGAGATCCCTCGTTCTCAGCCGCGCGCGGACGGGGAGCGCCTGCTCTGTTTCCTCTGTTTTACAGAGCATCCGTCTTCAGCGTTTGGGCGAGAGAAGCAGTGGCTCATCGGCCACCCTTGGTTCACCAAGACAAGCCATCCTCTAAGGCGCCTCCCTCCTATTGCCGTTGGGAACATACTGGCCTCTTTGAGTCCTCGTCGAGCAGTGGTAGGACGCCAGTGCCTTTATGCCGATGCAGGTACCCAACCTGGGGCTGCGGTAGAAGGACACAGGAAGCCTGGGAGCAACGCCCATCCACAGTTCCTTTGCTACTCGTCATCTTCCGGTCCTTCTCGATGAGTGGGCGAGGGCTCTGGTAGCTCCAGGTTTGAGGGTAGTAGCCGATCCAGCAACTACTGTAAGTGGCTTCATGGTGATCCCAAGGAGGAAGATGATCACACCCATGCTTTAGGGTTGAGGGGTTCAACGATATAGATGGAGGGCCAGAGAAAGAAGGCATGAACTCCACGAGTCTTCCAAATGTTTCCCTCGTGTCGGCTTTAGTCCATTGGAAGTCTACAAGGGACCGCCTAGAGAAAGAAGGATGGCGGCGCTCTCAGGCGTTTCCAAAAAAAAGGGACTAACTAGGGTTCGTATCGAGGATTAAAAAGGCCAAGAGGGGTTCACGGTGATGACGGTAGCCCTTGTTTCTAATATTATCCATCAAATCATGATAAATTCAAAGGTGGTTAGGATCGGTACCTTGATTCCTTATTCATCTTGGATTCCTTTTCCTATGAGGGAGATAAATCTAATGATGGATGTGAGTCTGCATATACTGCAAGTAA
This sequence comes from Alisma plantago-aquatica, assembly GCA_963693085.1. Taxonomy (NCBI): domain Eukaryota; kingdom Viridiplantae; phylum Streptophyta; class Magnoliopsida; order Alismatales; family Alismataceae; genus Alisma; species Alisma plantago-aquatica. Next base: position 645,866,726 of record OY856409.1, on the reverse strand, counting down.
AGAAAACGGCCGTGAAATTCACGTGGCAGATTGGATTGCCATTATCTCGGATAACCTAGGTGGACTTTATAAATTGATTGCATTATTTGTATATCTAAGTCAAACCTTGGTAAACGAACCTGCTTTCTTCCTAAAATCATTAAAACATGTAAGACTATTTGAAGTTGACTAAAATTAAACCATATGACTATTATTGTATATAGGTAAGTATCTTGTCATTGGATCTTGTTATAAGCACTCAAAAAGTCCTTTAAATTTGAAACCAATCAAACTTCCGTATATCATGTTATAATTAAATCTTTTCTTAGTTTAATATTCCCATTATTACACATTGTTCCTATTTGAAATAAGAGTGTACTATATACATATGCCTTGGGGATCGTGACACTATCATCTCATATAGTCATAAGACCAATTAATCACTAAGATATACACCTACATTATGTTGTATAGACAATTTTCATAAAATACCCTTGAGTTTTATAAATTTGCATTTGAGTACATACTTTAGCCTTATTTTAAATTGAGTCCTTTCCGAAAATAATTTGGGATGTTACAATTCTACCCACCTTTTATAAATTTCGTCCTCGAAATTTTTTTTCTAGGATACTACCCACCTTAGTGTTCTGCATACCTTTTCATTCATTGATAGTCAACACATTAAAGTACACTTATGTTCAAACTTTTGCATGAAAGTTATATGTAATGTGTTTCATAAACATATATGTGAGAATCATCTATTATATTGTTCTACTTCTCAACTCATACTTGGGGTTTATGAAACTAAACTTGGCTCTATAATTGGGGAATCTGCCTCAACCTTGTCATAAATTTCTAACATTAGTTGCACATGATTGTCTAACCTTGGGTTCTTCAGGTAGCTCCTACATTCCTAGATATGTGGTGATCAGGCACATACCTAGAGATGTGGGATCCTGAGATGCTATCTCTCACTCACCCACTGATACATGTGTCCCATACCACATGGACCAGTAAGAAATGAGAGATGCATAAAAGTCTAGTTCTTATGATATTCCTCTTCAATTCTCAATTGGCTGGCCATGACCATTGAGAATGGAGAAGCAACATCATTAGCTAGGGTTAGGTTGAAACATGAGTCCTAGAATATAAACATCTCTCTCGGACATCTCTATTTCTCCTAAGGTGAAAACTATTGGTCATTCTAGGTCATTGTATCGTTCTATGGGAGTCTATCCCTAAACTCTAATCTCTTATCTTCATCGTAGGGTGACTATGAGAATCATATTCTGCCTAGTGGCCATTTACCAAATTGCTCTGATACCATATTGTAACACCCAGATTTTTATAACACATGAGCGGAAGCAGTAATTTTTTTTTTTCATCTGGGAGTGTCACAAACATGATAGTCATTGCAATTAAAGCAAATGAAACACTTTGCATTTAAGAAAAATTGATTCATACATAGTTTTGACAAAGGAAACAAGTCATCTAATATACTGTGATAACAAGACCATGCATAAAAGAAGATATCTAAACTCTGGATCGTCTCGGTAGATGGCACCCCACTAGACAAGCTTGAAAACCTGCTACATCTTTTCTTATTCTTTAAATCTTCTGCTGCTCCAAACCCTGCGGACATCGCGTCCCCAGCCATGCATCGGGAAAAACAGTCGTTAGAGTAAGTGGCATGAGTATTATGAAATATACATTGCTAAAGAGCTGAAAATGGGTATTATAAACATGAACTAATATCAAACTGTGAGTAAACTGAAACATAAAATATCTTATTTCTCAATTTGAATCTTTATCTTTCTACCTTATCTTATTATGGATACATGTACCATGGTACGTGGATCTCAAGACCTACATCAAAGTACTTGGGTCATACTTATCTTATTTGATTCCCTCTCATCATACTCATGGATGAGATTATGGGCATGCTATGAACTAAGGTATCTTTGACTTACGATTTTTATCTGACTGTGGCCACCATTATACAATAAGTCCTCCTGAATTGGCGTATCTACGCCCTGAATTGGTGCCGCAACACCTCTAAAATGGCACTACATGCCCTGAATGACACCGAGGTGTCTCTGAATTGGCGTGTCTACGCCCTGAAATGGTGCCGCAACACCTCTGAGTTAGAGTGAACACTCCTCTGAATTGGCAACAACTGCCTCTGAAACGTCCCGGGACTACTGAATGAGGACTTATCATATAATGTCTTATGTGAAGGTTTCGACTTATTTATCTTAAGTCTAAACTTACTTAATTCTTAATTTGAACTGAAGCTGAATACGGATAGCTTTACTGAATACTGAATCTGAACTTATCTTATATTAAAATTGAACACTGAAAACTGAACTTATCTGAAACTGATTACTGAGTACTGAGCATGTACTGAATTCTGAATCTGAATTTAAATCTGAATCTTTTATTCTCAAGGGATAAACTGAATCTACAACTGAATGTGGATATGAATCTTAATTACTTCATAATTAAGATTTGGTCTAAAACCCTTATCATGTATCTTTATTCAACATCTGGCTACTCACACAGTGAGTAGTCTAAGACTGAATCTAAATCTCTTATTCTTGAGTTCTAAACTGAATCCATTATTGGATTTAATCATGTATCTCTTTATCTAGGTAAACTTTATTCTAAAACTCTGATTTGGTAAGATTACTTCATTATACCAATTATATCATACATGAGTCTAATGTCTTATGAGACAAGATCTGAAATGAGTATAGAAATCTAAATATACAAAAGTGACTTAAGTAATGTGTATAGCAAAAGTATGATTTCTGATTCTTGGCAAGATAACTCATTCTCTGTTAAAATCTCATCAAAATCTGATCTTAATGGACTTAAGTCTTAAAATCATAAACCATAGAATGGAAACCTTAGAAAATCTTAAGTTGCATGTTAATCACACTCAATTTAATCTCATAAAGTCTGATCTCAAAACATTTGTATGAACTTAAATCTTAAACCTTAAGGTAGAATTCATATAGATTCTCATCGTGCAACTCAATCATGACTTAATATCTCATAATTTGATAATATCATCATGAACTCATGTTACAATATCTTTAATGCCACTAGTACATTTATCCTAGAAATTGGGCCATGGTCTACCATGTGCAACAACCATATTCTCACATAATACTTAACTTTTAAACATCAACCTTACTAAGGAATCTATTTCACTTCTTAATTTCTTAGATCACTACATATATAAGAAACCTTGATGACATGTCCCTATTTGAAATCTCAATACATGGTTACATCTATATTTAAGAAATATGATAGAACTATATTTTCTTATCCTTCTTATGAACTTAACTTCATGATCTAGAATCATTCCATGACACATCACTACTTAAGGTATTGAGCATATGAATTTCTACAATCATAAGCACATAAAATATTTCTTACATATTTAACTCAAAATGTAGGACATGAAGGTCTTATCTAAAAAGCAGGTAAATGTACTTGATTTGATAAACGTAAATACTCATGGGCATGAACCACTTACCTCTTGTGTTAATGATGTCCTTAACTTAGTCTTGATTTCTTGTTCCAAATCTTAATCACCTGGATATAATCAAAGTTTTATAAGTCCAAGTACATGTTCCCTCTTTCTATTCCTAAATCTCAAAACCCCATCTTCCTAACTATATATACCAAGTTAGGGTTCTTAAACATAACTTTATACTCACCATAAAATCTTGGCGTTAAAATAAAATAAAATAAACTCTTATTATGTAGTTACTATAATATTTATACTCAACATAAATCGTCTTATGCACTAATATGAACACATACTTCATATAATGAGAATAATTACCAAACATAGTCACATATTAGAAAACTTACTAACTTGGTTAGGAAATCAAAATATAATACCATCATGCTAATAATATTAGACCTAATTAGCCATACATATGCCACTTATTGTCAAAATAATCATTTATTACCCTCACATAATGGTCACTCAGGTCCAAATCTTAATACAAATATGATAACACAAGAAAATCCATCAAATCTCTAGAAAAGTAATCACACAATGTAGTAAGATCGTGTATAAAATATTAGGTCATTTTAAAAAAATCATATCATGGGTGAAATACCCAAAATACCCTTATTAGGGTTTACATTTAAAATATTATTAAAACTTCATATATGAAAGATCCGACTCTGATGTAATGTTAAATATATCAAAATACACATTCAATAAAATTTGTATGAATTTCTAAAGGTGTTTACTATTTTTAATTGACAAAACATCAAAATAATATAGTTTTGACTCCCTAACACATAATAAATAATAGACATCCAAATCACATTCTTGAGATATTTTTAGAATATAGTATACATCATAAGCTTTCTGTAGGTACCTTATACATTCAAAACAGACCTATGGATCACAAGATATGATTTAAATAATAATTACCTTTTGTTGGGTTTTATTGGATCCGGGCAGGATCCGCTTGACCCGAGATCCCTCGTTCTCAGCCGCGCGCGGACGGGGAGCGCCTGCTCTATTTCCTCTGTTTTACAGAGCATCCGTCTTCAGCGTTTGGGCGAGAGAAGCAGTGGCTCATCGGCCACCCTTGGTTCACCAAGACAAGCCATCCTCTAAGGCGCCTCCCTCCTATTGCCGTTGGGAACATACTGGCCTCTTTGAGTCCTCGTCGAGCAGTGGTAGGACGCCAGTGCCTTTATGCCGATGCAGGTACCCAACCTGGGGCTGCGGTAGAAGGACACAGGAAGCCTGGGAGCAACGCCCATCCACAGTTCCTTTGCTACTCGTCATCTTCCGGTCCTTCTCGATGAGTGGGCGAGGGCTCTGGTAGCTCCAGGTTTGAGGGTAGTAGCCGATCCAGCAACTACTGTAAGTGGCTTCATGGTGATCCCAAGGAGGAAGATGATCACACCCATGCTTTAGGGTTGAGGGGTTCAACGATATAGATGGAGGGCCAGAGAAAGAAGGCATGAACTCCACGAGTCTTCCAAATGTTTCCCTCGTGTCGGCTTTAGTCCATTGGAAGTCTACAAGGGACCGCCTAGAGAAAGAAGGATGGCGGCGCTCTCAGGCGTTTCCAAAAAAAAGGGACTGACTAGGGTTCGTATCGAGGATTAAAAAGGCCAAGAGGGGTTCACGGTGATGACGGTAGCCCTTGTTTCTAATATTATCCATCAAATCATGATAAATTCAAAGGTGGTTAGGATCGGTACCTTGATTCCTTATTCATCTTGGATTCCTTTTCCTATGAGGGAGATAAATCTAATGATGGATGTGAGTCTGCATATACTGCAAGTAAAGAAAACGGCCGTGAAATTCACGTGGCAGATTGGATTGCCATTATCTCGGCTAACCTAGGTGGACTTTATAAATTGATTGCATTATTTGTATATCTAAGTCAAACCTTGGTAAACGAACCTGCTTTCTTCCTAAAATCATTAAAACATGTAAGACTATTTGAAGTTGACTAAAATTAAACCATATGACTATTATTGTATATAGGTAAGTATCTTGTCATTGGATCTTGTTATAAGCACTCAAAAAGTCCTTTAAATTTGAAACCAATCAAACTTCCGTATATCATGTTATAATTAAATCTTTTCTTAGTTTAATATTCCCATTATTACACATTGTTCCTATTTGAAATAAGAGTGTACTATATACATATGCCTTGGGGATCGTGACACTATCATCTCATATAGTCATAAGACCAATTAATCACTAAGATATACACCTACATTATGTTGTATAGACAATTTTCATAAAATACCCTTGAGTTTTATAAATTTGCATTTGAGTACATACTTTAGCCTTATTTTAAATTGAGTCCTTTCCGAAAATAATTTGGGATGTTACAATTCTACCCACCTTTTATAAATTTCATCCTCGAAATTTTTTTTCTAGGATACTACCCACCTTAGTGTTCTGCATACCTTTTCATTCATTGATAGTCAACACATTAAAGTACACTTATGTTCAAACTTTTGCATGAAAGTTATATATAATGTGTTTCATAAACATCTATGTGAGAATCATCTATTATATTGTTCTACTTCTCAACTCATACTTGGGGTTTATGAAACTAAACTTGGCTCTATAATTGGGGAATCTGCCTCAACCTTGTCATAAATTTCTAACATTAGTTGCACATGATTGTCTAACCTTGGGTTCTTCAGGTAGCTCCTACATTCCTAGATATGTGGTGATCAGGCACATACCTAGAGATGTGGGATCCTGAGATGCTATCTCTCACTCACCCACTGATACATGTGTCCCATACCACATGGACCAGTAAGAAATGAGAGATGCATAAAAGTCTAGTTCTTATGATATTCCTCTTCAATTCTCAATTGGCTGGCCATGACCATTGAGAATGGAGAAGCAACATCATTAGCTAGGGTTAGGTTGAAACATGAGTCCTAGAATATAAACATCTCTCTCGGACATCTCTATTTCCCCTAAGGTGAAAACTATTGGTCATTCTAGGTCATTGTATCGTTCTATGGGAGTCTATCCCTAAACTCTAATCTCTTATCTTCATCGTAGGGTGACTATGAGAATCATATTCTGCCTAGTGGCCATTTACCAAATTGCTCTGATACCATATTGTAACACCCAGATTTTTATAACACATGAGCGGAAGCAGTAATTTTTTTTTTTCATCTGGGAGTGTCACAAACATGATAGTCATTGCAATTAAAGCAAATGAAACACTTTGCATTTAAGAAAAATTGATTCATACATAGTTTTGACAAAGGAAACAAGTCATCTAATATACTATGATAACAAGACCATGCATAAAAGAAGATATCTAAACTCTGGATCGTCTCGGTAGATGGCACCCCACTAGACAAGCTTGAAAACCTGCTACATCTTTTCTTATTCTTTAAATCTTCTGCTGCTCCAAACCCTGCGGACATCGCGTCCCCAGCCATGCATCGGGAAAAACAGTCGTTAGAGTAAGTGGCATGAGTATTATGAAATATACATTGCTAAAGAGCTGAAAATGGGTATTATAAACATGAACTAATATCAAACTGTGAGTAAACTGAAACATAAAATATCTTATTTCTCAATTTGAATCTTTATCTTTCTACCTTATCTTATTATGGATACATGTACCATGGTACGTGGATCTCAAGACCTACATCAAAGTACTTGGGTCATACTTATCTTATTTGATTCCCTCTCATCATACTCATGGATGAGATTATGGGCATGCTATGAACTAAGGTATCTTTGACTTACGATTTTTATCTGACTGTGGCCACCATTATACAATAAGTCCTCCTGAATTGGCGTATCTACGCCCTGAATTGGTGCCGCAACACCTCTGAAATGGCACTACATGCCCTGAATGACACCGAGGTGTCTCTGAATTGGCGTGTCTACGCCCTGAAATGGTGCCGCAACACCTCTGAGTTGGAGTGAACACTCCTCTGAATTGGCAACAACTGCCTCTGAAACGTCCCGGGACTACTGAATGAGGACTTATCATATAATGTCTTATGTGAAGGTTTCGACTTATTTATCTTAAGTCTAAACTTACTTAATTCTTAATTTGAACTGAAGCTGAATACGGATAGCTTTACTGAATACTGAATCTGAACTTATCTTATATTAAAATTGAACACTGAAAACTGAACTTATCTGAAACTGATTACTGAGTACTGAGCATGTACTGAATTCTGAATCTGAATTTAAATCTGAATCTTTTATTCTCAAGGGATAAACTGAATCTACAACTGAATGTGGATATGAATCTTAATTACTTCATAATTAAGATTTGGTCTAAAACCCTTATCATGTATCTTTATTCAACATCTGGCTACTCACACAGTGAGTAGTCTAAGACTGAATCTAAATCTCTTATTCTTGAGTTCTAAACTGAATCCATTATTGGATTTAATCATGTATCTCTTTATCTAGGTAAACTTTATTCTAAAACTCTGATTTGGTAAGATTACTTCATTATACCAATTATATCATACATGAGTCTAATGTCTTATGAGACAAGATCTGAAATGAGTATAGAAATCTAAATATACAAAAGTGACTTAAGTAATGTGTATAGCAAAAGTATGATTTCTGATTCTTGGCAAGATAACTCATTCTCTGTTAAAATCTCATCAAAATCTGATCTTAATGGACTTAAGTCTTAAAATCATAAACCATAGAATGGAAACCTTAGAAAATCTTAAGTTGCATGTTAATCACACTCAATTTAATCTCATAAAGTCTGATCTCAAAACATTTGTATGAACTTAAATCTTAAACCTTAAGGTAGAATTCATATAGATTCTCATCGTGCAACTCAATCATGACTTAATATCTCATAATTTGATAATATCATCATGAACTCATGTTACAATATCTTTAATGCCACTAGTACATTTATCCTAGAAATTGGGCCATGGTCTACCATGTGCAACAACCATATTCTCACATAATACTTAACTTTTAAACATCAACCTTACTAAGGAATCTATTTCACTTCTTAATTTCTTAGATCACTACATATATAAGAAACCTTGATGACATGTCCCTATTTGAAATCTCAATACATGGTTACATCTATATTTAAGAAATATGATAGAACTATATTTTCTTATCCTTCTTATGAACTTAACTTCATGATCTAGAATCATTCCATGACACATCACTACTTAAGGTATTGAGCATATGAATTTCTACAATCATAAGCACATAAAATATTTCTTACATATTTAACTCAAAATGTAGGACATGAAGGTCTTATCTAAAAAGCAGGTAAATGTACTTGATTTGATAAACGTAAATACTCATGGGCAGGAACCACTTACCTCTTGTGTTAATGATGTCCTTAACTTAGTCTTGATTTCTTGTTCCAAATCTTAATCACCTGGATATAATCAAAGTTTTATAAGTCCAAGTACATGTTCCCTCTTTCTATTCCTAAATCTCAAAACCCCATCTTCCTAACTATATATACCAAGTTAGGGTTCTTAAACATAACTTTATACTCACCATAAAATCTTGGCGTTAAAATAAAATAAAATAAACTCTTATTATGTAGTTACTATAATATTTATACTCAACATAAATCGTCTTATGCACTAATATGAACACATACTTCATATAATGAGAATAATTACCAAACATAGTCACATATTAGAAAACTTACTAACTTGGTTAGGAAATCAAAATATAATACCATCATGCTAATAATATTAGACCTAATTAGCCATACATATGCCACTTATTGTCAAAATAATCATTTATTACCCTCACATAATGGTCACTCAGGTCCAAATCTTAATACAAATATGATAACACAAGAAAATCCATCAAATCTCTAGAAAAGTAATCACACAATGTAGTAAGATCGTGTATAAAATATTAGGTCATTTAAAAAAAATCATATCATGGGTGAAATACCCAAAATACCCTTATTAGGGTTTACATTTAAAATATTATTAAAACTTCATATATGAAAGATCCGACTCTGATGTAATGTTAAATATATCAAAATACACATTCAATAAAATTTGTATGAATTTCTAAAGGTGTTTACTATTTTTAATTGACAAAACATCAAAATAATATAGTTTTGACTCCCTAACACATAATAAATAATAGACATCCAAATCACATTCTTGAGATATTTTTAGAATATAGTATACATCATAAGCTTTCTGTAGGTACCTTATACATTCAAAACAGACCTATGGATCACAAGATATGATTTAAATAATAATTACCTTTTGTTGGGTTTTATTGGATCCGGGCAGGATCCGCTTGACCCGAGATCCCTCGTTCTCAGCCGCGCGCGGACGGGGAGCGCCTGCTCTGTTTCCTCTGTTTTACAGAGCATCCGTCTTCAGCGTTTGGGCGAGAGAAGCAGTGGCTCATCGGCCACCCTTGGTTCACCAAGACAAGCCATCCTCTAAGGCGCCTCCCTCCTATTGCCGTTGGGAACATACTGGCCTCTTTGAGTCCTCGTCGAGCAGTGGTAGGACGCCAGTGCCTTTGTGCCGATGCAGGTACCCAACCTGGGGCTGCGGTAGAAGGACACAGGAAGCCTGGGAGCAACGCCCATCCACAGTTCCTTTGCTACTCGTCATCTTCCGGTCCTTCTCGATGAGTGGGCGAGGGCTCTGGTAGCTCCAGGTTTGAGGGTAGTAGCCGATCCAGCAACTACTGTAAGTGGCTTCATGGTGATCCCAAGGAGGAAGATGATCACACCCATGCTTTAGGGTTGAGGGGTTCAACGATATAGATGGAGGGCCAGAGAAAGAAGGCATGAACTCCACGAGTCTTCCAAATGTTTCCCTCGTGTCGGCTTTAGTCCATTGGAAGTCTACAAGGGACCGCCTAGAGAAAGAAGGATGGCGGCGCTCTCAGGCGTTTCCAAAAAAAAGGGACTGACTAGGGTTCGTATCGAGGATTAAAAAGGCCAAGAGGGGTTCACGGTGATGACGGTAGCCCTTGTTTCTAATATTATCCATCAAATCATGATAAATTCAAAGGTGGTTAGGATCGGTACCTTGATTCCTTATTCATCTTGGATTCCTTTTCCTATGAGGGAGATAAATCTAATGATGGATGTGAGTCTGCATATACTGCAAGTAAAGAAAACGGCCGTGAAATTCACGTGGCAGATTGGATTGCCATTATCTCAGCTAACCTAGGTGGACTTTATAAATTGATTGCATTATTTGTATATCTAAGTCAAACCTTGGTAAACGAACCTGCTTTCTTCCTAAAATCATTAAAACATGTAAGACTATTTGAAGTTGACTAAAATTAAACCATATGACTATTATTGTATATAGGTAAGTATCTTGTCATTGGATCTTGTTATAAGCACTCAAAAAGTCCTTTAAATTTGAAACCAATCAAACTTCCGTATATCATGTTATAATTAAATCTTTTCTTAGTTTAATATTCCCATTATTACACATTGTTCCTATTTGAAATAAGAGTGTACTATATACATATGCCTTGGGGATCGTGGCACTATCATCTCATATAGTCATAAGACCAATTAATCACTAAGATATACACCTACATTATGTTGTATAGACAATTTTCATAAAATACCCTTGAGTTTTATAAATTTGCATTTGAGTACATACTTTAGCCTTATTTTAAATTGAGTCCTTTCCGAAAATAATTTGGGATGTTACACGTACCTTCCTTTATCATCAACCTAGCTGTGAGGGGTTCATCAAACATACCTTAAACTTAAGGGGTTTCCCTTTTCCTCTATACATGAAGAGTACCATGCTCGAAACTATAGCAATTTAATTCTCATCATGAGCATTAGGTATACCACTTCCCCTCTTAGGCCTAGGAACCCTAGGTTCACTTTTAGGTGTCCAACTGCATGCTCTATCACTTAACCATGAATCAAGCTTGCAAAAGGCATGACATGCACTTCCTTTCATCCTTCAACTCGAGCAACAGTTAGAGTTGGATCCTCCTCGAGGACAAACAATAAGGTATAAGGCCTCATAACCTGTTACAAATCCTCTTCAGGGTATACAAAACATCTTCTTCCTTTCTCAGAAGGTAAACACTTATACCATAGGCACATAGGTACTAGAAACCTCATCCTCCCTCTAGGGTTTGGTCCCTCCCATGGCATCCAAGACATCATCAACCTCTAGGGATCAAGCATGTGGTGACCACTATCATCCACTTAGGTCGCATCATCCTCAACTCCCGACTTCTCCTCATATCTCAGAGTCTAGGATTCCAACCTTCTTGTTGGGTTTCCTGCTCTCTCTAGAACTAACCCTACAACTAATGTCACCATTAGAGGTCCTCTCTTCATGAAGGACCAACCTCGAAACAATGCCCCTACCTGGATGAAGCATATGTTCAACTTATGTTCGCTCAAGGTTATCCATAGTTCTTTAAGCTTATTTCATAAGCCATCCTTCACTCTCTCCTGGTTAGGGTTTCAACCCATTGCTCACACTACTAGTGTACTCTGGGTGCATGCTATGCCCTACTCGCATAAGCCCATAGAGTTTCTAAAGGTCCTTCACTAACATCATCATCGAAGGAGCTATCCATTACTCTAACATGCACGACCCTTCCCAGGGTTGGGTTACCAGAGGTATTAGGTCATCCAACCTCTCATGGCTCATATGTCATTCAAGGCATGTCCATCCAAACACCTGATTGACCATGACATCTAACTCATCATGTCATCTCTCTCTCTCTAACCTTCACTTAGGGTTAGGGTTAACATCATCCTCAAAGGATGTGCTAGGTCTCTACTTTTAATGGGGGCCTCTTCCTCCAAGACTAACTCTCTCTACTCATCCTCCCAAAAAGGAGGTCTATCCTCAGGTCTCTCCTGAGGGCATGACAACTTATGTCATATGACCTAAGCATGTATCTATTCTTTAGTTTACGCTTACTCTATTAAGCTTATGTCTGTGACATCTTAATTACATGATTTTCATTAATTTGATGGAGGATTCCTTAGACCCTATTAATCTTATCCATACCTCAAGAGGGTGAGGAAAATAGAGAAAACCCCAATCCTTAAGGTCCTTAACAGAATTTGTGATGAGAAGGGATGAATAAGATGAGAAATTCCTAAAGGTATCTTATTTCAATTCATACCCTAAGACTTTGGCCAGCCAGTCACACAGATCTAGGAGTCCTCGTATTCCGACTAGCGGTGTGGAGGAAAATATTTCCATCCCCTGGTCGTGATCATTTTCTAGACACCTCCGTCTTTCAGATAATCCTCTAATAACTCCCTTGGGTTCTATGGAGTGTGTAAAATTTAATAATTATTAACAGTTAAGTGAGGAACCTAAGCTCTGATACCAAATGTTACGACCCCACCTCCCGATAACCCCCAATGAAGAGAGACCGAGAGGTCGAAGCCACACCCATAACTTCCGGATCAAAGGTTTGGAAATTAACCAAGAATAATTATCAAATTTTAACATACTAAACGGGAAAAATGTAAGAAAATAAACTTTTGCATACCTTTTTGAAAACTTGGATCTCTAAACTTCTATCCACTTATGGATTCTATTCTAACTAATCCTCCTTGTATTTTACTTCATGTATTTCACAATATGATGATTTATTGTTTGTCCTTTTGGCTTGTACCTAAAACGCCGACAAATAAAATGTCGATCAGCCGAAGCTGGTATGTGGGGGAAACAAAAAATGTGAAACTATGATAACAACATAATCATTCAATTAATCATTTAACAACTAAGATTGCATTTTAAATATAACTCCACGATCCATGAGTACCCTATCCTCTATGCTATCCCTGCACTGAGCCTGGATACTACCTTCCTTATGGTAGATCCCCATTAAACCCCTCATGGTCCCGCCTATAGCTGACCCAGTTTCTAGTATTAAGTCACATGCCACTACCCGTAAGTAGCCCACTCCTTAACTCATGGCAGGCTAATGGGTCTCATGGCACTACACTTGGTAGCCTAATTTCTAACCCACGATAACCTAGACCTTACTCTAGGTTACCCCTTTTTAGCCTTTACAAGTCACAGAGGTGGACCCGGATCTAGCTAGTTATACATGTATATTCATAGTGATAGTCATAGTCACTCTATAGTTGCATGAAATAAAAGCATCCAACAGTTATTTCAAGCCATGAGGGAAACGTCGATCAAATCCTCGAAAAACTAGTCGGGATAATCATAAGCGTAACCACATACCTGATTTTATGATTTCACAAGCATTAAGCAAATCCAACCAAGAAGAAATCCAAGAAATTCAACAATCACATAATTCCTAAAAAGAATATGTACTCTATTTATTATACACTTTATCAAGAATCTACTTTACTGACTTGGATTCACTTTCTAGGGTTTTTGTATCCATTTTAGGGTTTCGTTTTGCAATTAGGGTTTCCCTTCATCTTTTACCATATTAAACCTAATTTTATGCCATTACTCATAAACCCTAATTATCTCATCTATTCTTCAATATTAAGGTTATCTTAACAACATATAACTCTATTTTCATATTACAGGCACATTAATCATCAATTAATTTCATTAAGCTTCTTTTACATTATATGTATTATTTTTATCCTTTTAATCCATGACAAGATCATTATGTGCATCAATTCAATGTCCATAATGATTTAATCACATATGAACTCAATATATCATTAAATCCACCTTTGATTCATTGGAAAACCCTTATTACTATACTAAGGGTATTTATCCGTAATTAAGGACTTTTGTATTCAAATAACTTAGAACCATCATTTAACAACGTATTTTCACATCTTTCCAATTATATATGATCTTATCCTCTTTTACCCTATATTAGGGTTTCTAAATGCTTAATTATTCTCATATGGGGTAAAAAACCCTAAATCATGCAATTTTACATCTAGATCAGGTTCGAATCTAACATTATCATTCAACAGGTTATTAATACTTCAACTAACCCATTAAGCATACTAGATTCCACCTTTAATCACAAATAGGGCTTTTAACTTAAGTTTAATGCACTTTTCATCAACTTATTGTCCTTTTGTAATTAGGAACGGAATCAACCTTTAATATCATTTTTATTAGATTCCTCTCATTCTCCTGATCAAAATTCATATATTATATGTCCTAATCAGAGTTACCTATCTTTGGTTATGAAATAATAAAGGAAATACCTTTTTGGCCAATCAGAGCACGCCACGTCGCTCACTTTCCATGCAATGTTGCTGCTTTGTAAATAGAACCGAATTAGGATAGTGCCCTCGCATAAGTGGATGTTCCTTCACATGTATAAGCACCTTTAGGGTCAGTTATTCCCTTATAACCGACCCTAAAGGGCTCCTCGGTCGACGAATTCGTCGACCGAATAAGAGCCAGATTTCACGTGTATAAGAACCTCTAGGTTCGGTTATTCCATTATAACCGACCTTAAAGGGCTCCTCGGTCGACAATATTGTCGACCGATATCAATTTTGGATCCAGTGTAGTTCAGCACCTCTAACGTCAGTTTTTTACTTTTAACCGACCCTAAAGGGAACCTCGGTCGACAAATTCGTCGACCGAATAAGAGCCAGATTTAATGTGTATAAGCACCTCTAGGGTCAGTTTTTCCCTTATAACCGACCCTAAAGGGCTCCTCGGTCGATGAATCCGTCGACCGAATAAGAGCCAGATCTCACGTGTATAAGAACCTCTAGGTTCGGTTATTCCATTATAACTGACCCTAAAGGGCTGCTCGGTCAACAATATTGTCGACCGGTATCAATTTTGGATCCAATGTAGTTCAGCACCTCTAACGTCAGTTTTTTACTTTTAACCGACCCTAAAAGGCACCTCGGTCGACAAATTCGTCGACCGAATAAGAGCCATATTTAACGTGTATAAGCACCTCTAGGGTCGGTTTTTCCCTTATAACCGACCCTAAAGGGCTCGTCGGTCGACGAATTCGTCGACCGAATAAGAGCCAGATTTCACGTGTATAAGAACCTCTAGGGTCAGTTTTTTCCTTCTAACTGACCCTAGAGCTCGTCTCGGTCGACGCATTTGTCGACCGATAATCTCTCGGTCGACAAATTTGTCGACCGAGAAAGAGCCCGATTTCACATGTATAAGCACCTTTAGGGTCGGTTTTTCCTTATAACTGACCCTAAAGGGCTCCTCGGTCGACAATATTGTCGACCGATATGAATTTTGGATCGAGTTTAGTACTTTTCAAAACGTTATAAAGCATTAAGATCTCAATCCTTTGTCTCATTATTGGGAATTCACATCCCTCAATACCACCATCATCACATTTTCTGGATCTGGGTATTCAAACCCTTAGTTCATCACTAAACATGGTTATCACTTATCAGGTAACTATTATCTTCAGGTCATCTGACCAAGGTATTCAGGATATATACTTTTTTTTTAATTCACCGTCGTTTCATTCATAACTTTTCAAGGTACAAAAAAGACATCATTCTCAGTGGACAGCCTCCAGCTAACAGGTATGGTATTCCGTCTAACACACTGGCCGCCTAAGGCTAAGGCGTGTTGAGCAACAAGGTGCGCCAACTGATTCCTAGACCTTTTTACATGGACACACATGAAAACGGCGAGACCGAAGGCCAAGGAACAAATGTCTTCAGCTAACAGCCCCAGATAATCTGGACGTTTAACTGTCTCGTTCAAAGCAGTCACCAGATTTAGTGAGTTGGAGAAAAGGAGCAGTTTCTTGTTCGTCGAACAGGTCGCCCGCGCCATCAGCAGTCCTTCTCTCAACGCCATGGCTTCTGTGATGGTTGAGCTCCAAGATGCATTGACTTGCCGCTACACTGCCCCCAGGAAGAGTCCTCGTCCGTCCCTTAGCACCGCACCCAGGCCGCACTGCCCACTGCTGCGAACTGCCGCATCAGCGTGCAGCCAAAGCCACTCCGTGTCGACTCCCTTCCCTGCAAGCGACGTCGAGTTGATCACCCCATCCCCCTACTGGTTCACGGATGCCTCCCTCCCAGTCGTGGCAGTGAGTCCAGCCCCCCTACATTGCGCCTTCCTGTGGTCAGCGAGCAGGGCTCGGTAGGCTTGGAGGATAGACCTGGGGATCGGTTCTTCATCCTTGAAGACTTTGTTATTCCTGCTCGTCCAGATGGTCCACCACACAGCAGCTAGCTCGTCTTTTTCCGCTTCAGTGCAGCTGTCCATTGTGTCGAGCAGCTCCTCATGGGCGTTCCCATTGCTGTCCATGATGACTGGGTTGTTCAACCAGCTTTCTCTCCATACTATCTCCGCTCCTGGATAGTGGTTTAACATGTGTGAGATTGTTTCCACCTCCACGGCACAGATCGGACAAACTCCATCCAATATAACATGTCTGTCTCGCAATCTTCCTCGTGTGGCTAAACTTCCCGTAGCGACCCTCCAAAGGAAGTGAGACAACTTCGGGGGCCATCTCTTGTCCCAAATTAGCTTCCATGCATCGTGCGACACTGCCCTTTCCCTTTCCCGAAGACCTGCACCACCCAGCTTGCCCAGCCAGTAGGCCGAGCGCACTGAAAAGACCTCATTGTTACTCGGCCACCAGTACATGCTCTCCTCCGTATCTTTGATGGACAAAGGTATCGCCTTGATCTGAGCCGCAATATCCCTAGGAAACAAACGCAGCAGCTTGTCCACATCCCATTCTCCTCTCCCTTCTAACAGCAGCTCGTGCACCATCTCCACTCGGTCCTCGTCAGTCGGTTTGAACACACTAATATCTGTGTCCACTCCTAACGCCCACCTGTCCGTCCAAATGTTTGTGTCCCAGCCATTCCCAATTCTCTTCATAGTCCCTTGAAGGAGGAGAGATTTTGCCCCCCACAGACTACGCCATGTGTAGCTTGGAACGAGCCCCAACCATGCTTCTAAAATGGAATTGTTTGGGAAGTATTTGGCCTTCAAAACCTTGGCAACCAGTGTCTTCGGTCTAGAATGCAGCCTCCACACCTGTCTCGTGAGCATAGCTTGGTTAAAAATATGCATATCTCTAAAACCCATACCTCCCTCTCTTTTAGACTTGCACAATCTATTCCAACACAGCCATGATATCTTCCTTTCCCCATCTTTCGACCCCCACCAAAACCTTGCCACCATAGAGTTCAAGTCTCAAATCAGCCCCAGCGGAAGTTGGAACACACTCATAATATATGTAGGGATAGCTTGCACCACTGCCTTGATGAGGACTTCTTTACCCGGCTTGGAAAGCAACTTCTCCTTCCACCCCCGTAGTTTGTTCCCCACTCTCCCTCTTATGTACTCAAACACCTTCTTCTTGGACCGTCCTATGGCCGTAGGAAGACCCAAATAAGAAGCCTGCCTATCCACCTCCTTGACTCCCAACAAACCTCGCAACTCTTCTTTTTTTGCTTCTCGACATCTTCTTGCTAAACGCAATTTCAGACTTGGTGCGATTTACTTTTTGACCCGAAGCCTGTTCGTACTGGCTGATTATCTCAGCTATTTTCAGGCATTCATTCCTTGTCCCTCTAGCAAAAAGAATGTTGTCATCTGCAAAAAATAAATGTGAGATCCGGGGTGCCCCACGGCAGATGCTCATACCGTGGATGGTATTTGCATGTACCGCGAGGTTAAGGAGGGTGGAGAAAGCATCGGCACAAAGAATAAAAAGGTAGGGGGATAAAGGGTCACCCTGGCGAAGTCCACGTGAAGGTTGGAAGGCACTTGATCTTTCCCCGTTGATGGTAAAAGTGTGAGAGACCGAAGAAACACAGTCTAGAACTCTATTGCACCATTTTCCTCTGAAACCAAACCTTTGCATCACTATATCAAGGAAGTTCCACTCTACTCTGTCATAAGCCTTCATCATGTCAAGCTTAAGCACAATCTGTCCTCTCTTACCTCCCTTCCCACCCTTCATAGCATGGAAACATTCAAACACAATAAGAGCACTATCCGTGATCATCCTACCCGGGACAAAAGCACTCTGATTCACAGAAGTAATATTATCCATGAAAGGCTTCAGACGGTTGGTCAACACCTTTGTAGCTATTTTGTAGATGACATTGCACAAGCTGATAGGCCGGAATTCATATACCGTACGTGGTTTTTTCACCTTTGGGATTAGAATAACCAAAGTATCATTGAAACCTTTAAGAGAGTATTCCCCTTTCCACCACCCCTTGATGTAGTTCGCAACATCCTTTCCTACTACATGCCAGAATTTTTGGTAGAAGACCGGTTTTAGACCATCTGGACCGGGTGCCTTATTAGGGTGCATTTGAAAAGTAGCATCTCTAATCTCATCATCACTTAGATCCATGTCCAGCGTCTCCGACATCAGCTCGGTAATGTTCTTCTCAATCCCCCTCACTGCTTCCTCCATATCCACCGTCCCCCCTGAAGTGAAAAGGTCATGATAAAAGTTCTCAATAATCCTCAGAATATCTTTATCCTCTGTCTTCCAAATCCCCCTATCATCTTTAACGCCCGCAATGTCATTTTTCTTTTGTCTTTGGGTAGCTCTGTGATGGAAGTAGGCTGTGTTTATGTCCCCTTCTTTGATCTCTTTGACCCTGGCTCTTGCATACCAGTATGCCTCATCATCCCTGTACAGCTTCTATAATTCATTTGATAATTCTTCACACCTTTGTAGCGTTCTCCCGTCCGACCATTTTTTCTGCTCCTCACCTAACATCTTGGTTGTAGTTTTGATTTTTTTTCTTCAATGCTCCGAACTTAGAAGAGGCCCAACCCTCAAGGTCCCTACTCACCTTGCTCAGCTTCTGCTTCAAATCATGTTCCCCTTCCATCTCCCAAGACGCTGCCACCGTGGAACTACATCCCTCTTCTGAAAGCCACATAGGCTCAAAAAAGAACTGTCTCTGCCTCTTGTGTTTCTTTTCCTCCCCCATCAAAATGTGTAGAACAATCAGAGCATGATCATATTGGTAGAAAGGTAGATGGTGAACCCAACTTCCCCTGTACTTGCTTCTCCAAGCCTCACTCACAAGAAATCTATCCAGTCGTTCCTCCACAAAAGTGTCAACTGAATTCCCCCTCCTCCATGTAAAGGTGTGTCCTGAGAAACTGATGTCAAGAAGTGCACAATCATCAATAACATCTCGGAACTCTCGCATAACTCTGTCTGGTTTCATCGGACCACCCCTTTTCTCTTCATTGTTTGTTATCTCATGCAGGTCCCCAAATATAACATTCATATCAGTCATCCTTGCTCGAACTTGTCTCATCAGATCCCACGTGAAGTGCTTATCCACCTGTACTGACCACCCATATATCCCGCATGCAGTCCACCGAATGTCATTCTTCTCATCCTCCACTATGCATTCCACATGACGTGTAGAATACCTAGTGATTTCCACGTTCACTCCACGCCACCATAGGCCCAACCCGCCCGCTCTCCCGGTACTCGAGATACAGATGCCCTCAACAAAGCCACACTGTCTTTTTATTTTTTCCAACCTTTTATCATCTAGCATAGTTTCCATAATGAAAACTATGTTAGGCCGCTCACCCCCACACAGAGATCGGAGTGTGTTTATGGCTGTCGGGCGGCCCAGACCCCAAAAGTTCCAACTTAGGATTTTCATTGTTGTTCATGGGGTTGGGTATTCCCAACTCCCGCTACTTTGGTTTCCAAACCCTGTAGACATTCATCCGGAACAACTCTGATTGCTCGATCGCTCCTTAGCCTTTTTGTGTTTAACACTACTTGGGATTCCACTGTCGTCTTGATCTCCGCCTGCAAACCATGCTCCTCCTCTTGCCCAACTTCTCTTCCCCTTTTATTCGACCTTTGCTTGGTCTCCTTTTGTATGCCCTCCTCATGCACTGTCCCCTTCCTTTGTTTCCCAACTATGTTTCCCCCATACCCTTTCCCTACATGCCGAGTTTTCCTCTTCTCTTCTGTTTTCCTCCACTCCCGCTCCATCTCCTCCCCTTGCTTCCCAGGGAGCCTTGGTAGCTCCTTATTGACTGTTACCATGGTCACCTTCATCCCCTGTCTCACCGCCCCCACCCTTTCATTCATTATCTCCTTCCCACAAGGCTCCCTGGTGCTCTGTTCGTTTGAGTTATTGCTTATATCTGCTGCTCGCTTAACATGTTTGCCTGTTGGCAGCTCGGTGGACGAGATGTATTCCCAAGCTCCGTTTCCCGCCGTCAGACCCTCCTCATTCCTGTCCCTCTCTCCGGTCTCCCGAGTCGCCCCCTCCCCTTCTCCTCCATGCTCACCATGACTGTCTGTGTTGTCCGCCGCGTGCCCCGCAAACCTGCTACTCTTCCCCTGCGACAAGTTACACATAGCCAAAAGATCACGGGCTTTGTACTGATATTTCAATTTAAAGGCTTCCTGTGCATGACTCCTCACCATCCCGTCCTCCTCCATCAGGAACACTTCGTCTTCAGGGTTGTTTGCCCCGCGACCCTGTCTATCTCCTATCGCTGCTGTAGACATCGCATCGTCGACACTTCTCTGCTGCTCCTTCAGGCCCGGTTGTGATTCCCTCGAAGCCGATCCTGATTTTGTTTGGAATAGTATGTTCTTCCTCACTCTTGATCTGCTCCCTCCTATAAGTTCTTCTTCCACAGGGATTCTCGGTCATCTTGGAGAGGCTTTCAGCCACGATCCCCAACCTCGAGTATTCTCGCCTTCCTCGACGTACTCCTCGCAGTCCCTGTCGGCGTGACCAAGCCGCCCGCACAAGAAGCAGAAGACCGGGAGGTGCTCGTACTTCAGTTCTATATCAGTAATCCGCCCATCCGGCCCTCTAATCTTCTGTATCCTTTTTATAGGCTTGTTGATGTCTATTCCCAGTCGGACTCTCACAGAGGTTTCCCAGCCCAACTCATCGCAGTCCAACTTGATGATCCTTCCCACTTTCTCCGCAATCTTCCTTGTCGATTCTACAGACTGGAACCCTAACTGGATGTTGTAGAAACGTACCCAGAACTGGCACTCTTTGAATTCGATCCTCCCTGGTTGATCCAACGGATCTACCTCTTTCAGCAATAAAACCTTGTTATCAAAGTTCCACGGCCCTCCTTCTATCACCTTCTGTTTGTCCTTCCAATGTGTGAACTAGATTACAAATGTATTCTGATCCACCGACCTAAACATAACCCCACTCGCCAAGCCCCACGCCTGGGCTAATGTTTTCTTCATAGCCATGAAGTTGTATGAGCGGTCCGTCAGAAGTCGGCCAATCAGTGCAAGTTCAACATGATCCGGTATCTTTTGATCGTCTTCCTCAGCGATATCTGCAACTTCTTATTCTTCGTCTGTGATCTTTAGTCTCCCACACTGGTCTGCTAGAGACTCTGCCATCCGGGTGGGATCAAACACCCACAGCCAAGCACTTGAACCTGCAAGAGAGATAGGCGGAGAAGACCCACGAGGGGGGCGGCAACCACCGGCACCGAAACCCTAATCGCACACTACGTCGCCGCAGCGTCGGCCAGGGTTAGGTGCGGGGCGAGAGATTTGTTAATCATCTCAAAATTTCAGGATATATACTTGTTACACAAGCATCTCAATTTCATATCAGCCATATCAATTTGATATCAACATCATGCAATACAAAAATAACATCACTATTCCCTCATTAGGGTTAGAGTTTCCCATCTTTATCAAT
Source organism: Alisma plantago-aquatica (assembly GCA_963693085.1). Classification (NCBI taxonomy): domain Eukaryota; kingdom Viridiplantae; phylum Streptophyta; class Magnoliopsida; order Alismatales; family Alismataceae; genus Alisma; species Alisma plantago-aquatica. The sequence goes on along the minus strand of OY856409.1, from coordinate 645,844,596 downwards.
TAGGGTTTCACATATCATCATCCCAAATTGAAGTTTCACATAACATTATCCCATATTAGGGTTTTTACACAACATCACCCTAAATTAGGGTTTCACATAACATCATCCCATATTAGGGTTTCACATAACATCATCCCATATTAGGGTTTCACATAACATTATCCCATATTAGGGTTTCATACGACATCGACATATATTAGGGTTTCACATAACATCATTATTAGGGTTGTGTAAGCACCTTAGAGCTCTCTCGGTCGACAAATTCATCGACCGAGAAGGAGCCACATTTCACGTGTATAAGAACCTTTAGGGTCGGTTTTTTCTTTATAACCGACCCTAAAGCGCTTCTCGATCGACAATATTGTCGACCGACATGAATTTTCGATCCAGTTTAGTTCATGCATCCTTGGTCGACGAATTTATCGACCGATAACGATTCGGCCAACAAATTGGTCAACCGAGAAAGAGCCAGATTTCACCTCTGGCTCTTTCTCGGTCGACGATTTTATCGACCAATGGTTATCGGTAAACAAATTCATCGACCGAAAGGAGCCAGATATCCTTTGTAGAAGCACCTCTAGGGTCGGTTTTTTCCTTATAACTGACCTTAAAGTCCTCCTCGGTCGACAATATTGTCGACCGAGATAAATTTAGGATCCAGTTTAGTTTTTCACACATGCATAAGCACCTCTAGGGTCAGTTATAAGGAAAAAACCGACCCTAGAGGTGCTTATACGAAGAAAATCTTGCTCCATCTCAGTCGACGAATTTGTCGACCGATAACCACTCGATTGATAAAATCGTCGACCGAGAGGGAGCTAGATTTCTTTCGTATAAGCACCTGTAGCGTCGGATATTCTTTAAAACCGACCCTAAAGGTCTCTTCGGTCGACAATATTGTCGACCGATAACCATTCGGTCAACAAATTAGTCGACCGAGAATGCATTTGAGTGTTTTAAATAACCTGACACGGGCACCGTTTATCTTTAGCGTCATTTTTTTGTGTTAACTGATGCTACAGGTCTTTCTCTCCGTGAAAAAGCCGAAACCTAGTCTTTCTTCCTCCCGCGAAAACCATTTTTGTTCTATTTTTTCCCTCCCGCGGCGCCACGAAGCCCTTGTTTTTTCTTGTGTCATTTCTCCGCGAATGCCTTGCCTCCTCTCTGTGAAGCCATTGTCGTGAAGTCGTGCCACCTCTCCACGCCGCCAAGAGGATCGTGGTGTCCGTACGTGAATACGTTGCCACCTCTCTGTGCCGCCAAAGCTTTGCCTCCTCTCTGCAAAAAGAGCTCGTCGTCGCCGCCTCTCCACTCTTCCACGAAGGTCGCCGCCTCTCCGTGAAGGTCGTCTCATCCTCCACGAAGGTCGCCGCCATTTCCAAGTAAGTTCGCTACTTCCTTCGTTCCTTTGTTCCCACCTTCCTTCATTCCCGCCTGCCACCATTGCAGCGTCCAGGTCCACTCTCGGTCGACTAATTGTCGACCGAGAGTGGACTTGCTCCTTATTTCTGTGGGTGCTATAAATGTTTTAATCATATTTGTTGTAATGTTCACAAATAGTTCTGAATATTATAATGATTTCAATCTTTGGACTGTTGGAAATGGCCTTACTTTGCTAATTTGTACAAGTATTTTCCATTTTATATGATTTGATAACCCAATAATAAAAACATGTCTTTTTTCATATGCAATCGTTATATAAATTCTAGAAATTAATACTAGATTAGACATGTGTACTCCTAGATTGACACTTTAGGGTTGATGCATGATGTTTAACTTAATATATAAATATGAAAATAATGCATTTATATATTAACTTAGAAACCCGTTCAAAATTTACTCATTAGGAGTAAACTTTGGATAGTCCCCAGTTTGGGATTGTTTTTGGATATTTAATCTCACTTAGGATGTACTTGTATAATGTATGTTTAGTTTTGTAGAAAATTTCAGTTGGATTTCTTCATTTGTTCTCTGGGTACATATGTGAGTGGTTATTTGCCATTTACATCGGTGTACTTGGAGAACTTAGGGGAAATGATGCTGAATTTTTCTTCAAAACTAAACATACATTATACAATTACTATTGAGATTAAATATTCAAAAATGGGATAGGTGCTACACTTTAGTATATAAGTAATTAACTTCCTATCAATAAAAATTTACAGATTATTATAGTATCAATATTAAATGGTTAGTTTTATAATTAATTTTAATGTGATATAGAAAATGGATCGAAGTTGGATGTCTATCAAGAATCGTTGCAGTCTAGAGTTTGCCAAAGGTCTTGATGAATTTATCAGATTTGCTGAGGAACATAGGAATCTACCTACAGATAGGCTATTGTCCATGTAGAAATTGTTGTAACATTTTTAAAGTTGATACTGGTGAGGAAATTAAGAATCATGTCATATGCAATGGGATCATACAAGGTTATAATGAATGGTATTGGAATGGAGAGAAATTGAATTATGGATCAGAAAATGTTGATACTAATAGTTGTGGCATAGAAGATATAGATAATGATGATAATATTAATGATGAACCGATTCAAGATGACCAGATTCAGGATGATATGGTTGATGAGATGCTACGTAGTTGTCAGGACAATGTCATTGATCCACCTTCTTTATTTGCAAACATTGTCCATGATGCTGAAAAACCATTATATAAGGGTTGTACTAAGTTCACGAGGTTGAGTGTTGTGATGTGATTATATATTCTTAAAGCTCAAAACCGGTGGAGCAATAAGAGTTTTACTTCACTGTTGTCTTTGTTAAAAGAAATTCTTACTGAAGGCAACGAGCTTCCAATTTCAACATATCAAGCAAAGAAAATAATGTGCCCAATGGGAATGGAGGCTAAGAAGATTCATGCATGCCCAAATGATTGTGTGTTATTTTATAAGGACTATAGTAATTTGATAAATTTTCCAAAATGTGTTGCGTCAAGGTATAAGACCGCAAATTCAGCTAAGGCTAAAAATGGCTCTCCTGCCAAGGTGATGTGAGGATAAAAATGGCTCTCCTGCCAAGGTGATGTGGTATCTACCAATAATACCACAATTTCAACACTTATTTGCTAATATAGAAGATGCACAAAATTTGTCTTGGCATGGGGAATTAAAGGCCAATGATGATGGCGTCCTACGACATGCATCTGATTCACCACAATGGAAGAAAATTGATTTATTATACCCTAAATTTGGTAAAGAAGCAAGAAACTTAAGACTTGGGCTCTGTACAGATGGAATGAATCCCTATGGTACATTAAGCAGCCAACATAGTACGTGGCATGTTATGATTGTTATATACAATCTTCCTCCTTGGTTGTGTATGAAAAATAAGTATGTGATGTTGTCAATATTGATATCAGGGCCCAAGCAACCTGGAAATGATATTGATGTTTACCTTCAAACTCTAATTGATGACCTAATGAAACTATGGGAAGAAGGTATTATGACATATGATGCTTCACGTAAAGAGATCTTCAGTTTGCGTGCTATGTTATTTTGCACGATTAATGACTTTCCAGCTTATGGAAATTTGTCTGGATATAGCATAAAAGGATACAAAGCATGTCCTGTTTGTGAGGAAAATACTGATTCAATCAAACTGAAACATGGTGGTAAAATCGTATATCTTGGTCATCGGAGATTTCTCCCACCAGTGCATCCTTATCGAAGGCAACGCAAAACCTTTAATGGGTCAACTGAGGAACGAAGTGCTCCTAAACCTATTCCAGGAAATGTTGTATACGATAGGGTGAAACATATTGTTAATGAATTTGGAAAGAGTTCAAGTCGTCCACTCGCATGTGACAAATCTCTATACAAGAAGAGGTCAATATTCTGGGATCTTCCTTATTGGAGATCTTTGACAATTAGACATTGCATTGACGTCATGCATGTTGAAAAAAATAGTTGTGATAGCATCATTGGTACGCTATTGAACATACCAGGAAAGACTAAAGATGGCATCAATTCTAGAAAAGATTTAGAATTAATGGGTATTAGAAAAGAATTATCAGTGGAGATCAGGGGTCGCCGCACATATTTACCACCAGCTTGTTACACTTTGTCAAAGAAGGAGAAAAAGACTTTCTGTGAGTGCTTGTATAATATTAAGGTTCCACAAAGATACTCTTCTAATATTCATAGATTGGTATCAATGAAGGATCTGAAGTTGATCAGTCTCAAATCTCACGATTGTCACACCTTAATGCAACAAATTTTACCTGTGGCTATTCGGTCTATATTGCCGAAGCATGTAAGGTTTGCAATCACAAGACTATGTTTCTTCTTCAATGAAATATGCAACAAAGTGATACATCCTGATACTCTCGATAAATTACAGAAAGATGTAATTGTTACCATGTGTTAGCTTGAAATATACTTCCCTCCTTCATTTTTTGATATCATGGTTCATCTTGTAGTACATATTACAAGGGAGGTGAAGATGTTGTGTCCAATTTTCTTACACTGGATGTATCCATTTGAACGCTACATGAGTGTTTTTAATGGTGATGTTTGGAATCGTTATCGTCCTGAAGGGAGTATTGTTGAGGATTATGTGGCTAGGGAGGTGATGGACTTTTGTAATGATTTTTTGAATTGCAATTAAACTTCTAGCGATCTAAAAAATTCCCATCACACTGAATCTTATTATGGCAAAGGAACTCTAGGAGGACAAGTGAAAGGAATCAGTCGTGAGTTGTGGGAACAAGCACATTTGTATATTTTACACAACATCGATGAAGTTAGTAGCTACATTACAGAACACAATGATCTTATCAAGAGAAATCATCCGCGATCCAGTTCAATGTGGCTTGCAAGAGAGCATAATCGAACATTTATTAGGTGGTTTGAAGAGAAAGTATTTAATCAACTATCTGAATCACCGAATAATGTTGCTGAAAACATAAAATGGCTCGCCTTTAAGCCAAAAATGGATGTCATGTCATATGAAGGTTATGACATAAATGGATTTTCATACTACACAAAGCGTCAAGATGAAAGTAGTGTGGTCCAAAATAGTGGGGTCACTGTTCAAGCTTGATTGTTGTATTTTGCTAGTGCCAAAGATAAAAGACCACGCGAAGCTGATATGTCATATTACGGCATCATTGAGGACATATGGGAATTGGACTATACAAATTTCAGAGTTCCTATCTTTAGGTGTAATTGGGTTGACAACAACAAAGGATTTTTAGTGGATGAGTTGGGTTTCAAATTGGTGAATTTGGAAAAGATTGGTGAGAAAGATGAGCCATTCATCATGGAAGACCAAGCAAAACAAGTATTCTATATTGATGACCCGGCAAATAAAAATTGGTCTGTCATTCTTCATGGAAAAAGACAGTTTACTGTAGAACCTATAAATGAAGAAGAATACTACAAAAATTATGATGATTCCAGTCCATTCTCAGTTGGTTTTCCAAGTGTAAATGTTGAAGATAATACTGATGAATATTATAAACGTCATGACCATGCTGAAGGAATTTTACTTGACTAACAACTCAACCAATATTAAAGGCATGTATTCTTTGAATTATTTATTTTATTATCATGTATACCTTATCACTTGTGCTTTTATTATCACTAATGTTTTTTATCATGTATACTTGCAGGTTCAAAAATGGCGAGTGAAGATGAACATTCTGAGCATGAGAACCATGAGGATGGTAGTGGTGATGCTAAGAAAAGTAGAGGTCCTACATTGATGCGTAGGCTGCAGGAGCTCAGGGCTAAAGGGGATAAATTGCCAATCTAGTTTGATATGACAGGAGCACCTGTTGGGGAACATGCTAGTGTTTTCAAGCATTACGTAGGGGAGACCGTGCGCAGTAAGGTGGCAATAGATATAGAAAATTGGCCAAAAGACCTCATATGGAAAGATATATCTGTGAGTGGAAGTGATATTATTTTAATTTGTTTTTTATCTATTGATTCTAATTTAGTTTTCTTGGAATTAATTCCTTTTCAAAACAACATTATTAATTGCTTCTTTTGTATGTACAGGGTATTTTTCATCTAAATGAAAAAGATCACAAGAAAAGAGTGCTACAACGTTGTGGTGTACGATGGAGGGGTTTTAAGACATATCTTGTAAGGGAATTTATAAATAATCCTAAACAAAAGAAGAAAGCTACAGATGTATATATTTTTATAGATCCTGAGGTGTGGGAAAGATTTGTTGTGGCTAGGAGATCGGAAGAGTTTCAGGTAATAAAGATTGTGACGTATTGTATGAATATTTAATTTTATACAATTAAGGAGGTGAATATTTTTATACATGTTTGCCAAGTCTAAATTGCAATACCTCATTTTAAATGATCAGGCTATTCACCATGCTCAAAAGGAAAGACGGGCTAAAAATGTGCATGACCATCGCTTGGGGCCCGATGGTTATGCCTTCCGCCGCCAACTACAAGAGAAGCAATCCTCTTCTGGAGAAGAATCTAGTACAGCTCAAGTTGAGCGACCACCCCAATACTTGACATGGATTGATGCTAGAAAGAATCGAGCAAGTGAAATTGTCAACCCTACAACTAAGGAGGTGGCAAAAAAGATGGTAGGTTTATCCCAACTAAGTAAAAAGTAACTCCCACAAACTTAGATTTATTTATATCTGATTGATATTGTGATTTAATATTTTTATTAACTATGAATAGATTGATCTCCATGAGCAAAGGAAGGAAGGAAAGTTCATCCCAACTGGCTACATGGATGAACTAGCAGTTGCTCTTGGTACGAAGGAGCATCCTGGCCATGTTAGGGGATTAGGAGCTGGCATAGGATTCGAGTCTTATTTTAGCCCTTCGCAATCTAAAAGAGGTCGTGCGGGAGGTATAACACAAGAGGATGTTGAAGCATTAGTAGCGCAGAAAGTAAAAGAAATAATGTCTTCATTTCAGCCTACTCAACCTTCTCAACCTATTCATATTGCGCGTCTCTCAAGTGATGAGGTACAAGCCCATGCTCCAGTTGTAGAAGGTCATGGGAGCACTCCTGATGACCCACCACAACAATCTGCAGTAAGTTTTTGTTCTATATGTTGTGTTATTAGTATGATAAATATATGATAATATATATAGTTGTAACATGTATCTGTTCTACTATTTCTTATATAACTTATATTATTTCAATCTAGGTTGGTATGAACTGTAAACTTGCAGTGGAGGTTCCATAATATAATGTTGTGGCAACGGGCAAGGTGTACAACCTTGGTGGTACATTGCATTGCCAACAAATTACTGATGACATTTGTCGTGTGTCCATCCATCTTGTGTATGACGGAATGGGGGACAAACCACTACCCATACCTAATCCTAAATATAGTACAGTTGAAGAAGTTGAGGGTGCTATGGTGGGTTGGCCTAGACACTTGGTTATCAATGACAAGGTATACCTTATTTCTACCATATTTTTCATATTTGACTGCATATATGAACTCATGTAATATAAGTATGTAATTTAATTAACAGGTTTGTAAACAAAAAAGTAAAACTTCTACTAGTCGTCCTCCTATGCCCAAGCCATCTTTCATTCTCGAAGCTACATTCGACGAATTGGGAAGAAAATTTAAATGTTTGTGTCGATACTTAGCCAACCAAAGCTCGGGATCACATATGTTGGTCAATTTAACAGAAGATGCAGCTGGGAGGGACTTTAAGAATTATATTTTTCTTGATGATATTATAGAGTTGTTCTGATATGATTGGCTGGATACTTTGATAATAGAAGTATGGATAAGGTAAGGATCTATCAATATATATAGAAAATTCCAATACACATTTTTAGCTTATTTCTACATATGAAAATAATTACAAATGTTTAACAGCCATTTATATACCGAGGCCACAAACTTTGATATAAAGAATGTTGGATTCTTAGTTCCTTTGGTCACTAGTCAGGTGGAGACACATATTGAGGATGTGAATGAGTACTTCTCTGATGCATTCAAATATTTTGCTAGTGAGGGGAAGGAAATTATCCTAATTCCTTTTAACGTCCAGTAAGTATTATTATTCAATATAATTTTAATAATGAATAAAATTATTTATTTTAATGTTTGTTTTATTCTTACTCAGATCTAGACATTGGGAATTAGTGGTGATTGCCCCAAAATTGATGACTCTTTATTATCTTGACCCAATGGGTAAAACAACAAGGAGTCACAAACTGAAATTGCCAGCTATGGAGTAAGCATAAATTTAATCAATGCTTCAACATGATATTTCTATTTAGAATTTCTATTTTACCAACTATCATTTAATTGATAGGGGTATAAAGGCTTTTCGTGAAGCTAGAGGACAAATACCCACAAAATTAAAGACATTGACTTTGAAAAATGTCAAGGTAGCTACTTTGACAACTGCTTACTCTTATATGTATTAATTTTCAACTGTAATATATGTCAACTCTTATACTCTTATCTCAATTGTTGTTTATAGTAGTTTACTAACATTAAGTATAATTTGTTATTTGTAGTGTCCTATGCAAAATAATGACTGGGCTTGTGGCTACCATGTAATGAAATATATGCAAGCTATTTTCAAACAAGCATCACATGACATTCAGACTATAAGTTAGGTAATAAAGAATAACATCATAAATTTACAAGTGATTGTAGTCATTTTATAAAATATTAGCATGTGCATTTTCTGTTATAGATCTTTACAACTCAGCCTTACACACATATGGACTTGGATGAATTTTGAGAAGAGTGGTCAGAGTCTTTTCTAAATGAAGTCGATATAGAATTGGATTAAATATGTCAACTCCATTTATGTATGTGGTTTGAGTACTCTTTCATATTTACTTTTGTATTTGTTTAATATCATCTCAGACTTGCACTCTATCATTTTGTAAATTATGATGTGATTATGAATCATTTTTGTTATGAATGTGTGGTTTTGAATGGTGATGGTTGAGCATCAATGCTCCCCTCTCCCAGAATATATGAATCTTCTTGTTCTTCTGTTCTATTTCAATTTCTGCAGAAATTTAAAAAAAAATATCGTAACTTCTAGTGTCGGTTTTTTAAATAACTGATCCTAAAGATTGAATTCAGTGTACACTCTTCGGTCGAGAAAATTTTCGACCGAAATATAACTTCTAGCATCGGTTTTTGTAGAAAACTGACTCTAAATGTCCTCTATAAGGTCGGTTATTTACAAAAACCGACCTTAAAGATCGAATAAACATTTTCAGTGTACCCCTCGGTCGACAAGTTTTTCGACTGAAATAATTTCGGTCGACAATTATCTCGACCGAGTGTTACACTGAAATGTTTATTCAATCTTTAGGGTCGGTTATTTCAAAAAAACCGACCCTGTAAACTCTCTCAGTCGAGAAAGTTGTCGACCGAAAATATTTCAGTCGACAATTTTCTCGACCGAGAGAGTTTATAGGGTCGGTTTTTTTTAAATAACCGACCTTACAGGATCCTTTTTTTCTCGCCTAGGTTAGATTTTTTACAACCTTTTGTGTCGGTGTTTACTCTGTAAGGTCGGTTTTATTTGGTTAAATAAACCGATGCTATAGAGCAAATTCTATAGCGACGGCCACTTAGGAGTCGGTTATAAAGTGACGTTACGGGCTTAAAAAAGCTAACGCTACAGACCATTCATGTACTAGTGTTACCAAGGACTTACCCACTTTGTAAGAGTCTTCCACCTTCTTCCAAGGACTTACCTACTCCTGCATAAGTCATCAGCCTTCAAGAGATTACCCACTCTTCTAGGATCTTCAGCCTTTGCCTTCTCCTTAACCTGGAGAAGATCTTCACCTCTTCTTCATCCTTGAAGAAGAACAGCAATAGCTCCACCTTCACTCGGAGTAGCTTGCTTCACCTTTGCTTCTTTGAGGAAAGGGGTAGGGAATATGGAATGGAATGAGAGATTTACAAGCACAAGGAAGTAGCTCTCTTACAACTGGCCTAACTCATTCATAATCACAAAATGATGTGTAAACAAGAGAGAGAAAAGGGCTCAAGGAGTTGCAACACACTCAACTATAGCAAGGACTTGGAATAGAATGAATGAGAAAAGTTGGAATGAACTCCTAGGGGTCCTATTTATAGTTGGGGGTGTTCCCTTGAGTGTGGGATCACTTAAGGGCAAAATATAGCCATTTTCCAAGTTGCAACGGATCTATTATTTCTCAAAACAACTCACCAATGGTTATAATCACTTTTTCTGTGTTTTCTGTACAGTACATTCGGTCGAGTTCCAATAAAGGTAACTCGACCGATCTACTAAATGACAAAACCAATTTTCAAACTATCAGACGAGTTTGTTATAAGAAACTCAACCGATGAGCTATACTTAGTTTTTCTCATTGAGTCAGTCAGTCAAGTTATGTGAGTGTGCAACTCGACCGATTGGTCTCTTTAGAAAATCCATCACTGGATTGAAATTCGACCGATGAATAGCCTATGACAAATTTTCCAAATTGACATTTGAGTGATCAAACGTTGGAATTAAGTGTCCCTAGTTTTTTCTCATATTAGTTACAAGTCATATCATTAATGTGAGTGATTACAAAAATAATCTAAGGTCATTTGGAGTGATTTCCCAAACTGCACACTTGCATTACTTTTTACTTAAACTTGAACAAGATAGGGCTTGTGTAATTTGATCCTTTTCATGTACCTAAAGCCTGAAATCAATCTTGAACAAACATATTAGATACATAGGAATGGAATGGTTAAGTCATTATTAAAATATGGGCAATGTATAACTATCAAGTCAACAAAAACTACAAGCCATCAAAAAATGACGAGATATAAAAGTAGTTTGCCTCAGATACAGTGCCCAAATGTTTAGTTTTGGATAGTCTACAAAAATATATGGATAAGCACCATATAGACTAAAGAACTAAACATCTAGGATATCTATGTCAAGTGGGTCATCATCAGCTTCATCCTCCTCTAGTTGGTCATCCTCATCCCCATCAGAAGGTGCATCTGGGGTAGCAGGAGTGGCATCGCCTCCATTTCCATCATTAGAAGAGCCCTCATCGCCATCTTCATTAGTAGCCTCATCACCATCACCAGCATCATCATCATCATCCTCTTCAGTAATATCAGTATCCTCATCAAGAAAAAAGGAGTGAGGATCGGTCCATCTACATTTCTTCTCTACCTAGGAGACTCCATAGTCAAGAAGAGCCTTTTCTTGCTTGTAATTGGTTATAGTCACCCAATCATAGCTAGCAAGGAAAGTGGCAGTAGGACCAACAGGAAGATCCAAAGGCTAAGGGGAAATAGGCAGAGAGGAAATGAGGGTAGGTCCACCATCAGAGGCAGGGGGTACAATGGAAGAAGTAGGTGGAGGGGTCAGGTAGAACTGACTATATGCATAAGAAGCATAGTCATCACCTAGGTAGGGTTGGAAGGTGGGGTAGGGATGGCTTCAGGATAAGTTCGTGTTAGACATGATTTGAACTAAATCATGGTGGATGTGCACCTGAACCTAAAGGTTTTACAGCTGTTGGTGTGTCATATATCCCATAAGGGTTTCATTTGACACTGAAAATGAGGTGCGGTCAGGTCTAGGTGAAGGTGGAGGAGCTTGGGTGGATGTGGAAGCACCTGTTGTGGTAGAGGAGGTAGGGTGGAAGGACTTCTTGATAGTGGTATCATTGATATAAACACCTTTTCTACTCCCTTTGTAACCAAGCTCGTGAAAAAGGGATTTCTCATAATGGTAAGAAAACAAACCACAGATCAAGTTAGGATAAGGGAGATGGGTACCACTGGTGTACTTCCCTGAGTCAAAGCAGGTCATATGGTGAAGAATATAACAAGCCCACATAAATCTAACATCATTCAAGAAACAATACATGATCATAGTGGTATTCTTTTTAATATATGTTTGATTTTTCTTTGTATGGATATTACAGTCGACTACTAATGCGATCATATGGGCCTTGATGTCTATGGAAGAGGTGGGTAGGACATATTTCTTCCTATATGGGACATCAGTTTTCTTCAAAAAATTATGGATATCGGGAAGGGTAATAACAGGGTCAAAGATTTTGTAGAAAGCCTCATGGTCAAACAATTCATGGTAGCTAGGATAGGAAGACATCCATGAACTGAGGAAGTCGGTACCATTGAAATAGGTATTCAAAGAATCCTTAGAGATTGTAAATTTGGTACCGGCAATCATGGAAGTCAACATGACTTGGGTATTAGGTGGTGAAAGGATGGTATTGTAGTTCCATGTGAGATTGGCGTAAAATTTGTGGGCTTTTTTTGTGCTAGACATGGAACTAGTGTAACAAATCGCTCTACACACAAAGCACTAAGATGGTGTGCTTCAAGACCTCAACAACCTCTTTTATCACCTTACTAGTTGAAAATTGAGGTTCAAACGAGGCACGAAAAGGAAAAGGAGTTCTAAGAAGAAGATCCTTGTAGATATTCACAACTTGGGAGGAGATAAAAGAAGTGTCGTCAAAAGAGACGTGCCTAGGAGTAGTGGAGGAGGATGGAACTCCAGCTGTTGTGGTGTGTTTCCTATGGTTGGAAGCCATGGAGGTCGGATGGAGAGAAGAAGACCACCAACAAAGACAAAATTGCAAGTAGTAGGCCACCTAACCACCTAGGTCAAGGTTGGGAGAGGCAAAGAGGGCTGATCTAGGGCTAAGGAGGGTAGAAGAGAAGTCATGTTAGCCCTAGAGTTGGAGGAAAAATGGGAATAGATGGCTATCGGGTGACTTTCTCTAGTTGACAGGGACAAAAGTCGGTCAAACACATAAATATATTCCTCCCAATAGTGTTTTCGGTCAAGTTTAGGTTGTGGGAACTTGACCGGACCTTCTATTTAGTTCAGCCCTCAGTCTTTGATCGGTCAAGTTTCTCCAAGAACAAACTCAACCGATCGGTCAGTCTAAATCCAAAATATAATAAGTTCAATTCTAAGCCACTAGAGTGCTATATAAAATTATTTATTTATTATCCTACCATGTGTTTTAAACATATTGAGGCACATATCTCTCATCATTGACTATTATTTTGCGGTAAAATGAGAATTTGCAAAAAATAGCCAAAAACAAGTAAAATAAGGCATGAAAACAAGGCATGTATAGCACTTTCAAGTAAGAGATGATCAATATAGGAGCAAGAACATATAGATGTATGAAAAATAGCTAGAAGGCATCATATTAACATCATCAAGAGTAGTTATAAGCAATTTTGATCTGATAAAAGTAAAATTCTCTCTAGCTAGAGATTTTGTGAAAATGTCCACAAGTTGATTCTCTGTGTCCACATGCATGATATAAATATCCTTTTTGGCAATGTGGTCATGACGGAAGTGGTGGAGGACCTCTATATGTTAGTCTCTACTATGAAATATAGGATTATAAGAGAGATTTATTGCACTAGTATTATCACAATAGATAGGAGAAGCATCAAAATGAATGTTAAAGTCTTGGAGCATTTGCTTCATACATAGGACTTGGGTACAACAACTCCCAGCTTCAATGTATTCAGCCTCGATAGTTGAAAGAGACATTATGCTTTATTTCTTAAAGAACCAAGGAACCAAGCACGGTCTTAGGAAGAAGCAAGTGCCACTTGTGCATAGTCTATCAATCAAGCACCCTGCATAATCCGCATCACTATAGGCAGTAAGAGTAAAGTCCCTTGACTTGGGATACCATAGTCCAGTTTTTTAGTTTTGGCTAGATGCCACAAAATCCTCTTAATCTCAATGAGATGGGATTTCCTAGGGCTTGATTGAAATCAAACACACGAGACAACACTAAATATTATGTCAGGTCAAAAGGCAGTTAAATAAAGTAATCTACCAATCATACCTCCATAGAGCTTCTCATCCACTTTCTCACCTTGTGCATCTCTTTCAAGTTAGGCAGTGTTTGACATGGGGGTGTCCATTGTCTTCATGTTCTTCATCCCAAATCACTTCAAGAGTTCACTTGTATACTTTCCTTGGCTAAGGAAATTCCTTTGATTGTTTGATTTGAAATCCAAGGAAGAAAGTAAGCTCCCCCATCATACTCATCTAGAACTCACTCTTCATAAGAGAGATAAACTCCTTGCAAAGATCAAGATCGGTTCCACCAAAAATTATATCATCAACATAAATTTGAATAATCAAAAAGTTTCTAGGAGTGTGTTTGAGAAAAAGGGTGGAATAAACTTTGCCCATGATATAGTCAGTGTCTAGCAAAAAGTTGTTTAATTTCTCATATGAAGCTCTAGGGGCTTGTTTAATTCCATAGAGAGATTTTTGTAACAAATAAGCATGGTTAGGAAGCTTATCATGTTCAAAGTAGGGAGGTTGAGATACATAGACTTCCTCCTCTATTGTACCATAAAAACCCACTTTTAACATCCATTTGGTAAAGTAGGAAATTCTTACATATAGAAAAGGTAAGTAACATTCTAATAGATTCAAGTCTAGCAACAAGAGCATAAATTTCATCAAAATAAGTACCTTCATGTTGATTGTAGCCTTGAGAAACTAACCTTGCTTTGTTTCTTACCACTTTGCCGCTTTCATCTAGATTGTTGTAGTAGACCCACTTGGTTCCAATGATCTTCCTATCATTTAGTCTTGGCACTAAGGTCCACACTTTGTTCTTGTGGAACTTCTCTAACTCTTCTTGCAAAGCTAGGATCCATTCATCATATTTAAGAGCTTCTTGCACATTCTTGGGCTCAATCTTTGTTGATTTCAGCCTACGTCTTCACTCTTTCAAAAGGATTACCTATGATGAGCTCTTTAGGATGATATTTTGCAAAGCAGGGAGTTGGATCCTTCTTTTCTTATTCTTTCTTTTCTTTATCAACTATCACCTCTTTTCCTTTTTCAACAATGTTGAGTTCTTTTAAGCAAGGAATCACCTCATCTACAACATCATCATTTACAATACTCTTGGAAATAGAGGGGTTAGTATCAACAAATTTAACATTGATAAATTCTTCTACTTTAGACAAATCAATCTTAAACACTCTATAATCTTGCTAGTAGTTCTATAGCATAAAAGAAATCCTTTTAATATTTCACATCAAATTTGTCGAGCAAATCCTTGGCATTTAAAACAAAACAAGGACAACCAAAAACATGAACAAAATCAATAGAGGTCTTTCTACCATGCCATAGCTCATAGGGGGTTTTCTTTAAAGATGGATGAGTAAAAACCCCATTTTGCACAAAACATGAGGTGCTAACAGCTTTGTCCCAAAACTTCTTTGGAGTGTCATACTCTAAAAGTATGGTCCTAGTCATTTCCTATAGCAACCTATTCTTTCTCTCTACAACCCCATTTCATTGAGGTGTATGAGGGGAAGAAAAAAATTTCATATAACCATATTCCTCACAAAAGCATTCAAACAAGTCATTTCAAACTCTCCCCCATGGTCATTGCGGATAGAGACGATCTGGCAAGAAGCTTCATTTTGAATCCATTTGCAAAAAGTCGATAAAACATCAAGAGTATCCCTTTTTGAAACAAGAAAGGAAGTCCAAATATAGCTAGAAAAATCATTGACAATCACAAGGAAGCACTTGCTACCATGAAGCGATTGAGTTCTCATATGTTCAAATATTAGTATGAAGAAGTTCAAGAGCTCTTTTGGTACTAAGGACTCCTTTAGAATTAAAGGAGTATTTGGTTTGTTTTCCTTGTTAGCAAAGTTAGCATTCTCATCTTTTTCAAAGTCCAATTTAGGAATTCCCTTGACTAATTCCTTTTTGCTCAACTTCTTCAACTAATGCATATTTACATGACCAAGACTATGATGCCAAAAAGATATATCATTCTTGTCAACAACAAGGCATCTACCAAAAATAGGCTTAAGAGAATAAAGAAAAATAACATAAAGATTTCCATTTCTAGTTCCCTTATATTTGACATTGTAGAAGAGGGAACCTAGAAGCAAGCATTCAAGTGAGGTAAAAAGAACAAGATAACCATTATCACATAATTGGAAAACACTAATTAAATTGTGATCCATAAGAAGAACATTCTTGATGCATAGTAAATCACCTACATCACCCTCGCCTATCACTTTACCTTTGTTTTTGTCTCCAAAAGTCACTGATCATCCTTTCTTCTTTGTGAAGATGTTGAAATGGCTTATCTCACTAGTCATATGCTTGGAGCAGCCACTATTAACAATCCAATTTCCTTTTACCTACAAGAAAGGAAGATGTTGGTGCCCAACTCAAACCTAGGTATGCATAGTTAGATTGGTAACTATTTCATCTTAGGGGTTGATCCCTTTATCCTTGTAAGGACAATAAGTAGATTAATGGCCATCACTTTTGCAATGTACACAAACCATAGGGTTCTTAGAGTCAGATGACTCTCCATGGAAGATAGGAGGTCCCTTGCTCTTTTTCTTACCCTTACCCTTGCTCTTGCTCTTTGGAGCTCCCTCATATCCCAAACCACTATTACCACTATGTTTGGTAGATTGATCTAGTACTTCACTAAGGGACTTTTTCCCTTTGGGGAATTGCTACAAGGAAGCTCTAAGGTCCCATTTGGATGGTAAAATCATGAATACATGTGTACTCATAAATTTTGGGAGTGTAACTGCCACAAATCTAAATTATGTTTTGTAGAAATCTATTGTTTGCATAGAAAAAACTCAATTGCATGTATTTCACTAGTTCAAATGTCTAGCGACAAAGAACATCCAGAACTCTCACCCAGCTCTTACCATCATAGAGGGATCATGAGCTAGGGAGGAGCTAATGGTGTGTTGGATAATGGAGGAGGCATTGCGGAACTAGTCGTGGCGAAAGATGTAGAAGGAGGGACACGATTGGCAACTCAAAATACTCTACTTCTTTATTATAATAGTGTGTTGCCCCTTTTATTATAAATTTGTAAGATATGTACAAAGATGTGTGCTAAGATCAAAGCAAAAAAACAAAGAAAGAGAGAATAAGAAAGAAAAATATACAAGGAGGTAATCTATATCTTTCTTCAGAACCCTCCATCTCGTATCTGCACATAAACTTCTATCTATGGAAATTTTTGAGTTTCTCTCATCTCTAAACCATGGAAAATAACAAAAACTATGACTCTATACTTAATCACCTGCATTCAACAGACATCATCAAAGGAAGAAGGAATCCAAGATGCATATAGATCTCCCCGAGCTTCTCTCCATAATAGCAATGCATAATCACATCTAAAAAGGATATGCATCAGATCTTCAGAATCAGCATCATAGAGAACACATCTTGAGGGGAATCGAATCCCTTGTCTTTGAAGATGATCCAAAGTAAGAAGCTTGTCTAGAAAGCACCTCCAACCATTAACAATATGCCTTCTCAAGGCTTTAGTAATCCACAACCAATCAGACCAGAAAGGAACATAAGCTTTGGGCCTAACAACTTTCCATTAATACTTGACTTTATGAATCTCATTACCCTATGTCGATGAAGAACCAGAACAAGAGGAACAAAGGAAGGAGGGAAGGAAAGAAGGGAAGGAGGAGGAACCGGAGGTGGGGAAGGAGAAGGAATAGGAGGCGGTATAGAAGGAATCAACAGAGGAGGAAGGGAGACCTTTTTGCGTGGAGAAAGAAAGAAAGAGGAACAAGAGGTGGCAGAGAAGGAAGTCGAGGGGGAAGGGGGTGTTGTGGTGTGGAAGGATGAGTTGGATAGATGATTCATATGAATTTTTCATGTATTTCTGAATTACCCTAATATTGGCATGATTTTAAAGGCAGCATTTAACCGCATAAGAATACCACTCAAATAAATGTTGGCACTCACTAACTACCTCACAGGATATCCAAACCGTGAATTGATAATAACTAGTAATTAGAATACCATATTTGATTACAATCCTACCCTGAAATGACATACCCAAATGGCCCCTAAGGCTGTGATTATCAACACTAAGAGTAGTGGCAGTAGAAGAAAGACTAGCTAAATCATCTTGAGCATGAAGCAAGTCAGCCTCCAAATAGAGGGCTTTAGTGTAATAAGAATCTCTATTAATAGAAATGCTACCAACCTCATTAGTAGGCAATAGAGGTCTAGAAGAAATATCAATTACTTGCGCAAGAAATATAGCATTTTCAATTCTAAGCATGATAAGTTCATCAAGATAGATTCTATTTTCATCTTTAATACCATCACAAGCAAGTCTAAGATCATCATTATTAAATCTAAGTAAGACAAGCTCATCAGGGTGAGTTTGATTTTCCTCCTTAAGACTATTGATGTTCTTAAGGTAGATACCATTCTCTACTTCAAATCCTTTGTATTGGAGCTCAAGATAAAGAAATTGTCCTTGCAAAGAATCAATACTATCAAGATGTAATTTCTCATTTTTCTCAACCAAATCAATCTTAGCATACAAATCATCGATGATCTTCCTTAACCTCTTCTTCTTTGATATGCATTGAGAATAAGAAGTGCAGGAATCATTAAGCATATCAATAAGGGCTTCTCTAGAAAATCATTTGAATTTACCTCACTTACCTCACCTATGTCATCACTTGTAGAGGCCATGAGAGCAAGGTGCCATTATCCCTCATTTGGGCTGAAATCACTAGAATATGACTCCTCCCATGCGGCATGGGTTGCATCTTTTATCCTTCTATCCTTCTTATCCTTCCTCTTGTACTTGCCATCCTTCTTGTAGTCCTCCTTCTTCTTAGACTTCTTTGCCTTTGGTAAGACTTCTTTGCCTTGGGATAATCATTTGTGTAATGTCCTTGTGTCCAAATTCTTAGCACCTTAGAGCAGAGGAGGAGGAGGGCTTTCCTTTGAAGTGCTTTCCCTTAGAGTAGTTTTCTTCGTGGTCACTAGGAGCTTCATCTTCACTTGAGTAAGGAGGAGAGGACTGACAAGCAAGTTGTTTGGAAGATTGCAAGGAATGCCACTCCTACAGACGACAATGTTAGAGACAGATGTTACATTCATATCGTCTCGCGGTGCAATTGCTGTGATGACCCAAAGGAGGAATATACGACCCATCTGTTCTTCAATGGACAGATGGCGCTGTTTTTCTGGAATAAATTCCGTGAGGTCACGGAGAAGGAAGCCCCCAATGACATTTCTTCTTTGATTAGGCTATGTTCAACTGGTCGATCTAATGATATTGCAGAACGGATTTCCGGATGTATCGATATAAACATACCTCTCTATATCTGGAGAATGAGATGTGAGGCTCGTTACGATGATAAAAGAAGCTCAATGGAAAATGAATGGAGACGTCTTATTGCCAACGTGAATCAGATGATCAAGAAGAAGGTATTTCTGATATCCAGAGACCTTGTGATTTATACCAGAATGGGCTATGCTAACATTGATGAGCCTAGAGTCAGAATGAGGAAAGTGCAACTTCTGAGATGGATGAATCCAGATTTGCATAACCTTAAGCTTAATGTGATGATTGGAAGAGATTTGGATGATGCAGGTAACAAGCGGAGATGGGCAGTAGGAATTATCCACAATCATAATGTTGATATCTATTTGATCTTCCGTGCTTGGCTCAAGAAGGATGATTACCTGTTAGCATACATACAGGTGTGCATCATTGGGCTGAAGTTGGTAGGTGACCAAATGCTTCAGGTTTCCTCTATTGAAGTAGACGATAAAATGGTTTATGATATTCTATGGAACCAGGTTGCTGAGCCTTGGAGAACTAGATGCTTTGTTAGAGATCTAAGAGAAGAGTTAACGAGTGCTAGCATTAATGGAGCCTGTGTGCACAAGATTATTAACTCCATTCCTAGAGAGATTGGGAGGCTTGGTCATGGATCCCCTGATGTCTTAGTATCTTCTGATGTTATCAGAATGCCAAATAGAATCAAAGGGATGGCCAGGCTTGAGAAGAGACGCATACCTTATATTGTGTTTGAGAAGGTGGATATAGATGCTTAAGGGTGTGTGGGTCTTGTGATATATGTGCTCTGTTTCTTGGTTTTAGTTCTTGTGTGGGAGTTTTGTAGGAGAATGGGATATTACCCAAGTTATAAGAGCGGGAGTTGTACTTTTTTCTAATGATTTAGCCCACATGAGGGGTGTTGGATGAATAGAAGAGACCCCTGGCTTATTTAAAATATAAAAAAAAGACAAGCAAGTTGTTATTGGAGAACAATTGCCTCCACTTGAGCTATGAATGCATTGTATTTGATCTTCTTTGATTCCTTCTCTTCTTTCCTCTCATCTTCCTCTTGCTTGTCAAGTCTTGGCTCATGAGCTTAAAGATTTCCAATGAGTTCTTTGGTGGCAATGTAACCAAGGCTTCTAACTTCTTCAATTGAAGTCACCTTGGAATCACATCTCTTGGGGAAAGACCTTAGAATCTTAGAGTTGACGGTTCTCTATCCATGGGGTGGCCCAAATAAGCATGCCCATTGATGATGGTGTTGAGCCTAGTGTACATCTCAGGCACTCTCTCCTTCTTTCCCATCTTGAAGTTCTCAAGGAGAACCTTGAGTATGTAGATCTTAGACTCCTTGAATTTTTTGGTCCCTTCATAGGTGATGCACAAATTGTTCCATGTCTCATGGGTTGTATCTCAAGAAGAGATCTGGTTGAACTTGGAATGAGTGAGGGTTGAATAGATGATGCATATAGCCTTTGCATTCAGTTGTGCCTTCTTGAGTGTAGCTTCATCCAAAGTGGCAACATCTCTCCTTGTAGGGAAGGATGACTACTTTCCACATGTGATAGATCATTCCTTGCAAGTAGAATTGCATCCTTCGCTTCCATTAGAGGATGTTGGTGTCTTTGAAGACTAGAGGTCTTATAGAGAACCCACACTCCAAGTTGAGAGAACCTAGAAGGTTGTCTCCCATTTTCTCGTATTGTGGGAGATTTTGTCAGATAAGATTGTGGATCTGATACCACTTTTTGGATCAAATGGCTCTATAGGGGGTGAATACAACTAAAAATACACACAAAATTCGTTAGACCATCAAGTTACTTCAAGTAGGACTATTTCAAATATGGAATTTGATGTGCAATCTAAATATACATAGCAAGGATGAGTGAGATTGAATAGGTACAAGAACAAGCTATGTAGAGTGCTTCTGATCTCAAAACTAGAATAAAGTCAGTCCACTACCTAGAGAGGTCAAGCTCTGGTATTTTTCAATAATTGCATACTTATATTCCATTATAAGACATACAATTAGACCTTCCTTTTTGCAGGGCAAGGATACCTGGCCTTCCTTTTTAAGGATCCAAAGGATCCAATAAACTTACAAGGACTTACCTATCCTTCGATCTAGATTCTTCAACCTCTACAAGGGCTTACTTACTAAGAAGCTAGACACCTTCACCAAGGAGCTCCCCTTCTTGCAACGAGTCTTCCACCTTGAAGGAATTACCCACTCCACTCAAGGATCTTTTGCCTTCACCCTATCCTTCAAATTAGAGAAGCTATGGACCTTATCCTTCACCATGGAGAAGAGGAGTTGGGAAAGGGAAGTTGTAAGAGATTTACAAGACTATAATGGAGTATCTCTCTCACACATAGCCTATCTCACTCATATGGACATTTTAAATTGTAAGTAAGAGAGAGAAAGGGGCTCTAGTGAACTGAATCCACTCAATTGTAGCTAGGATCTTGAATGGAATGAAGGATCAAACTTGGAATGAAGTCCAAGGGGTCCTATTTATATTTGGAGATGTCCACTAGTCGAGTTTATCCTGGATGAAACTCAGCTGATCGCTTAAATCTAATTTGCAAGTGCAGGGTGTCGATCGAGTTTGTCCTGAGGTAAACTCGATCAAAGTTGGACATTCCCAAAATTCATCAAGGGTGTCGGTCAAGTTTATCAAGGATGAAACTCGACCGAACAGGAACTCTATGATGAATTTTATAAATCATCATTATAGTGATTAAACCCTTGAATTAAGTGCTTCTAATTTTTCCTCATCTTAGTTACAAATCATACAATCAATACAAATGATTACAAAAATTGTCCTAAGTCATTTAGGGCTATTTCTTCAAAAGTGCATTTGCATTGCTTTTGACTTGAACTAGGTCAAGCTAGGTCTTAATTTTTTTGATCCTTTTCATGTACGTAATACCTGAAATCAATCTCAAACAAACAAATTAGATACATATGAATGGAATGGTTAAGTAATAATCAAAATATGGACAATGTATAACACTTAGGCCAACAAGGTAGAGTTAAGGGAGTTCACGATACTTCATAAGGATGAAAACCCACCTTGGGGGGGTTCTATTGGTGTGGTTAAGGTCCTTAGTTGATGACACTTTTGCTTGATGAAAATGTCAACCAATGAAGAGGCAGTTTGATGAAAATGAATTTAATATAAAAAGATCATCGGGCCTACTATTTAGTTAGCAGGACCATCGCTCCTACGCCGGTGTGTAGCATATATGGTTTGAACGACCATTAGAATCAAGTAATTGTATTCGACCTACAAACTAACATAAAATAAAGAAAACTAAACAAAATTTGTTTCTAAAGTAAAATCAGAAAAATGAATGTTAAACTAAGTTAAAAATACAACTAAAACTAGGATGAATATGTATTCATCACTGAGACATCCTTGTCGATACAAATAGTCCATGGTAGATATCCTAAAGGTGGACCTATTTGGTTTTTCACCTCTACCCCCAAACATTATTGGATGT
Organism: Alisma plantago-aquatica; assembly: GCA_963693085.1. Taxonomy (NCBI): domain Eukaryota; kingdom Viridiplantae; phylum Streptophyta; class Magnoliopsida; order Alismatales; family Alismataceae; genus Alisma; species Alisma plantago-aquatica. The sequence goes on along the minus strand of OY856409.1, from coordinate 645,821,972 downwards.
GTAGATTCGTCTTGAATTTTTTTACTTTTTATCAAGTTGTGTATCTCGTGTTGTGTGGGTAAGGGATCCACCCTCTCCTTGTGGTGTGACCTTTAGCCCCAAGGGGTCCTCTCTCTCTTCCCATCTCCTTTTTGCAAGAGCTAAATAAGTGTCTATGGGTAAAGAAGATGGTACATCTAACATCTTGCCACATGTGCTCCACCATCCAACCCAAGTGAGGGACCGAGGTGAGGCTTCCCACTAAAGGAAGCTGAATTCCCTCACTTAACTACACCTATATTAAATAGTCCCCAGCTCTATTTCATAAGACTTGTGTTGGTTCCTTTATTATGTTATGGTTCATCCTAAAGCTTAGTACTGGATTCGATACCCTTAAGGGTGAACATACTTGGAAGATGTCATGTGGACGCATGGATGTTGTGGTGATATTTATTGATCTTCTTCCCTTGCCCATATGTAACTATGATGAGTTCCTCCTGAATGGAAAAAGGATATTTGATCTAAAGGGTGCTTGGGATTCACAAAGATATAAGAAACCATATGTAATACCTCAAATTATACACATACATATGAGCAGAAGCATCAATTCATAATATCGATGGCGTATCACATACATTAAATATCATGCATAAAGACTAGTTGAAAGCTTAATCATCACTACAACACATTATATTTATCATTTTCAAATGCTTACATGAAAGGAAACACTTAGTACAAAGTAATGACATTGTATAAAAATCTAAACATAAATAAACTAGTCTTATATATGAAAAGAATTTCTATGGACAATGACACCCACCAAGGAACTGTATTCCTCTTATTGAATTTTCTTTATCTACTACCTCTCATGATCCTCATCAGTAGACATCTTGTCCCGAACCATGCATTGGGAAAAATGATTATCATTAAGTGGCATCAGTATTCTAGCATAGATATAACTAGAAAAAAACATTTCTTTTTATTAAACATTATGCACGAATGGATAACATCAATATTTGAAAATAAAACATTAATATAAACATATTATCACTTTTTATGATTAGTTCTTATCATTTTATATACCTTATGTTGGAGACCTATACTCTGGTACATGGCTCTCAACATTTGCACTCTAGTGCATGGATTATATTTTCTGAGTCAATTTACACTCTGGTGCCTGGGCCTCATAACCCGCACTAAAGTCATAGGTGATGTCTCTTGAATTGACCTATAGTCTGGTTCTTGGGTCTAAGTCCATAATCTTATTCTATACTATTACTTCTTATATATCATGAATCATAATGGGATATTATTTCTATAATCATAGTCATGAAGCTTAATCATTAATGAGTGATCTTAAAATACAATAATTTGTTTAAAACTTAAAACATAGGACAAATAAAACATGTACATAATATGAAACATGTAAATATACTCAAACATGACTAATATTATTGACCAAAAGAACATGACTATTAATGGATACTCATGGGCATGGACTGCCTACACATATCAATAGGTAAGGCACCTAGAGTTCTCCTAATCTAAACCCTTCATCAACCCATAATAATAATTCGAGGTTTTATTAATTAGTCATAAATCCTAACTATGTTTAAACTAAAACTTCATGAAAACTCAAATCATAACAGGTCGTGTAACCTATCTTATTAGATAGATCTGAAAAAATTGATTAAATTCATATAAGACATGTCACCATTAGATATTTCTATGTTTTTAATTAATTATAGAAGATTGAGATCATATTGGCAAATCAAACTTGAGAGAAAAAAAATTAGCAACTTTCTAGATAACCCAAAAATATATGAAACCCTAACCTAAAAGGCTATATTGCCCCTAAATTATGCATTTCACATATGTGTGTGACAAGGCCACCTTAGTTATTCTTCTGGAGTGTAATTGATATCCAAATAATACACAAATCCCCTTATTACCTATGTATGTGTGATGCATCCAACAAAAGAAGAGGGGTAGGGGAGTAAAACTAGCACTCGGATTCTCATTCTTTGGCCATGGTGTGAGATGCTCCCCTAGACCTGAAGCACTAACCCAAAATGACTTCTTACACCAAATATTGTGGGAAAATCCTTCCCAACATGCTCCCCTATCAGCTCCAAACCTGGGGAACTTTTGTTGAGGCTCCCTAGAGCATTGGAGCTCCAAGTCCATGTTGTCACTACAGCTAGAATAAAGCAAGAAACTTGAAGATGGAAAAGAACATTGTGACGATGGAAACTCACATCGAAAGGTAGATTTAGACTCATGGTCGTTTGAAGATAGTGCATGAAGGAAAATTATAGTCAAAGCAACACAAATAGTCCTTGACAACCATTGTCATCTCCAATGAGGTAGCTTGGATTTTGTTGCATATCTATACTAAAATTTTTTGACCATATGTGTGGGAAAAAGGAATACGAGTCGTTTGGGTAACATACTAGATCATGAATTTCATTGTAACATATAGAGATGTTGGGTCAAGGTTACAAATGTCATCGTCAAAGCTTGACCTTGAGGTAGCTTATTGGTTGATCTCACCTAAAAAATGGCTATGGAGAAGGATAGCCCAAAGTCATAGTTTGCTTCTAGGGTTAATGGACTTTGGTGAGATTGGACATGAGTAATGGGGATCTTTCCATGTTTGCAGGTGAAGAGGGAGCACCATATTTATTGAGTGTTTCAGCTAGCAGGGAGGATTGGGCTTGAATGCATACTTATTGAATTGGGAAGAACATCTTGAAAATGGTGGTGGTGAAAACTAAGGAAATTGTGGAGTGGGGGGGAGGTTGAGTTCGAGGAAGTAGAGTGGATTGTTTTCTCCTTGACACACAAAAAAATGTGAGGTAGGAGACAAAGTCCCTACCCATAGATCATGATCCAATGCTTTGGAGAGTGAGAGAGATATAGCTAAAATAAAATGTAGCATCTAATGCCTCAAACTTTGTGTATATTATTTTAACTTAGGAATATGCAAGTTAAAATGTCACATTAATCAGATAACCAGATCAATTATTGTTTAACTAATCCACTTTATTTCTCATATTAGTTGACATATCTAGGGTTATCCAAACCAAATGAAATTTGACATGCTTGCTAATTTGAATATCATGCATTTGAATATCTATCTTGTTCTTGCATTTGATCTAGGGAATCATTCACTTTACTTGATTGTATACATAGGGAAACATATGCATTAATAATAATTCACAAGGTGTTGTACTACCAAAATTTAGGGAGATATCTTAATATCTCACAACTACTCATGTAAAAATAAAGGGAAAATATGATGGACATATGTGGGTTCATTATAATCCAAACCTAATTGCTCAATTTAAGGATAGCTAATGGGCATAATTAAAATAGATTTTCATATGAGATTGAATCATGTGTATGATATTCAAGGGTTTTGGCAATTATAAGAAAATAAATTTGTAACTTACTCTTCCCAGTTAAATTATCCTAAACTAAAACTTTGTAGTAGTTACATAGGAGTTAGATTTGGCTAATTGTCTTTGGTGTTAGGAATCTTGGAGGAGACAAACGCATTGGAAACGACAAAAACTTCCATGTTTCCTACAAGCAGATATTGTCGGCAATGATGTATTCAAAAGGAGGGTGTGTGAGGTATACATTGTCATGGTGCAATTCCAATGAAATCCTTCTCACATGGTAGTGTGTGTTTCTCCTTGTGAGCACTGATGATCCTTGAAGAAGTCCTTCGAACACAATCTCACAGTGCTCGCGTCTCTACGTATTCCACATGGATGGACTGGAACTCCTCATCATGCTACTTGAGCTGGTGGGAAGGAGAAGCCTCTCACTTGGTGATGTGCTAGAGTCACAGTCATTCTCCTTATTTCTCTCTCTCTCTCTCGGGGATGATGGTAGATAGGTTTCACATATATGAGTGTGTCTCTGTGTTCTAGTCATCTTGCCCCTATAAATAAGAGATGTAAGGAAGTAGGGTTTCCCAAAACCCTGTGAAATGAAAAAGTTATGGTTGTGACTTAAAGAAGGCGCTCGTGGATAGCCATAATATTCTAAAAGTACACCATTAATTATTAATAAAATTAATTGGTCAATTAATTAATTGACTAGTTAATCACATTAATTGATTATCTATTTTTTAGTCACCCTATTGGAGACTCCAACCAATTGCTCGGGATTAGTTGGTTGAATCATCACATGAGTTGGTAATCTTAGGTCCAATCAATTGGGTTCAACCTTTTAGTCTATTGTCTAGGATTTATTCCATTAATGTTCTAATTGATTGCCTAAACATTTTAGTAATAAATATAACAAGGAATATTTCAAACATGTCCACAATTACACTCCTATTCTAATGCATCTTATGTCTGTGAGGACCATGTAGGCTCCACATTACATTGGGGGTGATGTACATAATCAAATTATGACCTCACAAGAAATGATTGGTATCTCACTAGCCTTCATCACCCTCCAAGTAATTGGAGAAATTGGAGAACAACTTAAACTTAGTATTGTGACTAGTGTTATAGTGATTGTATTATCTCTTTATTTCTCATATCCAGATTGAATTAGAGACCTTGTGATGGTCCAGGGTGGGGTGGTACTTGTGATATTTCGGCTTGGGATGCATTTTATTTGGCAGTTTTCTAGATGTTAAATACTATTGGATGGGTTACTTTTTATTATAGAAGTGTCATCCTCTTAATGTTCAATAATTGTTTCTTGATCTATAGTAGACTATTTGAGATACATGTGAGCTCAATGTCATATATTGACTCATGTGAGCATTGCCATGCATTTTATAGTCTCACTCATCAAGTAGCCAGGATATCACTCCAATGGGAGGGGAAAATTCCATTTATGTCACTCACAGTAATCTAGATAGGTCACGATGCACCCAAGCACTACTTGTATAGAAACCCTCACTCATGGTCATGTTGAGTAGTGTTAAAGCACAATGAACAACATAAGATCATTGTAGTGACTTCAGGCCTAAGGACCACAATCACCATGGTCACATTGAGATGTGATTTTAACTACCATTATTGGTTTCCATGTATCATAGTCAAAGTAGGTTTGTCTAGTACACTTGTTCATGATAGTTAACTATGTGTTAGATTTGATATCCAATATCATGACTAATGATACATAGTCATCAATCAACACACATATTAGCTTTGATATATTATATGTTGTCCTAGTTTCCACAATAATATCTGACTAGGGACTCAGACAAGAATGAATACTCTTAACATACACATGATCTCGTATTCAGGTCCTCAACTTTAAATCACATGACATGGAATCATACATTCTTAGGAAATTATTATATATATTCATTATCTCATATTGAGACAAACATAATAATCAAAATTTCCTTCATTAATAATCAAATTGATTATAAGATGTGCCATTACAATTATCATATGATTGGCTCTCTTGACATACCGCCAATATTTCGTCCCTCTCAGTACATCATAGATATATTATTCAATCATGGAAGACCTTGAGGTGTAGGATGCTTACATATGATAGAATACAAAAGTGTGTCTTTGCCCTTGAATTTAGATGTCAATCTACAAAACAGCTACTAAATCTAACATTCATCTACCCTTTGTATGCACCAAGACACAAGAGTTGTGGTTGAAATCTTGTTCTTTCTTAACCATTATCTACAAAACTATGATGACTTAATCAAGAATACCAAAAGAAAGCATAATTGGATCACTCTCATCATCATTTACCATGTTTGGTCAATGAGAAATGTCATTGGGTTTGAAAACCCACACCTTTAATGGGGACTCCCTTCAGGAAGCCACTAAATTTTATTTTTATTCTCTTAAAAAAGCTTACCTTGGATAGGCATATTCTTATTACTCATGTACATATCACCTCTAATTTGGAATTTAGTGAGAACGCTTACATACCAATAAAATACCCCCATGGGTGGATACATAAATGGAAACTATCTATTGTTATTGATTGATTTCAGTGGGTAACCCTTCACCTCAACTCTATCTCCTAAAAGCATCTATTTTGGTACAAATCCAGAGTTAAACCTTCCAAGTTCTCTTTTCCTAAAGGGTTCGAAACCAAAACTTCACAAAACATCAACAAATGGAAATTATCACAAAGGATATTATTTGTAAATAAATAGAAATTGGGCAATATTAGGAATAAAGGACATCAAGTAAAGTATATTAGAAAATAGAAAAATATTATCCATGTCACAAGGAAACATTTAAATATGATGAATCACAACATATGAATGAAGGTTCAAGATTGTTATGAATAAATTTTGAAATTCGTAATGTATGCCACAGAAAGCAAAGTTTATGAAATTCAGGAAATATATACCCGTTAGGATAATCATTTAATAGCACCCAGTGATATGAACATAATACTAGTGCAAACATAACAAATTTTTGTGGCATGGTCACATAACCTTAAACATGATAGAGATAGATGGATAACCCAACTCTCAGTAATGAGTCACAAAACCATATTATGTATAATACTCTAGCACTACCACATCAAATAATTTCCAAATGTTGAGGCAAATCAAGTTGATTCATAATTATAGGGTTTTATCATAAAATGGATCAAATATATTTTTCACCAAAAAATGGCTCAATTAGGATATCCACCACAAAAGTGATCAAATATATAATCATGGTGCAATTTGAGGAATTATGAAACAAGTAGGGTTCAATTCGCATTTTTAAGTCCAAAGATAATAGCATATAGATTTCTAGTGGCAATGACCAATGAAGTCAAATAGACTTGAAAGATGATCATTTAAACATATGTTATTCAATTATAATAAGAGAGATAATATATATCATGACTTATAATGAAATGCAACATACCTTGCTACTTGTATAAATGGTCTCCAATTGTTTCACTTGAAATCACACTAAAAATTAACCTTATTAATTATGTGTACGATTCAAACCAAATCATAACAACTCTCTTTTAATTTTGGATATAGGTTATGAATTTGGCATAGTTATATAGGGACTATTTTAAATTTCAATGAAAAATTGTTCATAATTTAGTGATAAGAGTAGAATCCATTATCAAAAATGAAGTCAAAAATGTTTAATGGATTCATTAAATAAATACCCGAGTGAAATAATATTGACGGACCCACATAGCACATAATGAATTTGATGTGTGATGAAGAAACGTGGTAAAATAGATTGCTTGAATCACAAGAGAACAAAACCAAGATAGAGAGTGGAAGTACAATAATATCTTTCATCCACATGTCAATGTGAAATCAAATTGAGAGAAAAACAAGGTTATCTAGAACACATAATGTTCTCCCCCCCCTCAAATTCTATGAACATGTCTACCATGACTCAATTTTACAAACTTAAATCTAGAAACTAGAAAAAATTACCCTCTCATGGCACCACTATTAGCTTCTCTACCTCCGGTCATGCTCAAAAAACTCCCAAAGAGGTTGAGAAGCCACTAGAATTTATCACTCTACCCTCGTGCATGACTAGTGAGGAGGTGCATCTCAGGTAGTCAAGGACAAAGGAAACTTAGGAGAAATCTAATGTGGAAACTCATCTACTGACCCAGTACAAAGTAAATCAAAGCAAAAACATGATAGAACAATAACAAGAAGGCCAGGATTACATGGGAAATCAAAATTTGACAAGCTAAAATCAGGAAAATGGGGAGATCAAGAATGTAATAAGATTAAGAAAATTGTTTTTAATGACCCCACCCCTCAGAAACCCCCATTTAAGGAAGGCTAAGAAGCTAGTGTCATTATCCCAAAATAGGATCAACTGGTTTTGCAAATAATTAATAAATTCTACCACAACTAAGCTCAAAGCAGGATAGAAAAATTCTTTTAACATACCTTTCAAAAATAGGAGTTTGGAACTTTACCCAAAGTAGAGTTCTATCTAACTAAATCCTCTGATATTTAATTAGATTTATTCTTCAAATGCCACTTTAAATGTTCATCCATTTTCTTGTATTCCTAAAACATCGACAAATAAAATGTCAGTCAGTATAACAGATTATACTGGTATGTGGGGGAACCAAAATCTTGCACATATATTGTAACAACATAACCACATCAAATTATTCATTACTAATCAAAATTTACGTTTTCTTTATAACTTCCCAACTATCATACCCATCCTATGGTATATCCTCTCTTAGGGTTTAGTCCTTGAAATAAACATTAGGCTACCTTCTCCATCTTAAGCTTGGAACCTTATGGGCCACCTCTCTAGGTGCCATGTAGTCTTCCCATCCAGGGCTTGACCACCTATGACCTTCCCTCTTGGGCTTGGTCTGACCTTCCCTCCCAGGCTTGGTTTCTCATCATCATAAATCATACATCCAGAGGTGGTAGCAAGTTCGGGCAAGTCATAAGAAATATATGGTGATAGTCATAGTCACTTTATAGATTGCAGGAATTAAAGTCATCTAAGCATTTAATTTCAAGCAATCCGTAAAACCTCAGAAATCATCGTGAAACTAAAGCGATTAGCCATAAGCGTAATCACATACCTGATTTAAAGTCTCAAATATGAGCCACATATCCAATCCAATCAAGATGTCCAATCAAGCAACCAATCAAGAAAATATTTATCTTGAAAACATGTATAGTGCCTAACTACTACCATCATATCCCAAACAACTCCTTATTGATTTGGGACACCTTTCTAAGGTTTCTAAGCCTTATTATGATTCATTCGGGTTTCTTAGATCAATTTCTCAATCGTTATCCTTTTTAGGTCAACAAGCCCTAAAATAGCTTTACTACTCATCAAAACCCTAATTACTCAAATTATCCACATTAAGGGTCTTTAATCTCAAATTGTCTTTAGAACATCATATATATGTCTTATTCATGTATTTTCACAATTAAAACCATTAAAAGTCATTATTACTGAAATTAGGGTTTCTAGGCCCATTATTGCACTTTCATATACATGGAACCCTAAATTAGGCTAATTATGTACAAAGATCATCCTTTTATATATAATCCATCTTTTTATTAACAATCAACTAATATTCAACTCAAAATATTTAGGGAACATCATTAGATCTAATTATCATCAAAACTTAGGGTTTCTCATTAATAAAACCATTAAAGATGACAACTTTATACACTTTTCATATTAAAAGTAGATTCAGGCCTAAATTATCTTTTTAATGTAATCCCTATATTTTTTTAAACAATTTCCATATATAACTTATGGCCATCCGAGTTACCAAGAATTAATTATGATTTATTCAATTTAATTACCTTTGAACCAGTAGCAGAGCGCCACGTCGCTAATTGGGGTTCCTTTTTTCCTTTTCCATTGCTTTTCCACACGGGTGTTGTGCAGCTAATGTCCCGTGGCCATCTCAAGAACTCATCCCAGTGAGGTAAAGGCCATAAACAGAGCTAAAAAGGCGTGTTTGCCCCTTCCCCCCCAAAGCAGGACCAGGGGTAACGCGGTCTTTTTGTGGTCATCCTCTTCCTCAGCTCGTCGTCTCTCTCGCGCATCTTGGCAGTCAACCCCATGGCTGACTCTATGCTTCCCTACTCCTGGGCCACGTACGAGCACGCTTTCACCTTCGACTCACCTTGTCAGTTCCATCGACAGACCTCAATTGCTCAGAGATGGTCGGGGTCGTTGGGGTGACAAGGAGGTACCTCTACCGAGAAGGTATGGATCAGAGAAGGTGAAGGACACACCTAGGAATGAAATTAAATTAGGGAAGTGAATCATGGAATCCACTAGAGCCCCAAGGACACAATTTCAGTCTCAAAGAGAGGCTTTTATCCCCTTATATAGATCTGGGACAGGTGCTGATCCTAGACGATTTGGGGAAAACCTCATTAGCCCTCCATAGGTAGGGAAATTGGGTATGATCACGTTTAGAATCCTCTCCTGATTTCATTGGGAGGGTTTCCAAGAATACTTGTGAATCAGAATGCGGAAGAATCAGATAAGAAGATCCCTCCAGTTTCGTAATATATCTGGAACTGGATGATGACCAACCATCATTGGATCTTTGAGATCGATGATCCAGGTTAATCACGTCATCATATAAAATGTGACATTTAATGTTGATTCTAGCATCCTCTCACATTAGAAAATCTTATAATATTCATAGCGCTCTCTCTCCCATTATCCAAAAGACTCCAAATTATAAGGGAAAGTCTATTATGACTTAAACTTATTGTGTGCCAAGTTTGGGACTCAAATTCAAAAATATGAGAGACTTTTTCTTCATATGTAATTTGTCACTTAATAAGGCATATTTTACTCATATTTTCTCTCTCTTTCTCTTCAAGTTCCTTTATTTGGATTCCTTTTACCATTATAAATCATATGGATTTGAAACCTAATCCATAATCATCAATCTTACAACTTTTTAGGGAATTCCACATAATTGTCATTATCATCTTAATTTTTTTTCCTTTTATGCATTATTTGATTTCTTTCAACTTTTCTTCCCTTTTATCACATAGGACTCACTAACTTATTAGGATCCACAAAATTACTCATTTAAAGGAAAAATTGCAAAAGAAATCCATTCATTCACATAAATCATACAAATTTTCATAAATGTACATCTTATTGGAAAATTACATTTACAACCATACAAGAAAAAACAAGGTTGTAACATCCTTCCCCTCTTATAGGAATTTTGCCCTCAAAATTCCACTAGACATACCAACAATACAAGATAAAAATTTTCTATGTCCATCTTCAGCTCTCATGTGGCTTCATCCTCTCCATGGTGCTTCCAAAGAACCTTTACCATCTCTATCCTTTATTCTGGAGCTCTCTCTCACCTTGGTATCATGTAACCTCATAGGTGACTCAGGAAAGTCAGCCTCCCTTGGATTTTAATGGTTCAATGCTCAGCACATGGCTTGGGTACCTCACATAGTGCTCTAGATTGGACACATGGAACACATCAAGCATCATACAATCCCTATGGGTAAGGCTAAGCATAAGCATCTTCACCAATCTGTTCCAAAATACCAAACGGACCCATGTATCAGGGACTCAACTTTCCTCTATTCTTAGCCATAGCTTGGAGCAGTCAGATTTTCAAAAACTCATGCTCACCCAAAGTGATGTGCAAGTCAGTCCGCTTCACATAACCACATGACTCTTATCGATCATGGGATTTCTCATACATTGCCCAATCAAAGTGATGTTATCATCATACAACTACAGTTTCTCTGACCTTCACAAGGTCCTCTCACCAACATCATCCTAGTAAAGCGGTGACTGACACAACCTCCCATAAAGTGCTTCATACATCATGATATGGGCTTTGGTAGTTGTTATAATAGACAAACTCAGCTAAGGGCAGGTACTGCTCCCGTGATCCATCCCAAATGAGCATATATACTCTCATTAGACCCTCTAAAGTCTAGATCATACTTTCTTGACTGTCCATCAGTCAGGGGGTGATAACATGTATGAAACTTTAAACTGGTATCGAGTTCTTCAAGCTTCCACAATATGGACATGAACTTAAGACCATGCTCAAGAGTATTTGAACTCAGATCACTATGCAGTTGAACTAACTCTCTCACATAGTTCAACTAGATCTGTCCTACTGGTAATGGTCTCTTTGGTAAGGGGATCTACCATAACCCATATTGCACCATGATTTCAATTGGTCCAGGGAGACCCACCAGAATGCCCATGGTGTCCTACTCCCATTCCACTTGGGAATATCCAATCATCTATAGCAATCCATTGGGTCCCTGGTATTCATCTTTCACCCACTAGAATGTATGGCAATTGGTCGCATGCACCTTCTTTCTTCCAAGCCTTCAAGGTACCATTGCAAACCTTAACCATCTTGGTAGTACCATGGTGTACTTAAATCATGAGCTTCTTGCATGACATGATTCTTCAAGGGTGAATCCTCAGAAACCCTAAAACACTCTAGTAGTGGATTTCTCCACCTACTCCTCCTTAGAGGTGCATCTGAGATTCCTCAAACAAACATTTCATCTCATCAAGATCTAGGCTAATCGGGCAACCACTTCCTCAACCAACAGGTCTGCTTGTATATGGATGTCAGCCACATAGGTCTAGTCTTCCAAGTATCACAAGGTCCACCTAGAAACCTCTTCTAGCCTCCCCACTGACTAAACAAGACAGTTGTACACCTAAGATGTGTTTGGACTAAGAGCATATGTTACCACATTAGCTTCCTTATGTGTTAGATGATGGTGAATACATATTTTTTCATATACTCCACTCATTGCCCCTGTGTTGGGTTTAGGTCTATGTGAGTCAGGTAAACTTTGAGCTCTGGTATCCATCATCTCAGTTAACAAACCTAATATGCAACTCATAGAATCCAAACTACTCTTGACAATTACATCCTCATATGATGATTACCTTAGTTCATCTATGCCTTCATATCATCTTTCCAAAATACGCTCAAAAGGGTGTGTTACTTCCTCTATCCTCATTCATCATAGAAAGGTTTCAAATTATATCACCTTTATCCTTAGTATGGCATGCATTTTTTCATGTCTCTCACACCCATAACAAGATGAAATAAACATTTGGTTGCAGTCCAAATACAAAGTTCATCCCATTCCAGGAGTAGATATGGTGCATCACACATTGCCATTACACTTTCCAGTCTAAGTTGAACATACTTCACATGACTCCACACCATGCATATCTCGATTCTATGTTTACACCCATGATAAGACTTTTCCCATCACCTTTGGGTCTTAACATCACTCTTATATACAATCCTTAGTCATTTCTTCAAGGTCTCTAGGGTGTCACTACTTCTGGGGTGACCTTACCCTTATGCATCTAGGGAGTGCCTCTCACATTTACCCCTTAGGCCCCATGAAATCATGAAAGTGGCCAACCTCCTAACCCATGTGCCGCGAGCAAAGGTAGTTGTTACCTCCTATCCCTATGGTCTTGTGCATTCAGGGAACATACAACTCCTATTTCCATCGATCTTATCCCTACTTGACCTTAGTGACTTAGGATTCAATCATAGCTCGTGGCTCCTTTGTTGATGCTCAAGCATATATCATCCTTGAATCCTCACCTGGATATTCATCATCTATCTGGGAACTCATGGTTAACCTTACATCCCTTCATGGGAATCATGGCGACCTACCTATCTCGGTCTGGCCCCATATAGGTTACCTACATGGAAATACATCCTTATGTCCCTTATAGATGGTCATACATGGGTCTATAGATTCATGCTCATATTATGTGTTGTTACACTTAGCTCATCAAACTCTTATAAGTGACTTCTCATGGTTATCTCAAACCCAAACAAGAGTTGGTACTCACTCTGACATGAAGGGTCCCTTCCCAGGATAGGAGAAAACCATCACTTGATAGCAACAAAAGTCACACAACTTTTGTGCATCTAGGGTTCATACCATCATGTATATGCATGCTCCTATCATGCAACCTATGCACACGGCTAGCAAGTAGACAACCTATTATACCATTCTAAGATTCTTGGTATGTCATACTTGTTCATCATTCTTCCAAGTTGTACCCATATCGTACATGCATAAGTCACCAACATGCATAAGTGGCTAATCAATCATATATCTCAGTTCAAGTGGGGTCTCCTTTTGTTCCAATATATGTGGGGTGCCACGCTTAATTCCTATGAACTCACTCAGCCTCGTGAGCATTATGTGCACCAGGTACTGCTACTTCCCCTCTTTGATCTAGGAACCCCAGGTTCACCTCTTATGCATCAGCTATCTAAACTGCATGCCTAGCTTCTCAAACATGAACCCAACCTATACAAGATATGGCATATACTTCCTAACACTCTCCCACATGAACAACCCTTAAAGTCCTATACAAGGACAACCAATTGGGTGTGGGGCCTCACAACTTGTTATCATATCATACCTCTTCAGGGTCTTTGGAACTCTCTTTCCTACACCAAAAAGGTAGGCACTCATATCATCTATATGTTTTTTTAGGAACCCTCTTTCTCTTTTCTAGGGTTTGGTTCCTCTAAAGTCATCCAAGGTACGATAATCCTCTAAGGATCATGCATGAGGAAACCACATACATCTACTCAGGGTCATCTATTCTAGGCCAGATCATACCAAACTTTTCATGATTCCTCATGTCTCGGAGTCTAGGTCTCCGACCTTCTTCATCAGGGTCTCTCTCTCTCTAGAGCTAACCCTATAATTGGCCCTACCACTAGAGGTTCTCTCTCAGAAGATGGGTCAAGATCTTAAGGATACACATCTATCCCTACTTGGATGAAATGTACTATCAAAACTTATGTCTGGCCAAGATCATCCAAAGCTCGGCATGTGTATCTCATAAACTATCAGGCATAACCCTTCTGGTTTAGGTATAAAACTTGCTTCCAGCCTTGCTTCCACTCACTTCTATGTAGGTGCATGCCTTTTTTCTTCTCACATATGCCTGTTAAGGTTCCTATATGGTCACCACTAACCTTCTCAATTGGGGATCTATCCCTCACCCTTACCAGGCATGTCCCATCCAAGGTCGGGTCACCAAAAGGCACTATGAGTCAAGCAACCACTCATAGTCTATGCTTCTCAGGTGTACCCAAAACCTCTATGTAAAGCATACAAGTCTAACCCATGTACTTGCATTCATGGTCAACTATGATATCTAACTCATTGTGTCTTCTCTTCTCTATCCATTACTTAAGGTTTTGGGTTGAGCATCATCCTCAGAGGATGTGTCAGGTCTCTTCCTCTTCCTGGAGGCTTCTTCCTCCAAGGCTATCCCTCTCCTCATATTCCTATAAGATGGTCTAAACTTAGCGTTCTCCTAAGGGGTATCCAAGGGCACATCAACATGGCCATGCAATCTAAGCATGTAACTAACCTCAATCTAAGTTTCATCATTAAAAACTTATGTCCATGACATCTTGTTTGCATGATTTTTACTATTTGTTGGAGGATTCCTTAATCCTTAGTACTCTTAGCCCTCAAACTCAAGAGGAGGTGAAGAGAGAGAAAACCCTAAGCACTTACAGTTTCTCTTTAAAAAGGGTAGAGAAGGGATGAAAATAGATGAGAAGACCTAGAGGTATCTTATTTTGAGTCAAATCCTCATATTTTATCCAGGTAGTCACACATATTCTGAGATTCATCATAAATTGACTAGCGAGGCAGAGGAAAATCTTGCCAGCCCCAGATTATGATCCTTTTCTAGACACCTCCATCTTTGGAAAATCCTCTAATAACTCCCTTGGGCTCTAAAGAATTTGTAAAATTTAATATTTATTAAGGATTAGATGGAAAACCAGGCTCTGCTACCAAATGTAACGACCCCACCCCTCAGAAACCCCCATTTAAGGAAGGATAAGAAGCTTGTGTCATTATCCCAAAACTAGATCAATTGGTTTTGCAAATAATCAAAAATAATTAATATATTCTACCACAACTAAGCTCAAAGCAGGATAAAATTTTTCTTTTAGCATAATTTTCAAAAATAGGAGTTTGTAACTTTATCCAAAGTAGAGTTCTATCTAACTAAATCCTTTGATCTTTAATTAGCTTTATTCTTCAAATGTCACTTTAAATGTTCATCCATTTTCTTGTATTCTTAAAATGTCGACAAACAAAATGTAGTTCAGTATAATAGATTATACTGGTATGTGAGGGAACCAAAATCTTACACATATATTGTAACAATATAACCACATCAAATTATTTGTTACCAATCAAAATTTATGTTTTATTTATAACTTCCCCACCATCATACCCATCCTCTGGTATACCCTCTCTTAAGTTTTAAGCTACCTTCTTCATCTTGAGATTGGTACCTTATGGGACACCTCTCTAGGTGTCTTGTAGTCTTCCCATCCTGGGATTGACCACCTATGACCTTCCCTCCTGGGCTAGGTCTAATCTTCCCTCTTGGGCTTGGTCTCTCATCATCATAAATCATAAATCCAGAGGTGGTAGTAGGTTCGGGCAAGTCATAAGCAATATATGGTGATGATCATAGTCACTTTATAGATTGCAGGAATTAAAGTCATCCAAGTATTTAATTTCAAGAAATCAATAAAATCTCAAAAATTGCCATGAAACTAAAGCGATTAGCAATAAGCATAACCACATACCTAATTTGAAGTCTCAAATATGAGCCCGATATCCAATTCAATCAAGATGTCCAATCAAGCAAGTCAAGCAACCAATCAAGCAATTATTTATCCTGAAAACATGTGTAGTACCTAATTATTACCATCATATCCCAGACAACTCCATATTGACTTGGGACACCTTTGAAAGGTTTCTAATCCTTATTAGGATTCATTAGGGTTCCTTAGATCAATTTCTCAATCTTTATCCTTTTTAGGTCAACAAGTCCTAAAATAGATTTTCTACTCATAAAAACCCTAATTACTCAAATTATCCACATTAAGGGTCTTTAATCTCAAATTGTCTTTAGAACATCATATCTCTATCTTATTCATGGATTTTCACAAATTAAACCATTAAAAGTCATTATTACCAAAATTAGGGGTTCTATGCCCATTATTGCACTTTCATATACATGGAACCCTAAATTAAGCCAATTATGCACAAAGATCATCCTTTTAGATCTAATCCTTCTTTTTATTAACAATAGATGGATATTCAACTCAAAATATTCAGGGAACATCATTAGATCTAATTATCATCAAACTTAGGGTTTCTCATTAATAAAACCATTAAAGGTGACAACTTTATACACTTTTCATATTACGAGCAAATTCAAGCCTCAATTATATTTTTAATGGATTCCTTGTATTTTTTAATCAATTTCCATATATAACTTATGGCCATCCAAGTTACCAAGAATTAATTATGATTTATTCAATTTAATTGCCTCTAGACCAATAGCAGAGAACCATGTCGCTAATCGGGGTTCCTTTTTCCCTTTTCCATTACTTTTCCACATGGGTGTTGTGCAACCAATGGCCCGTGGCCATCTCAACAACTCGGCCCAGTGAGGTGAAGGCCGTAAACAAAGCTAAAAAGATGTGTTTTTTCCTTCCCCTCCAAAGTTAGGTTAGGGGTAACGTGGTCTTTTTGCGATCGTCCTCTTCCTCAGCTCGTCATCTCTCTCGCACGTCATGACGGTCAACCCCATGGTTGACTCTATGCTTCCCTGCTCCTGGTCTATGAATGAGTGTGCCTTCACCTTCGACTTGCCTCTCCGGATCCATCGACAGAGCTCAATTGCTCATAGATGGTCGGGGTTGTTGGGGTGACAAGGAGGTACCTCTGTCGAGAAGGTACGGATAGGAGAAGGTGAAGGACACATCTAGGTGTGAAATTGAATTGGGGAAGAAAATTGTGGAGTCCTCTAGAGTCCCAAGGATGCAATTGTAGTCACAAAGAGAGGCTTGTATCCCCTTATATAGATCTAGGTTAGGAGCCGGTCCTAGATGATTTGGGGAAAACCTCATTAGTCCTCCATAGGTGGGGAAACTAGGTATGATCAGGTTTGGAATCCTCTCTTGATTTCATTGGGAGGGTTTCCATGAATACTCATGAATCAGAGCACAGAAGAATCGGAGAAGAAGATCCCTCCAATTTCCCAATCTATCTAGAATTGGATGATGATCGGCCATCGTTGGATCTTCAAGATCGATGATCCAGGTTAATCGCATCATCATATAAAATGTGACATTTAATGTCTATTCTATCATCCCCTCACATTAGGAAATATTATAAAATTCATTACTCTCTCTCCATTATCCAAAATACTCCAAATTTTAAGGGAAAGTCTATTATGACTTAAACTTCTTGTGTGCCAAGTTTGGGACTCAAATTCGAAAATATGAGAGACTTTTTCTTCATATGCAAGTTATCACTTAATAAGGCATATTTTACTCATATTTTCTCTCTCTTTCTCTTCAATTTCCTTTATTTGGATTCCTTTTACCATTATAAACCATGTGGATTCGAAACCTAATCCATAATGGTCAATCTTTTAACTTTTCAGGGAATTCCACATAATTCTTATTATCATATTAATTTCTTTTCCTTTTATGCATTATTTGATTTCTTTCAACTTTTCTTCCCTTTTATAACATTGGACTCATTAACTTATTAGGATCCACGAAATTACTCGATTAAAGGAAAAATTGCAAAATAAATCCATTCATTCATATAAATCATACAAATTTTCATAAATGTACATCTTATTGGAAAAAATGCATTTACAACCATACAAGAAAAACCAAGGTTGTAACACTGGCATTGTTTGCCCCTTTGATGCACCACTAGAAAGGGATGGGGAGATACCTAAGACCCAAAATTTCCCATAGGACTCTAACAAACTCTTTAACCTTTTGCAGTGGAGATGGGGTTCAAAGAAGGGGTTCAAGGATGAGCAGGCACAAAATTGGAAAGCTCTGTTGGGGGTTTAGAGATCGTTGTGGAGTTGATACTTATAAGGTAGGATATGTGGTGTAGTTGGACTAATAGGTTCTGGGTTTTGTAAAACAGGAAGGGTCTACCAACACCCGATAAGTTCGGAAATGGTTCTATCACAAGTGGAAATCATCACGCACATATGTTACATGAAATGGAAGGATGATATGTTGAAGTTTCAGAAGCTTTAGGTGGGGGAAGTGGTTTGGGAGGGTGGAAATGGTATGAAAATGTAATTTTGAGGTGACAGGGGGTTGAAGTGA
The DNA here is from genome assembly GCA_963693085.1 of Alisma plantago-aquatica. Lineage (NCBI taxonomy): Eukaryota > Viridiplantae > Streptophyta > Magnoliopsida > Alismatales > Alismataceae > Alisma > Alisma plantago-aquatica. Next base: position 645,803,297 of record OY856409.1, on the reverse strand, counting down.
GTGATGGATGGGGAGAGAGAATGAGTGGGAAAAGGAAAAAGAGAGGGGGAAGAAAGTGGAGGAAAGTAAAATAAGATAAAAGAGGAGGTAAGCAAAGAGGGAAAGAAGGTAAATATAAAGTAGGGAAGTAAAGAGAGAAGTGGAGGGAAGTAAAATAAAATAAAAAAGGAGGTAATTAAAGAGGGAAAGAAGGGAAATAAAATAAAATAATAGATGAAGGAAGTATAGAAGGAAGAAGAAGGAAGTAAAATGAAAGATGAGGGAAGTAATGCGAGTGGAGGAGGGAAGTTGTAGGGTATAGGAGGGATGTAAGGACTGAGAGATGAGGGAAGTTATGAGAGTAGGGAAGGAGAGAGAGAGAGGAGGGATGAAAAGAGAGAGAAGGGAAATATATAAAAAGTCGGAAAAAGGAAGAGGGGGATGCAAAATGGAAGAAGATGAAAGTGATGAGCGTAAAGGAGGGAAGTAGAAGTAAAAAGGATAGAAGTGATGTGGGATATAGGAAGGACATGATGACTAGTAGAGGATGGAAGTAAAATTGGAAGTGGAGGGAAGGGATGAGAGGAGGGAAGTAAAATTGGGAAGAGGAATAAAATGAACAACTAGTTGATAACTACTAGGCATGTATTCATGGCTACTAGGCACATATTCACCTTCCCCTCCTCTCCCTGTATACCCATAAATTCCCTCCTCTTCCCTCATTACTTCTCTACTTTCTCCCTCACTTCTCTCCCTCCTCCCTTTTCTCTTTTTTTTCTTTTTCTCTCTCCCAAAAAAGAGACAAAAAATGAAAAATACCGTGTGAGTGTAGGTAGTAGGACAAAGGGGTAGGTGGAGAGGTAGGGTGGAAGGAGGTGGGACTGCTCGATAGGTGGGTAGGTGGGGAGAAAGAGTGTGGGATAGTTGGTAGCATCATTGGGGGATTGTTGGGTAGTTTGGGTGCATGTAACAAGTGTGTGCTTCAACATGAGTATCCCAAAATTTGACCCCAATAAGTTTGGGGTAGTTAGGTATAGGATTGGATAATGAATGTTATGGTGGAAGAATTGTGTCATAGAAGGAGAGTTGAAGGACAAAGAAAATTTAGTAAGGATCTAACGCTCTAAAACCTTTGTTAGATGGGACTTCGCGTAGATATTGTGACTTAGATATTGTGTTTTCCTCCAACTACACGAGTCTAACACAGATAGGGCACCAATAAAGAGAGGCAGTAAAACCATGTATGGTACCCTAACCAGATGAAGTCAGATAAAACCTAATTTAAAGCCTAAGTCTAGTGAAACTACATATCAAAAGTTAGGATATCTTATTTAATTTAAAGATGAGCATGTCCAATTACTTCTACATATTAGTCGATTATGACATGTAGAATTTGATTTTAAACTTCATTGAAAATTTTGAGATCAAATTTTTGACAATATAGCATATTCAGTTTCATACTCATCATTTGAATGTATTTTATCATGATTCTATCATAAGTTCAATATTTGTATGTAGACTTATATTCACATTGTCTGATAATGAAAATAACTTTATTAATTTATTCTACACAAAATCCAATATCTACTTGATTAACTAGTTAAGTTCAATAACTCCAGTATTAACTTAGATTATGGAAAATTATTTATACCAACTTGTATGTGACATATGCTTGTTACTCTTTAATATGTTTTAAATATATTTTGACCCACACTAATTGATGTTGCATTTTTGTTCATATCTTGGGCATATTAACCATGTTAAGTTGTTATGTGCATATTAATTAACAATGTGACATATATTATATATTTTGTGAAATCAACCTCCATATTAGGGAAACCTAGGATATTAGGTAATTTTAAGTGTATATTAAAACTATGTTATGGAATTATAACATCTAGAAACACCCTTATATCAAATATGGTACAAAGGATGTACATGTTAGGGTTAGTCAACTATAACTCAGGGATTAGGTTTAATTATCACTATTCATCAAATATACTTCCACAAACATACTTTTGTATAGGGTTAGGTTTTACTTATCCATACAACTCATCACTTCATTCTATATAGATCGTGCTCTGGTCATACATAACCAAATGTGGGTTTCTCACCTTAGCACTCATGATACATGAACTACAGTTTCATTTTGGTACAATAAGGTGCATGAAGATATATTTAAAACCTCATTTAGTAATTCCTAAAGAACTAACTGTACTAGCACCAACTTCATGGAACTAGGGCTTCTAGTATCAGGTTCATCCTAGATCTGGCATATCCATATTCTAACATGTACAACCTTCACCCTTTAAAATACTTTTCTCCAACTAATATTCCAAAGAGGTGTAAAGAGTATGTCAACTAATCTCTATCATTCTTCATTTTCTCTTAGGCATCGCCCTACAGTGAAGTCCAAACTTTAATAGTTTATGTTTCCAATTGTGTGGTTCTCCTCTAGTGTTTTCTCTAGTTACTACTTGCCTCCTTAATTGTGACAAAAATCAAAGAATCATTGATCAAATATAGAAAATAAATTGTAAATATAGTATTATAAGGAAAATTATATTGATGGTGAAATTATAAAATGTAAAATATAAATATGAGAAAAAACATCAATGTGATAACAAGTCGCAAGTATAACATCTTAATAGTCTACTTAATTGTTGTCCTCATCACTTAATTTCACCCTAAAGTCAGATATCCAAAATACACAATGTCCACATGTGTGCCCCACTCACACTACATGGGAAAGGTACATAGTTATCTAGTATAAGAGGGTTTATGACTCATTATCCTCATTGGCACCTTGTCTTATTTTGTTTCCTCCTTTCACCATAACATGTTAACATAGTAACTTCTAGATTATGCATTATATAAAAAAATTGTAAAGAGGGGGAACTAAGAGAGTATCCACTCCTTACCTAATTGAGGAATATATCCATCCCATGCAACAAAGCTATTATATATGATGGACGTGATGATTTTTTTATTTCTTAAGTATGATATATCAAATTGAGTCTTCATGTAGCAGCAACAAATTTAACTACTACAACATTATTTTCATTATAATTCATACATCATTCATAAACACATGTGTAGTATTACAAACAAATAATTTTACATCTATTTATCAAAATAGATTGGTTGCAAAGGTAAATCTATCCATCATAAGATATCCTTCAAATTCCATTATTCAAGGTCCTCATAAATCATCACCCTCTACAACACCTACACCACCCATAAAGGGGAAAACAAAATTTGTTGGTATGTATGCACAGAGAATCAATCATATGATGATTTTAATGTAATATACTATAAACAATTTGATTAATAATAAAGATAATCTTCCAATTTATTATGTTTTATACATTTATGAGATAATGATGTAACATAATGATTGTCTAAAGAATTATGTTACTCAATGATGTATGTCTTCAAGTTGAGGACCTGAATAATGAGATCATACAGATGTTAAGAGTATATACATTCTTATAATGTCCCTAGTCAGTGTTTATTGTGGAAGTTGATAGACAGTAATAACACATAAGACTAGAGTGTGTGTTGATTGATGACATGATCTCATTAAGTCTTAATATGTGATATCAAACCAAACACATAGATACTTGTTAGAGAATAGTGTATCAAACATACCCATCTTAAGAGTGATACATGGAAACCATGGATTGGTAGTCAAAATCATATCTCATAGTGATGGTGGTGGTGGTGGTGGTTGTGGTTCTTAGATCTAAAATCAATACACTCATCCCATGTTGTTCGATGTACTTTGACATCATCCAATGTGACCTTGAATATGGGTTACCATAAAAGTGATGCTCAGATACACTGTGACACATGGGGATTGACTATGAGTGATGTAGATGGGATTTGTCCCTTCTACAAGAGTTCAGCCAGTTGATAAGTGAGACTAATAAATGCATGCCCATGCTCATGTGAGTCGATATGTGATATTAGTCTCATATATATCTCAGACGGACTGCTCTAGTTCAAGGAACATGGATTGAATGTTGAAGAGGATGATGTTTCCATGCCTTGAGTTCAATTTGGATATCAGTGGAAAAGTAACTATATGATCATTATAACACCAATCATTGATTGTAGGTTGAAGTTGTTCTCCAACTTTTAGAATACTTTGGTAGCAATGATGTCTTTCTAGATGTCACTCATTACTTGTGATGTCATAAGTCAGTTATGGACATTCACTACCAATGTAACTTGGGACTTATAGGGTCACAAGCATAGGATACACATGGAATAGGGGTTTAATCATGAATGTGGTTTAAACTTTAATACTAAAGTGTTAGGTATTCAATTTAAACAAGATCGGCAATCAAAATTTTGAAACAACTGGTTCGGTAAGTGAACTAATTAGCTCAAATGTCTAAATTGACTGGTTCAGGGTGTACACTGACCATTTGGTTGATCAGTATGATTGGATCAAGGATCGATGATGAAGTCATGTTGTGCATTAATTGGATATTAATGTCAATACAATTGTGAATAAGAAACATAGTGAATCAACTAGTTCAAGTGTTGGACCGAGTGTCTCATGTGTAAACCAATCAGTTCAGATGTGACTAGCGGATTCATGATTCACATGTTCCATAAAATTCATGAGATTTTGTCTCTTAGACTCCCGATTGATCTGTGACCCTAGACATCCTATAAATAGAGAGGTAGACACAACAATAAGCTCTAACAATTATTGTCTTCTCACAGTTGTGGTAATGTGAGAACCTAAGCAAGTCCTACCCGTCAAAGGGAGGGATAGCAAGGGAGAGACAACCAGGGAGAGTAAGTTGATGCTAGCACATTGACTAGAAGAGACAACTCCTTCTTATCTATTCTAAAAGAACAACATGAGTTCCCAGTGGTCCGCATGGACTACTCTAGAGGCAAGGAGGCCTTTGCCACCTACTAGGAGTTTGCAATCAGCTGTCATCCATTGTGATCAACCAGGAGGCCGCCGTCGATAGTCGTCCAGGTGAAACTTGAGAAAGAAGCACGATGTAGCAAGGGATAGTCGTTGGACTTGATCTAGGGCAGGAATATGCCTTGCAACTTGTCCTTCCCAGTTCATACTTTTTGATGTGATCTGCTATCTAAGGGAATATGGCAGTAATTTTTTTGTTTCCATTACCATATCTGATGCCATATTTTCCTACAGTGGTATTAGAGCCATGTCAATTTACTATATTTTGGCTTTTCATGGTTATTATCAGATTTTTTGTTTTATCATTTATTATATGCAATGTGAATATATAAATGATTAATGTGCATATCCGATTAAATACCACATATGATCCCTATATATATGATATGATATGTATGCAGTTTATATAAGTCCCCCTAAAAGTTGGTTTTGATGGTGGATGTTAGCATGGTTATGGCCAATAACCCTAGATCTTTGTGCTTGGTTGGATGGTTGCTTTTCCTATTTTATATATTAGTTTGCATATCAAGCCTCTCAGTACTTTTTCATATGTAAAAGTATTATTTCTTTCCTTCCTATGCTCCCCTATAAACTTGATGTTTCCCTGTGACAATATAATATGTTACATAGGATTAAGATAGTTTATTTTTTGTTATGGAAAAGAAGGTGTTCTGCTCCAGATGAACTGACCATTTTAGAAGATGAACCAATTATCTAGAGGACCGAGGAGGCCAGATGACAAGAGGAGCCAATCGATCGGCCAGTGGCCCAGCTGATCGACTAGAGGAGTCCATATGTCGCTTGAACTAGAGACCAGACAACTGATCAGAGAGACCAACCGACTGACCAGGAGGCCAACTGACCGATTCAAGAGTTGAACTGATGGACCCGCATTGGATCCAACATAGATGTTCATCAATAATAGGTTGCTACATATGATGTGAATCTTAGGTGGTAGTAATTCCTTATGGATCCAAGTAATTACCAAAGTATGGTCATAATTGTCGCTAGTGTTTTATAATTGCATGCTTTCATTTGTGGATATAGTATGTATGATGCATATAAACATTAAGTATTAGATGCTTTCTATAAGAAACACACATGAAAGGCTTGATCGAATAAGTGTGGGCATGCCAAGCATGGCGTGTTGTCCATCTCGTGGAAGTGTGAAGGTAGTTATGTGGGTTTGCCAAGTAGGGTACATTACTATCGTGTTGGCTTTTGGGTCAACTTAACTAGGTAACCTTAATGAGATTAAGTGCCTAGAAGCATGCAGATGACTATGGAAAAGAAGTTGCACATAACATCTATCCAAGAATTACATAAGATGCAATTGGAAAAAGTTGCTTAACTTAATAATTGGTTATAGACGTTGGATTTGGTCGAGTAATAATTCAATTGTTTTGGGTTTTGGCTCACTAAAAGGTTGCACACTATAATCTTCTGAATTGATATGTAAGTGCCATCAATTTGAACAAAATAGTGAGAGTGATCATTTATAAAGGAATAATTAAACATCGTCAAATTTTCTCAAATCAAATCAAAAGTGTTGTGACAAATTGCAAATTTTTCTTGTAGAATCAAATGCCAACCAATAACACATTTTCCTTGTGATTAATCCTTGAGAAGGATAAGTTGGATGGGAATAATTTCCATGACTGGTTCAAGACGTTGAGAATTGAATTCTCACACAAGAGTGCAAGATCTATGTCTTGGAGATACCAGAGCCAGATGAACCTGCTCCCACTACGCCAAAGGCTGATGGGGATGCTTACAAGAAGCACTCTCAAGATGTTGTAGATGTCAAGTACCCGATTCTATGCTCGATGAACTATGAGTTTCAGAGATAGCATGAGAATATCAATGTTATTGAAATGGTAACACATATTAAGAATATCTATCAAGATCAGGAAAATCATGTCTCCAAGGTGTTATTCAAGTACAACATAGTAGAAGGAGATCTAGTAGGTCTCCATGTGCTCAAGATTATTGGGTATATGGAGAACCTAAACCCTAAACCATGTACCATATAAATTGGTTCAAAAGACACCATACGAGATATGGTATGGGAAGCATCCCAGTGTATCTTTTGTGAAGATTTTTGCTTGTGAAGCCTATGTGTGAAAGTATTCTCCCGAAAACCTTGGACCCAAATTGGATAGATGTTATTTTGTTGGATATCATGGGGAAACTAAAGGATATTACTTTTATAATCTATTTGGAACAATTTTTGTGTTACTAGGAACATTGTATTCCTAGAAAAGGAATTCATTTACAAAGGAATCAGTGGGAAGAAAGTAGAACTCAAAGAAGTTAGAGATCAACAAGAAAGCATTGAACTAATAGAGGTACAAGAGGAACAAAGAGAGTCACAAACTATTGGGGAATCTAAAATTCCTCGTGTAACGTAGGAACCTAGAAGATATAGAAGGAAACACCTTAATCCAGATAGATTTGGTTATCTAGTGACTCAAGAGGCGATGAGCCAGTCATTGACGATGAGCCAACTACCTACCTATAAGTTGTTAAGGGACCAAAATTTGAGAAATGGCTTGAGGCCATGAGATCTAAGATAGAATCCTTGTACACCAACAAGGTATGGACATTGGTGGATCCACCTGATGGGGTGAAACGCATAGGGTGTAAGTGGGTCTTTAAGAAGAGGACTGACATGGATGGTAATGTTCAAACTTACAAAGGTTGATTGGTTGTAAAGGGTTTTAGAAAAGTTCAAGGTGTTAAATATGATGAAACATTTTGTCCAGTTGCCATGGTTAAGTCCATAAATATTATGCTTGCCATTGTAGCTTATCATGACTATGAGATTTGGTAAATGGATGTTAAAAATGCATTCCTTAATAGAAATCTTATTGAGGATTTTTACATGACACAACCCGAGGGTTTTATAAATCCAAAGGATGAAAATAAAGTTTGTAATCTACAAAGGTCAATATATGGATTTAAGCAAGCATCTCAGAGCTAGAATCTTTTATTTGATGAAACATTCAAAGAATTTGGCTTTAATGAAAATGAAGATGAACCGTGTGTTTACAAAAAGGTTAGTGTGAGCATGATTGTATACCTCATATTGTATGTGGATGACATACTATTGATGGGGAATGACATCCCTACTTTACATATGGTAAAGACCTAGATAGGAAATAAATTCTCGATGAAATACTTAGATGAAGCATCCAATATCTTAAGAATCAAGATCTATAGAGATAGATCAAGAAGGCTTCTTGGCCTAAGCCAGAGCACATACATTGACAAAGTGTTGAAACGGTTCATCATGGAGAACTCAAAGAGAGAAAGCTCACCCATGTCTCATGGTGTTAGTATCTCTATAGGTCAATGTCCTAGTTCTTGTAATGAATGAGAACGCATGAGTAATATTCCATATGCATCTACAATTGTATCTATCATGTACGTAATGTTGTGTACTTGCCATGATGTCTCATATGCCTTGAGTATGACTAGCAAATATCAACTAGATCCTGGTGAATGTCATTATACTGCCATATAGAACATCCATAAGTACTTGAGAATAACTAAGGATTGGTTCCTTGTCTACAGTCATGAGGAAGATTTGGTGGTAAAGGGTTACACCAATGCAAGCATCCAAACTAACAAAGATGACTATAGATCATAGTTTGGATTTGTTTTTTTCCTAAACACTAGAGTTGTAAGCTGGAAGAGTTCCAAGCAAGAGATAGTTGTTGATTCTACAATAGAGGTTGAATATATTGATGCATCTAATGCCACAAAGGAGGTTGTTTGGATCAAGAAGTTAATTTTTGAATTTGGGGTGGTTTCATGCATCAACGATGCAATTGAGCTATATTGTAACAACAATGGATATATTACACAAGCTAAGGAACCTAGATTGCATCAGCATTCCAAGCACATACAGTAGAAATTCCATCTCATGTGAGAGATCATACATCAAGGAGATGTGAAGATTTTAAGAGTACAAACTGAAAGCAATGGGGTTGACCCTTTGACAAAATCACTACCATAGCAGAAGCATGAAGGTCATGTTATATCACTTGGGATTAAGTTCATGGGTGATTGGATCTAAGTTAAAGTGGGAGTTTTTTGGTATGCCCAGAGAGCCAATCGTATGATGATGGTAATGGCATTTATTGTAAGCACTTTGATTAATAATAAAGGCAATGTTCCCATTTATTTAGTTTCATTTAGTTATGAGATAATGATGTAACATAATAAATATCTAAAGAATGGTGTTACTCAATGACGTATATCTTTAGGTTGAGGACCTGAACAATGATATCATATAGGTGTTAAGAGTATATACATTCTTATTATGTCCCTAGTCAGTTGTTATTATGGAAGTTGATAGAAAGCAATAACACATAAGACTAGAGGGTGTGTTGGTTGATGATAGGATCTTATTAAGTCATGATATGTGATATAAAACCAAACACATAGATACTTGTTAGAGAATAGTGTATCAGAAAGATCACCTTGAGAGTAATACATGGAAACCATGGATTGGTAGTCAAAGTCATATCTCATAGTGATGGTGGTGATTGTAGTTCTTACACCTAAAATCACTACACTCATCACATGTTTTTCGATGTACTTTGACATCATCCAACATGACCTTGAATAAGAGTTGCAATAAAGGTGATGCTCGGATACATCGTGACACATGGGGATTGACAGTGAGTGATGTAGATGGGGTTTGTCCCTCCTACAGGAGTTTTATATCATGTCTATTTGATAAGCAAGACTGAGAAATGCATGGCGATTCTCATGTGAGTCAATATGTGATATTGACCTCATATATATATTAGATAGTTTGCTCTAGTTTAAGGAACATTGATTGAACGTTGAAGAGAATGATGTTTCCATGCCTTGAGTCAATCTGGATATCAGTGACAATGGAACTATACGATCACTATAACATCAATCACATTTTGTAGGTTGAAGTTATTCTCCAACTTTTAGATTACTTGGGTAGAAATGATGTCTTGATAGATACCACTCATTGCTTGTCATGTCATAAACCACCTATGGACATTCACTACCAATGTAACTTGGAACCTATAGGGTCACACGCATAGGATACACCTGGAATAGGAGTTTAATCATGAATGTGGTTTAAAATTTATCTAAAGTGTTAGGCATTCAATTCAAACAAGATTGGAAATCACAACTATGAAATGACCAGTTCAGCAAGTGAAGCGGTCGGCTAAGATGTCTGAACTTACTAATTCAGGTAGTGAACTGACCATTTTGTTGATTAATATGATTAGATCTAGGATTGATGATGATGTCATGTTGTGCATTAATGGAATATTAAATGCCAATACTGTTTTGAATAGGAAACATAGTGAATTGACCAGTTCAAGCATTGAACCAATCGCCTCACGTGTGAACTAATCGGTTCAGTTGTGAACTACTCGATCTATGGTATGCAGGTTCTAGAAACTTCATGAGATTTCATTTCTTTGGCTCCCGATTGATCTATAATCCTGAACCTGACCATTCTATAAATAGAGGGGTAGTCGAGGATTTTTAGAGACACAACAATAAGCTCTGACAATTGTTGTCTTATCATAGTTGTGGTAACGTGAGAACCTAAGCAAGTCCTACCCGTCAAAGAGATGTTAAGGGAGTGACAACAAGGGAGAGCAAGTCAACACTAGCATGTTGGTTAAAAGATACAACTCCTTCTTGTCTATTCCAAAAGAATGACAGAAATACCTGGTGGTCTATGTGGACTACTCTAGAGGTGAGGAGGCATTTCCCACCTACTAGGAGGATGCAATCAACTGTCGTCTGTGGTGATCAACCAGGAGGCCGCTGATAACATCCATCCAGGTGCAACCTGAGAAAGAAGTGTGTTGTAGCAAGGGATAGTCGTTGGACTTGCTCCAGGACCAGGTATATGCCTTGCAACTTTTCCTTCCCAGTTCATAGTTGTTGACGTGATCTGTTTTCTAAGGAGAATATGGCAGTATTTTTTTTGTTTCCTCTACCATATTTCCATACAAAAGTATGCATCAGTAACCATTGAGTATGTGCATAGTGAAATATATGAACATTACATGGTAGGTAAGTAGAAATTAAAGTTGGGGTTATCAACATGTAGGTAAATTCAATGTAAATAAACTAGAGAATGAGGCATTTATGACTAAGATCCACAAAGCATCATAAAGTTTCTTTCCATAAATGATACATCATATCACAAATAAAATAATTGTATGCATATAGAGATAGATGAAGATATCTTAAATAAGAACATAACACCACTTTATCATGGCCTAAAAAGTCTAGGTGCAAAATCACACCTAGGGAAGAAAATATGTGTCATAGTATATAAATGGTCCTACCTAAGTACCACTACTCTAGATAAATAATCTAACATCAAGCATGCATAATTTAATGGCAATACAAATAGATTTGTCATTTCGTTAATCAAAAATAGCAAGAAAAATGGGTTCATAGACCTTATATTTACCATAGTTAATGATTTTAGAAAGAAAACAAAATCATAATCAAGGATTTTCAAATGGGATAATAAGAAGAATAAATAAAATAATAATTTCTTCATTATGGGAAATGTGGTTTATAATCATAGAATTCCCAAATTAGAATAGAAGTTACACAAGCATGATCTTCACATTCAATGATTAACCCAATTATGTACTTAGTCTACAAAGTCAAGTTTTCATCCTAGGAATACATTAGGTATGTTAGTCAAACAAAATCAAACATTTTCATACACTCCTACTATTAATATTGTTCTTATCCTATTTCTTCCCACTTAAGGTTTATTTTTGGGTTGTAAATGCTATTAAGTGAACATATGATCCATTAGATATCTTCATTTAGTATTAATCTAAATATGGGTAGGTTATGTATATGAAGGGTAAGTATATGCATTCCTCTCATTTAAATCTTATAGTTTTATTCTCTTTTTAATCTTATTATAACTCAAGATTAGTCAACTCAGGTGAAGCATATTCTCAATATTAAGTATATCTACAGGGATGCTCTTATTGTAAAGATATAGGGTTTTGATTGAATTGGTATTTCATCACAATGATGTTGCGATGGCAAAAGTCAGCGTTAGTGGCGACGAAGTTGTAAGTGATGCAGGGCCTCCAAATGTAGTGTGGGTGGAATTGGTGGCTAAGACGATCCAACCCCACCAGTCGTGCTGGTCGGTGACTCTACCAGAAGACCTAAAAGCACCATTCTTCTAGGGGGAGGATCACGGGTCGAGGATGAAGATGCCTGCCCTAGTTATAGATGTGATAGATGATTACCACAAAACTTAGATTGTGGTCCAGATCATGGGAAGGTGTTGTGTCCTCCAGCAACTGCATGGGTGGATGTTGAGGACTTGGACATCGAAAGGAGAGATCCATATTTCACCTTTCAAAGAGGGATTATTCTTAGCAAGGTTTGGTATGATGGAGGACATGAATGTGTCTTTGGAGAGGGGGCCCTGGTTTTTCAACAATAAATTGGTGTTGACTATGAAATGGTTTCTAGAGGTGGATGTGTGTCATGCAAAACTCGAGTCTGTGTATGTATGGGTTACCTTCTCTGACCTGGGGCGTCACTAGATGAGGCATGCTCTGACTATAATGGGCTATTCTATCGGAACCCTTAAAGTGGTGGATTTTGTTGTGGATGGCAGATACGCTGGAGCTCCACATCTGTGCATTAAAGTGAAGGTGGACAAGCAACCTCCCCTAGTGGTGATGATAGAGTTTCCGGGTGGAAAGGAGCTGGAAATCAAGGTCGTGTATGATGCCTTGTCAAATAGGTTTCATGCCTACAACGTGTTCGGTCATATGCCTAGAGATTGATCAGCTACCAAGGAGGCAATCCCAATGGAGGAGGAAAATAGAGGAAGGTCCAAAAGCGCTATACCCAATATAAGAAGGAGGAGGACTCAAAGAAGATTTTCCAGTGGCAGTTTGGGGCAGCAGTAGGGGGCTCCATCCAGTATCACCGGCTCTGTCTCTTACTAGATTGTGATGAGGACCGTCTTAGAGTCAGTGGTTGGGTAGGCTAGAGAAGTGATGGAAGTTCACGAGGAAGTGGGGGAAAGACCAGCGTCGAGAGGGTGAGGGGAGATGTCCTATCTGATCTGTTGGTAGAGGAGGTACAAGCTCTGGATAGTAGAGTGGAAGAGGTACACAGATTGGTGGTAGGAGAGAAATTTGTGATTGAACCAGGGACAAACTAGTTCCAAGTTATAGAGGACCTAGTGGAGGATGGAGAGTTTGATCCACGGAGCTCTAAGATAGTGACAAGGAGTTGCCCCAATGGTGAGTGAGGTGGAAGAGGAAGAGGATGTGGAAGAAGTATTGACTCATCCCGAATGGGGGCAGAACAAACTTCTTAAATGAAGATATTTGCTTGGAACGTGAGAGGGGCTTCTTTGCCAGTAAAGCAAAAGGCCCTCTAACGTATCTTGGAGGAGAAGGGAGGTGAAATTATTGTGTGTGTGGAAACTAGAATTAGAAGGGAAACAAGTGACTGTGTAGAAGGTTTGTTCCCTAGGGGCTGGGGGTCCGTCTCCAACCTAGAACACATTGATGGAGAAAAAAAAGTTGGGGTGGAAGATGGATAGATGGGATGTCCAACCTATCTTCTCTTCTGATCAACTGATCCTAATGAGATGTATCAACAATGGAGGATTTCATTGTGTTATCTCTACGGTTTATGGCTCGAACACAGAGAGGGACAGAAGAAGATTGTGGCGGCAACTCGTGAGTACCACTCAACAAAAGCTGCCTCACCTTGTGATAGGTGATTTCAACAGCATGATAAAGGCCAAGGAAAATATTGGAGGGCTTCCTATACCAGATTTGGTGTTAGATAGGTTCAATAATGTTGTCAATGAAACCAATCTCATTGATTTAAACACAAGAGGAGGCATTATGATGTGGCACAACAAGAGAAGCCCAGTAAGGAGGATCTCTAGCAACTTAGAGGTCTAGTGAATGTTAGATGGTTGGATGTGTTCCCAATGCCTCCTCCATTTATCTTAGTGCTCATATGAATAGTGACCATGCTTGGATGGAGGTCAGCTTAGTACATAAGAGCTCTCCAGATAGGTCATTCCATTTTCTTAACCACTAGTTGGAATGGCACAACTTTGAAGATGTTGTCAAAAAGGCATGGGCTATAGAGGTTATTCGTAACCCGCTCTCTGTAGTGATTGAGAAGCTAAAGAAGATGAAGGTGGATTTAAAGACATGGTCAAAGGATCTCATCAATCTTGATCATCTTACCAAAGAAGACAGAACAGATTATGACATTGTATCTAGGAGCTTGAGGGAGAATCCTACTTCTACTATGTACATGTGTGAAGAGGAGAGGGCTGAGAAAAGGCTGATACAGCTTGAGAAGGATCAAGAGGTTTATAACTGGAAGAGAAGTAGAACCCAGTGGATTAAAGATGGAGATAGAAACTCTAAAATCTACCATGCGGCATTGAAAAGAAATAATATGCATGACCATATACATAACCTTATTGATAGTGAGGGGAATCTTGTGGATGAGGATGAGAAGATGGTGGACTTGGTTGTGAATTTCTTCACTGACCTGTATAATCATGAAGAGGATGGTGTCCAACCTCAATCACCTCTCCAAAGAAGAGTTACAAGTAAGATGAATAGGAGTCTATTGAGATTGGTTAATGATGAAGAGATCAAGAAGGTTGTGTTCTCCATAGGAGCTTCAAAGGCACCGGGGCCAGATGGCTTTAATGCCAAATTCTTCCAGATTGGATGGATGATTGTGGGACATGATGTTTGTAGAGTTGTCTGGTGGCTCCTCATGGGTGGAAGAATGGTTAGACAAGCTAACCATGTGTTCATTAGACTTATCCTGAAGAGGATGAATCCTTCTGATATTTCTGACTTCAAACCCATTGTGTGTTGTATGGTCTTGTATAAGATTATAAGAAAAAATCTGGCAAACAGGCTCAAGGCGATCTTACCGAACATCGTACCCCCCAATCAGGTTACATTTGTTAAAGGCAGATCCATCTCAAATAATACTCTTCTTGCTAAATAATTTCTAGTAGACTTTAGTGTGAAGAATTCCACAAAGAAAACTTGTGTCAAGGTAGACATCTCTAAAGCCTATGATCGTGTTAGATGGTCAGTATTGTGGAGCTCCTTGTCAGCCTTAGGGTTCTCACAAAGATGGATAGAGATCATCAAGCAGTGTGCTCAGACCACATCCTTCTCGGTGTTGATTAATGGGGTACCTCATGGCTTCTTTAGGGCCTCTAATGGCATGTGGCAAGGAGATCCACTCTCCCCTCTCATTTACTCTGATCATGGATAATCTCACCACTTTAGCAAAGGTTGCATAAGAGGAGGGATAGATAAAATCTTTTAAGGTTAAGGGGATTAAGGTTGAGTCACATATGATATTCGTTGATGATGTGTTGTTTTTCTTAGTTGGACACTACAAGTATATGAGAGGTGTCCACCGCCTTTTGCATTGTTTTGGGAAGCTCATGAGTCTTTATATTAGTGAGGTTAAATCTCATATCTTCCTATCAAGATCTTGTGACTCCAGAAGAGACCACCTTAGAAGGGCTTGTCGAGTGGTGGCGGGGCATTTTCCTACAAGGTACCTGGGCATTCCCTTGTTAGGTGGATGAGGAAGGGGTGAAGACTTTTTTGAATGTGTGTATGATCTTAGAACAATTTTGGAGAAGTGGAGTGGGATTTCTATCTCCATGGTTGGTCGTGTTGTGCTTTGTCAAGATGTTCTTAGTGCAAAAATCAAGTTCTGGTGCAGACAAACTGAGCTACCGCGTACATCTTGGAGAAATTCAGATCTATTGTTCCTGGCTTCCTATGGGGTGGAGGTTCTCATGTTGTGAACTAGAGAACCATCATCTTTCCAAAATATTTTGGGGGTTTGGGCATCCCGTGCCCCTTGATATGGTTTGGGAGGCTACTGCTAGAAGGGTGGATCACTTTCTTAAATGCAATGAGTCCTTTTGGGTGGAGTGGATGAAAAGAAGATATGGGGAGCTTGGTGGTGAATGACAAACCGGTGACTCTACTGTGTGGAGTATGAAGAAGGTGAGATCCCAACTAGTGCATTTCAGACTGTGGTGTCTTAATAGACACTTGCCACAGGTGGCATGGCATTCAGTGGTCTAGACTAAGCCCTCGTGCACTAAATGAAGCTTTGGTACTTATAGGGCCATTATGGAGAGGCTTCCTACCAGGGATAGGTTGATTAATTGGGGGCTGAACTACGACCCCATATGGTTGTTGTGCAACAGGTAGCCGAATAGGTAGCCGAAAACCCATAAACATATTTTCTTTGAGTGTGATTACACGACCTATCTTTGGAGGAGAGGTAGTCTCAAATGTGGGTGGGGGGTCACACACCCCTCGGTTTATCTGAAGCTATTCTATGGATCGTGCATGTAACCAAGAAGAACACTAAGAATCGATCTTTGGGGGCATATTCTTTTCATCCCTCATCTTCCACATTTGGGGTGAGAGAAATGCTAGGTTACATGGGAAAATACTGAGGGATAATCTGATTCTTTTTTATGTAATTAACAATAGTTTGCTTTAGTTCTTTAAAACCAATCCTAAGAAGATGGTTGGTGTTGACACCATGGTTCTTAGCATGTGGGGCCTTGTACATGTCGTGTACAGATGGGGTTTTTGATGTCCTCCCCTATACTTTTTGGTTTTAGAAATATTTTACCTTATCCAAAAAAATGGTATTTAATCACATAGGTCACAACTTTTTCCAACATCTTTGTCCCAGTGATCATCAAAGGGTCAAGGTGGGACTTTAATTTCCATTACCTGATGTAATTGATGATCTATTACTATTTTAAGAGTAGGGTGTTGCATAGAAAGAAAAGTGGGGTTGAAGGTGAAGGTGGCATAGTATGATTTCTTATATGGATGGTAATGAATGAAGAAGAATCTCATACTCCCCTTGATCCATGGATTTCATAATGAGGATGAACGACAACAATGAGATCAATCAGGCAATAATGGTCAGGAAAGTCTAAAATTTTCAAGCTATCATCAACATGAGATAAGATTGCATGGGATCAAGAGGTCATCTAGATTTGCAATCTTTCTAAAACTCAAGGAGATGAAGTGATCTATGTGTAATAGTGGATATGGTGATAATGAAAGGTTGTTGGAGGTTCCTACGGCATTGAGTTCTAGGGTGTTGGTTGAATGAATTGTAAGTTGATAGTGCTACTTGGTTTCTATTGGGGAATTATAAATAGAGAGTGTGGTGTTTGTATGGTTTGAGGAATAGGCAGCTAGGTGGAGAATATGGGAATATGGAAGGAGTAGAAGAGGAGGGGAGAATGGAAGTCATTTTCCTAGTCATTAGAGGATGTTGGAGACGACCTCTCCATACCATTGGTTGGTGCTTGGTAGGTGGCTTGACTCTATTGGGAACAACCTGGTGAGGTAAGGAAGGGATGGAGAAGAGGTAGGGACAAGATGCTAAAGAGAAAGGAGAAGAAGATGATCAGGGGAGGGGAGAGAACAGTTGACATCCACCTACAGACTATGTATGGCATGCTTCAAAGAGAGAGTGACTAGGGGAAGTATAATGTAGGTGTCATTACGTGAAACGTAAAATACAACTTTGGTTTAAATGATATGTTGATTGTATTAATATATATAAGCTTATAAATTTGATTCAGTTAATTGGGATGGTAAATAATGTTTGATTAGTCCAAAATTTGGCATGTTGGCTAAATTAGATGTGAGGAACCCAAATTGAATGTTATTTTCACCTTTGAAAAAGGTTTGATATGTTATTTTATTATTTGTAAGTTAAATAGTCAATTGATATATTTATCATTCTTTAATCAATGACATATTATTTTGTACTTATAGAATTTCTTTTATCAGTTAGACTTAGCATGATTTTAGGTTGCCAATTAGGTTCAAAAGAAATTCATTGGTGAATTTTGTAATTAACTCCCAATCATATAAAAGGTGATTTATCTAAGTATTATGTTTTCTTGGCTTTAATTACTCTTAAATAGTATTATTCAAGGGAAAAGAGTTTCATACAAGCATAATTAAATTTGGGGATAAGGAAAGGGAAGGTTGAGATATATACCCAAATTTGATTTTGTTACAACACTTTACCCCTAAAGAGAATTTTGTCCCTACAATTTACTCAGTCATAACCTTATCCAACAATATTCTTATCATCAACCAAATTACACTTTTCTTGTGTTACTTCTTAATTTATATACTGTTGTATACCTCATCAATATGGGTTATACATTCTTCAAATTTTCATCACTAGATTTCATTTATTACCATGTGGTCCCTTTATGTAAAATCATAATTTTTATCATTTAATAGAAAATATTCACCTCAAATTCTGAAGGCATTATAATGACTTAGTGCATAAGGCCTTGAAGGATTTTTTACTCAATTATTAACCTCCTTGAATACCCTCTTTATACTATTAACCAAATATGACTGGATCAACTTAGAAACTTACCTTAAATTGAGTAAAACTTTTGTATTGATTAATTTTAGGTTATCTGATTGATGTCCATTGTATTCATCTTAGTAAGGTATAATTATCCAAATTAAGGAGTAGTTATATTTGTATGATATGTATTAAGGAATTTATACAAGGGTTGTCTGATGCATTCATTATTGAGGTTAGTTAATCCTACAGTAAAATTAATCTTCTAAAGTAACAAGGTGAAAGACTCCAGCCCTTAAAGGGTTAAAAGACTATCCATTAACCACTGTAGAAGTCACTCAGAGTAGATCTACAAAGTCACTTATATACAAGGTTTTTTTCTAAATCATTTCTTCACACCAAGGTTTACGGTTTCATGGGTGACTTAACCAGTCATAGGGTTGTTTACTGAAGGACCTGCTAATCTAAACTTCATGTAGTAGTGACTTTGATTCGTAAAAACATCAACACAATCTAGAAGTTTTATTCTTTTTATACATATAGTATAATAATTAAAATGTAATTAGGAAAAGTTTGCAATGTATACCTAAAAATGGTGCCAAAATCAATTTGTAGCCAAGTCCCTAATCTCAACATCCTAAATGACCATTTGACCATTATACATACTAAGAGAGTATATCTTTCCAAAAATATAGTAGAGTGATCCAAAAAATCTCTAAATTACATCATAGGTGAGATGGATATTGTTTAACACATCACTTCGATCATGCTCGATCCTATCAGGGAATACATAACCTCATCATGGGACATTGGGGAGTCCTCAAGTCATTCAATTATCCTAGAAAGATGTTAGGGTTTACAAGACCAATGAAACTATATGGACATCTAACACTTAGTATCGTTAGGTAATTATGTATCCATATACACTGAGGGAATTATTTGGGTATTTCACCAACATTGTATAGGTCAGGACTAGAAAAACAAGACTTAACCTGATGGATCCAACCCAAACCCGAATTTTTTAAATAGGTTATGGTCTAAGGTTTTCTAGCTCGAATCAAATTTGACATGAACCCAAAGGACCAGATATAACTTTATAGTTGTCTCTAGGTTTGGACTTTAGACCTAAATTAACCTAATTAATATGAAATCCACATCAAAATAGGATTACAAATACCAAAGGCTAAGACACTCAATGGCCTACCAAATCACTAATTCATCATTCATCAAGATTATTTTGACAATTTGACATAGTTATGCATTGGTTTGTATGATTTATTATGCTAGTTGTTTTATGAATTTGTGTTTGAAACTCTAAACAAACTTCAATAAGCTTTATATGTATTTATAATCGCATTGTAAGTTTGTATACATTGATTTGATTATACTTAGTAATTATCAATGATTAGGCATATAATAGCATTTTCATGTTCTATTGATATTTGGATTTACATGTCATGATCAATAGAGCCAAAAATATTTGTGGGTCAGGTTAGGGTTAAGGGTTTTGACCTAAAAGTCCATCTTTTACAATTTTAAGATCTAGCCAAAAAGTGTTGACCCAGAACGACCCGATAAAATTGGGTCAACCCAAACCTAATTGGCACCTCTAATGAAGGTGATATATATGAATCAAATGATTTTTATAGAATACATATAACTTTTCTTAAATAATCTTAGTGTTGAGAAAATGAAAACTCTTGGAAGGTAGCATCTAATCTCCTAGGCAGAGAGGCTCTAAAAAACTAAATTGAACCTAACCATAAATGAGCTACGTGATAGCTCTGACACATAAATCGAGGCTCAATGTGTGTTATTCGTGCATGCTCAGTATTTGAGGAAGACATGGTCAAGGCATGCTTGAAGGACCACAAGAAAAAGGGTTTAATAAGGAAAGTGGGGTAAAGCCTAACTAAGAGTATTCAAAATAACCAAAACTCCATTGTGGTTGATCTAACTTCACATAAAATAGGATATAGGAACTAATCGTTAAAAAAGTCAATTATTATTTAGGTAAACTTCTACCACAAAAAAGAGGGTATGAGTGACGAGGTTGCCAAAATTGAGTCTGATCCACAGAATTGGTTTGGGGAGTGCTAAAGACCATATTATATAGGGATTGAAACGGTCTTTGGTATTCCACAACTCAAGAAAGAACATCAACATTCTATATAGGTTCATATAACTACCTAATCATGGAACATGTAAAGGAATAATAGAGGATAACTTGAAGTAGTCAAATTCACTTACTACATGTCAAACATACCATATTATACAGACTAAGTATCAAGAGGTAATCCACTATACTTAATTGAGGAATAATTCCATCCAATCCAAACGTGTTATTATGTATGATGGAAATGATGAATTTTTAACTTCTGAAGTATGACATATCAAATGGATACTTTATTTAGCAGAGGAAATTTATATATTATGACATAATTCTCATCATAATTCATATGTTGTTCACCTTCACAAGGGTAGAATTACAAATAGATAATGGTACATATAATTGTTACAATGTACCGATTGTAGATACCAATCCATCACAAGATATCCTTCAAAGTCCATACTTTAATATCAACCTAAATCATCTTACTCTACAACACCTACACATGGGTGGTGTGGCACAACACCCAAGAAGGGGAAAAACAAAAGTATGTATCACTGGCCACTAAGTATGTGCACAATGAAATAGTTGGGCATTATTGAGTATATAAGTAAAAAGGAGGGGTTTATCAACATGTATGTGAATGCAATGAATATGAATAAGAGAATGAGGCATTTATGAGTGAAAGACACAAAGAATCATCAATTGTGTTTCCATGAAATAGCTCATTATATCACAAATAATACAATTTCTTGCATATATGGTATAAATCAATACATTTAAAATAGGGCCATAACACCATCAGATCATGGCCTAGAAAGTTTTGGTTGAAGTGAACAGTTAGCATGGAAAAGGTACACCCTGATATATAATGGTTGAGCATAAGCACCACTACTCTATATATATAATCTAACACCAAGCATTCAAAATTGAGTAGCAAGATAGATTCTATAATCACTTTTCAATTCCAAAATATCAAGGCAAATGGGATCATAGACCCTATATTAAATACATTAAATGAAATTAGAGAATAATAATATAGGAATCAAGAATTTCTAAATTGAATATATGAAGAATGAAATTAAAAAAAAAGATAGTTCTCATTCTGGGAAGTGTGGTTTATAAACTTAGAATCCCCATATTAAAATAGAAGTTGCATATAGCTAGTCTTCAGAGTTAATGGTTAATTCAATCTATATGTGTGGTTCACAAATTCGAGTTTTCATAATAGGAATACATTAGGTATGTTAGTTAAACCAAAGAAAACATGTGCATGCATTCCTAGTGTAGATCACTTGTTATTCTTATCCTAGTTTTGTCTAATCAAGGGTATTTTAGTTTTCAATCCTATTAAGTGAACATACAATCCCCTCGATATCTTGATTTATTTGTAAGATCCATTCTTAGTCATATAAATCTAAATATGGATGGTTATATATGTGTATGAGTAATTATATGCATCCTCTCATTTTAATCTTGTAGTTTTATTCTCTCTATGCTTAATGTAGCTCAAGATTAGTCATCTAGAGTGAAGTAGTTGTCTACACAAATATATCTATTAGAATGCTCTTATTTTAAGGATCTAGGTTTTGGTTAAATTGGTATTTTGGATGCTCAAACTAAATTTTGAAAAAATTTTGTTTACATAGATGATTAAACTAGTATTGATTATAAAATACTAATCATAAAGGTATACATCTAATTGTTTATATTATCACTAAAATCATGTTTATATATGTTATTCTAATTAATATCTACTAATTGTTGTGTACATAACCACAAGAGATTATAATCTATGAAAATTATAGTCTTATAAAATAGACTACCATGCACATATTATTGAATCGTCTAAGTGTTCTAGGTGACTAATATTACTAGTTTATTTAGACTCAAATTAAATGTATTATCACCCAATCTTCCACCTTATAATGTTAGATGAGTCTGAATACTAACTCAAGTATGATATATAGATTGGTCATATGGTAGGAATTGCAACTATATTTGATCCTTCCTTGGACTCTTTGAATCCAACACAGAGCCATCCACATAGGTCAAAGCTACTTTTAGAAGCTTTGTCCCAGTGATCATCAAAGACTCAGGGTATGACTCCAATTCTGATTGTTGGATGTTATTGATGGTTTGTTGTCATTTAGAGTGTAGGGTGTAGTAGAGATAGAGAAGGTGTTTTTGAATATGAAGGTGGCAAGGTTGGGTTGCATATTTGGTTGGAAATGACATATGAAGGATCTCTATACACCCCTGGATCCATGGGAGTTTATACTGATATTGAATGACATTGTGAGATCTGTCAACCAAGAATGCTTGGAAAGTCTCAAATTTTCAAACTATCATCAATGGAAGGTAAGCTTTCATGGGAGTTAGAGGTCCTGAAGGAGGTTATTGGGATTGGGACTCTTTGTAAAACTCAAGATGACGAAGTGGTATGTGTGTAGTAGTTGATATGGTGTTAATTGGAGGATGTTGGGGGTTCATGTGGAGTTGAGGGCAAGGGTGTTGGTTGACTGAATCGCAGGATGAAGGTGGTTCTTGGTTTCTAGTAGGGGGGATTATATAGGGAAAGTGGGTGGTGTTTCTATGGTTATGAGGAATAAGTGTATAGGATGAGAAGAAGGGAATGTGAAATGAGTAGGAGAGGACTAGGAGAATGAAAGTCGCTTGTCCATGCATTAGAGGACACCGGTGATGACCTCTCCATGCTAGCGCTTGGGTGCTTGGTAGGTAACTCAATTATATTGAGAATATCTAGGTGAGAGAAGGAAGGAGTGGAGAAGAGGCATGGTAAAGAAGAGAAAGAGAAGAGATAAGAAGGGGAGTGGGGGAGGGGAGAAGATGGGTGATGTCCGCCTTCATATTATGCATGGCGTGTATCAAAGAGAAAGCGAATAGGGGAAATTAGGTGTCATTACATGGAAAGTAAAATAGAATTTTGATTTATATGATATCTTGACGTAGTAATACATATAAAAGCGTGTAAATTCATTTAATTAACATGGAGGGTAAATTATGTTTGATTGATCCAAAATTTTCCATGTTGGATATATAAGATGTAAGGAACCCAATCTTGATGTTAGTTTCACCTTTAGAATAGGTGTGAACTATTTATTTATGTACTTATAACTTAGGTAGTTAACTAGTGTGTCTAACATATTTATTAATCAAATTGAAATCATATATCATATTTATAAAATTCTTTTTATCATTTATACTTAGCATGATTTTGTATTTCCAACTAGGATCAAAACTAATTAATTGTTAAATTTGTATAATTAATTCCCAATTAAAATCTCAATTAATTAGTTCACCATTAACCTTATATAAAAGGTGATTTATTAAAATATTATATTTTCTTGACTCAAGTACTCTTAAATAATATAATTCAAGGAAAAAGGGGCTTAGTACTAACATAATTAAAAGTGGGGTTAAGGAAATGGAAGGTTGATCTATATACCTAGATTCAGGTATGTTACCATTTTCACATACGTTGAAGATCCTATAAAGAACATACAGAGATACAATTGAAATTGTCATATATTTATGTATGCCTTCATGAATAATACTTGTAATAACCGTGACCCAAGAGGAACACTTCTCATTACTCAATTATTTAAATAATACATCCCTCATGCAAACACCATAATAATATATCACAAAGCGAGAGTATACCATTATTCAACATTAGTATGTTCTCAAAATCCAACAAGGTAGTAGTGGGATAAAAAGAATCTAGCTAACTAAATTTTATATGATAATTAGGTTGAACAACCACATGGGTGGATACATAAAGGAAACTATACACCAAAACTATAATTGAATGGTTGTAGAGGTAAACTGGTAAACTAAAACACTTCAAATCTATCTTCTGAAGAGATTCTAGTTCAAGTCCAGTTTCAAACCTTCCATGTTCTCTTTAAATAATGGGGTTAGAAACCAAACCCCACAAAAGAATAATAAATGGAAATTTTCATAAACAATTGGTATGTGCATATAAGTAGAAATTGGGAAATATAAAGGACATAAATTAAACTAAAAAGGCTTTCACTAAAAAGAGATATAGTTATAATCCATGTGCATATAAAGAAACCTTCAAATAGGATGATTCACAATGTATGAAGAAACATCCCAGAGTGCATCAAATACTTGCCATATCAAAATTTGTAATATATATGCTACATGTATATTTTAATTAGGACACATACCCCGTAAACATAATCATCCAACATCATATAGTGATATAAAAATGGTACTAATGAAAACATTACCAACTATGGTGGTTAGGGAACATAATCCTAAACATGATAGAGGAAAGTGAATAACCTAACTCTCTGTATAGAAGCACATAACCCATCATGCTAATTATTAAATTTGTGTAAAATATTCCCAAGTATGAGGCACATAACCTACATACCAAGAGATATATAGAATAACCACCTAAACTATATTACTCAAGGACTATAGTATCAAAACATTCTTGTTGTAGAGGCAATTAAAGTTTATTCAGAAATTTTGGGTTCCATCCAAATATTGACCAAATCTTTTTCAACCACAAAAGTGGATTATATATATATATATATAGAGAGAGAGAGAGAGAGTCAGGCTAGAATACACTCGAGTGTATTCAGAGCAGAATACACTCAAGTAGTTTTTCATGATGCAATATTTTTTTCAAAAATCTAATCCGTTGATCTTCTTAATCATCTTGTGAGTAACTCGTATAAAAAAATTGAGAACATTTGGACATTTATAGGTCATGTTATAAAGATCGCAAAAATTATGCATTTTAAATTAATTTCATGTGTCGATTTCGTTGCCCTCAGATGAGTGACTTACACTCATCCAAATGGGTTCAAAATTTGTATGTAGCCTAATTATAGTATGATAATGAAGATCAATAGTTTAAATCTTGCTAAAAATAGTCTTGATATGCAAACACACTTGAGTGTATTCGTTTGATCTGTACACTCGAGTGTATTCTAGCCTGACTATATATATATACATATATACATACACACACATATAAATATATATATATATAACACACTAGTGAACGCACATGTGCACATGCACGTGACATATAAAATTTGTTGGAAATGTGTGGGGAGAGGACTCGTCCGTGAAAGGGTCCCTACAGTAAAAGATATATGTGTTGGTTGTTTGAAAGGAGAGAATCAAGGAACCATTTCTGTGGGATGGAGAGAGAAATACAGAATTAAAGATAATAAAAGTTAATAGGAGAGTGTAAGAATAAATATTTGTAGGAGCAAAATTCATTGAAAAAAAAGAGAGAAGAGAGTGAATCAAGGAGAGCGCATCATCAAACTCACTCTTTTTATAGTATTATATATATATATATATATATATATATATATATATATATATATATATATATATATATATGTGTGTGTGTGTGTGTGTGTGTGTGTGTGTGTGTGTGTGCAATTTGAGGAAAAATGAAACAAGGTACAAAAGTATGGCTTGAATTGCAATTTCAATAATCTTAACATAATATCAAGTCAATTCTAAGAGACAATGATCAATCAAGTTGATTTGACATGAAAGAGGTGGATTCAAAAAAATATGCTACAATTTGATTAAGAGAGTGAATATATATCAATTGCCAAATATGACTAATGAATAAATGCAATATACCTTGATACTTGAATAAATGATCTACAATCCTAGATCAAATTAGGGTATTCTTTCTCCTAACACCAAACTAAATATTGAGATTAAATATAATGGTTATATTTTGAACTTGTTAACATTTATAATTACTAGAATCATGTCATGAATTTGGTAATATTTATGTAGATAATATTTTTTGATTTGAGTGAGTGTTTATTCAATTAAAATTGATAAGAAAGTAATTAGGTATGGAGCTTCTAGGTTAAAATATAGAATTTGTTTATCATATTTAAATTTGAGTGAAGGATCATCAATCCCCAACATGCATCAATACATTTATGTGTTATGTGGAAAATGGTAAATGGTTTCCTTACATCACATGCAATGAAAAGTGTGATAGAGAGCATAAAATACAAAAACATCCTTGATCATTGTGACAAAATCAAATCAATATGAGAAGTGGAATTAGGAAATCCAACATCATTTTGTTGTTCTCCTCCAAACTTTATGAATGGGTTGATCACAGGTTTATTCAAAATCTCAAGTCTAGATACTAGCAAAAAATGGTGTCTCATGGCATCGTAGTTAGCTTTTTCATATTTGGTCATTCTCAACAAGCCCCCACAGAGGCTATGAAGCAACCAAAATTGACCATACCATGACTGGCAAGGAGGTGGTGCTAGGGTAAACAAACACAAAGGAAACCAAAGAGAAACTAAAGGTGTAAACACATGTACCCATTTTATACAAAGTCATCCCAATAAAAATCACAACAAAACAACAAGTGAAACACTAAGATTACAATCCAATCAAAACTATCTTGCTAAAAAATGAAAAGGGGAGATAGAGAAAGTGTCCAAATATAGGAAATTTACATTTTGTGTGCCTTGATTGTGCCACCTAAAAAGGGTTTAATATGATCCCTAAGACCCTTGGTGTCCCAAAAGACTAGGATGAACTTTTGGGCATCTCACAGTGAAGATGGGGTTCAGAGAAGGGTTTGAGGATGACTGGGGTTAATCACAAGTTGACAACTATTTTTGGGGGTCACTAGAACTAACGTATTAGGAAATATCTTATTTAAGTTAATAGGATAGATACACATGTCCAATTCATTAAAGTCAAATATCTTAGTCACTATGATATGTAGAATCCCATTCTAAGATTTCTTATCAAGTTTATCATAATATTTTTGGTCATCTATCACACTAGAGTTTTTATAGATTGTTGAATATATTTTTATAATGATTGTCACTTAACTTCTCTTTTTAAATTTAAACTTATATTCAAAATAATCTTATAGTGAGAAGATCTTGATTAAGTTAATATCCATGAAATATAACATTTTAATTGATTAGAGGAATTAAGTACATTAATTGCAATATTAACTTATATGATGGCATGTTAATAATCCCAACTTAGCATAACATCGCTACTCTTCTATATGTTTTAAACATATTTTGACCCACACTAGTTGTTTTCCATGTTTGAAGCAACCAAAACATACTAATCCCATTTATGTTGTTTTGGGTATATTAATGAAAAATGTGACATACATTGTATATTCTATGAGCTCAATCTACATATCAGGTCACGTTAGGTTATTACGTACTTTTAAGTAAATTTGAATCTATATTTTGGTATGCTAACATATAAGGTCGCCACTATATCATGTATGGCTCCAGTTAATGTTAGGCTTAATCGACTATAACTTAGGGTATCGGTCTAATCATAACTATTTATCAAATATACTTTAATCATTTGGGTCCACTGAGGTGTAATATGGTATATTTTAAACCACATATGGTGATTCATAAAGAAATAAGGCAATCTACTTCTAAGTAATGAAAGAAGGGCTTCTACGATCAGGATGGTAGATTTCAATATATTGCAACCCATGTTGTTCATTACAAAGGATGATATTAGGTATTGAAAGAAGTTAGTATCCTTCAGGAGATATTGGACTTTTATACTTTCAAATTGTGAAACTTTTTGGATGACATTAGGACTTCATTTGGGTTACAAATCAAAATCATATTCGTGTACATCATAATATTCTAAGTTATATTACTAAAGTTTCTAATATTTTTGGATTTCTCCTTAATCTTAAGGATATATTTATTAGCATATGACTATTATAATAAAACATCTCATGAAGCAATAGGATAATAGATGAATTATTTTTTGAAAATTGAAAATTGATTACATTAAATATGTGCATATCTTAGTAGATATTTAGTTATGTGTATCAACTTGTGGGCCTAAAACAATAAGGTATTTACACTTAAAGCATGATGGGGTGACCCATCTAGCCTCAATTAAAAAGTAGGATCTAAACACTCACTACTACATAACCGATCTTTGGTGTCAGTTATTTAAGGCCTTTGGCGACGGTTAAAAAGCGACATCTATGTGGGAAACACTAAAAGGTGAACCCTTAGGCGTCAGTTTGAAAACCGACGCCAAAACCCTTTGCGCCACCCAAAACGCACCAACATGGGCACTATAGGCATCAGTTAATAGTCAGAAAATCGATGCCAGAACCCTTTGCGTCACAAAAAGGGTGCCAACATGGGCACTATAGGCGTCGGTTATTAGTAGGGAAATCGACGCCCAAACCCTTCACGCCACAAAAGGGCCATCTAGGACACCATCGGTGTCGGTTTCTTAGTAATAACCAACACCATATCACCTTCCACCACAGCCGTGCTGGCCAGTACGGTCGTGTGGTCTGGCTACATTAGACGGTGGTTTTTTGCTATTAACCGACGATGTAAGCCTTTGTTGTCGATTTTCGACTAATAACCGACGCCTATGTTTTGATTTTTTTTCTTATCAGTTTGCATGCCTACTGTGGCTGGTCGCAGGATGTAGAAACCTATAGTTCAGTGGAACTAAACTGCATGTTTATGACATCCATTGATATCAGCCAACAACAGGCCACAAACCTGCAAATTTAACAAGATTCATTTTCACACATTTAGCAACCTGCAGTTCCATTCAATTTTCACACATGTAGAAACATTCAGACACATGTAGAAACATTCATGTAGCAACCTACAGTTCCTTTCATTTTCACATTCACACATGTAGAAACATTCAGACACATGTAGAAAATTCATGTAGCAACCTGTAGTTCCTTTCATTTTCACATTCACACATGCACATGTAGAAACATTCATGTAGCAACCTGCAATTCCATTCATTTTCACATTCACACATGTATAAACATTTAGACATGTGTAGAAACATTTAGACATGTAGAAACATTCACACATATGACAATTCAGAAAAATTCATTTAAAAAATATCATTCTTTAGTCATTATCGCTATCAACATCCCAATTATATTTTAAAAACCCCACTACTTGTATGGCTTTTGTCCATTCTTCTCTTACATCATTTAATTCTTCCATCGTATAGGAAGCATGTACATCTGATAAGGCCTTACCTATAGTGGGGTCAGTTTTAAACACCTACAAAGAGAATGATGTATAAGAGAATGATATATATATATATAATTAATAATATATAAATAAGATTGATATATTTCATATTATCTAATGAGACTATATATAATACCTCAGGTATGGTATTGATGCCCACTGCGGTATATTTGATAATCATGTGCATAAATCACATCACATAGTATGTACATGCCCAGTCGTTGTCTTGTGTAGCACACTATAAATTGAAACATACAAAATATTAAAAAATATAACTAAGTACAGTTCACATAAATAATATATGCATTGGAGTCGGGAACTTACTTCCACGTTCTCCCAAATTATTGGCTGGTTCTTTTTCCTGGGGACTTGTCCTCCAGCCTTTTTGAACTCATGTAAACCCCTACATGTTAATGTAACATAGTAAATTGCATAATTAAATAAGAATGTAATAACATATGTTAACGGATATAAAAATGAAATATTTCTCACCGGAATAATGTCATTTTCATTGCATGTCCATATTTTGGATTCAATTTAGTCCCCTTAGGATCTAGATAGTAGACAGTGAATGTCCTGGGAACAATAACTAGTAACTCCCAATGCGTACCCCTAGAGGTAAAAAAGTTAAAAATTAATAACTCGAAATCCATAATAAAATGTAATTTTCTTAAGTCCAAATTATAAGAAAAGTAAACTTACTCCACATTGAATGGATATATTAACACCGTCTTCTTATTTTGACCAAAATTTGTAAAAGCATCACAGCAATATTATTGAACTGACGAAGGGTCTTTAGCTACTAGACTAATCAAAGATGGAATCAAAAATCCTACATGTTCAAATGAAAAATCTACACATATCTTGTCTAAGTAGCTGCAAAATATATATTACGTATGAATTAATATATAAGAAACCAGATCACCGGATCCTACACAAGGTATATGGATGTATAAATAAGATCTCACCTTATCCATAGATCTATCACAGATGTATTCGGTCAATCATAGCGAAACAACTCCAAAATATCTTGTATAAATAGTTTGTTTTCGTATGATTGATTTACAGCATCCGCATCTATAAAAACATTTATAGGGCAATTTATATCATGTTCGTCTAACCATACTACCATACCCCTACAATTAGGACCTAACAGAGCAGGTAGGTCCTGTGGAACCCTACTTGGTAATGTAGGAGGTGGAGGTGGAGGCCTAGATGCTCTGGGTGTCTTTGTTTTAACATGTATATATAATTTTAGATCAATTGACCTCATATATACACACTAACAATTTAACGTAATGTAAATTTACCATACAATTTCAGTATAGACGACATCCACTTTCAGCCACAATATGACTCCGCCTTCTGCCTCACCAAGCGTTTCACAATCTGGGTGGGCATATGGCAATGGAAGATCCATCCAACTGGGGAATATACATAGCGGGCTCACACGAACCCAACCATCTGGTAATGGAGACCCATGAAACATTTCCCCTGGAAGGGATGGGTAAGTCGATGCCTCTACAATGATGTATTATTTATATTTTAGACGGCATGGCTTCAACCCCTACAAATTTACATAAAGAATGTTATATACATTTATACATATCATCTTGAAAACATATCATCTTGAAAAGACTAGCTACTATGTCATAAAAATACTTACAGTGGATGTGTTAGGTGGTGGGTCTACAAGATTACTCCCAACCTCTGTAATAGGAGTAGAGCGGGATGCCATAGGTACTGTCTGAGTGGCAGTCAGAGATGCCTGCCACTTGCTCATTGCTTCATGGAGTGTCTTATCAACTGCTTCCTTGACTCTCTTATCAACTACTTCATTGACTCTCCTATCAACTATCTTATCTACCTATACATGGATAAAAGAAATGTTAGCTTCTGATTATTGAATTCCTTTTTACAGTAACATTCTAAAAAAAAGAATAGGTTACCTCTTCTTGTGAAATTCCCGCTTTTGGGACATGTTTGTGATGGGATGGCCCAAAGAACGCTTTGATGTCCACGCCAGCGCCTGCACCCCTAACATGTCTAGGATGCTCTGGGTTATCCAGAGCAACTGTCAATTCATCCCTTGTGCCCTCAGGGATGAACTTGCCTTGTTTCCTCATCTCGTGCAGCTCCCTCTAATCGCCATCAATAGAAATTGGTAAGTAAGTAAACACCACAAATAATCAATATTCGAACAATTGCTCTAAGAGTTGTATTTTACCATTTTTGCAGCTGCCTCTGTAGTTGCGGGCTTCTTTATTTCTCCCTTCTTGTTTTACCTCTCAGCTATCCAGACATCATGGTAAGGTAGAGGTGTGGTACCTATAGTAGAGGACTCCTGTGTAGCAGTAGACTGAGCAGTACACTCAGCCTGTAGTCTTTGGCAAACGCCTGCATAGCCCTTTGGACCCATTGTGTGGTAATGCACATTCAGTGCACGCCTTGCTCTTTGCGCCTCACTGATAGCCTAGTTAGTATGCACATTGATTTGGTTAGTAACACTAAAGGTTAATCTTGAATAGGTGAATACAACGTATATTAATTAAATAGGGAGTAACACCTAATACCTTGAATTCATCAGTGTTTCTTGAAGCAACAAACACATCTCATTCTTCTGGGTCCAGGAAGTTCCACTATTCAGTGGCTGACTTCTTCCTCTTCTCACCATCTTTTATGTATTCTCAGGTGAGATTTGTCATATAGTTCCTTAGGACCCTCCCACAGCATTGCATCACGCATTTACTTTGTAGGGTAGTACTACCCTACAGAGGAGAGGGGTAAATGCCATCAAGATTGATAGGCTGGAGAAAATTTTCAAGCAGCTTGCTAAGGGCATGCCTTTTGTGAACCCTCGCACTTAGGAATTTCCCATGTCATTTCAAGAATGGGTTTGTAATGTTGAAATGATGACAAGGTCTAAAACCCTCACAAAGGTATTGAACTACTGAAAACACAAAAAACAAATCACTAACATAAGAAAAGATAAGATGAGGGGTGTTGAATCACCTATCAATGAAGGCCACTAAAGGCCATGGAATCTTTGTCGAACTAAGGTATTGATGGTATGTTGCACTTGTTAGGAATAGTAGAAGATCACACTGCACTAGATAAAGAGAAAACTTGTCGTGTGGTCACAGTTGTGGAGTGGTTGTTGTTAATTAGCTAAAGAGGTATTCTGGTGGTGGAGGTGGTTTTCAAAAGTTTGAAATGAGTTCAACATTTAAGGATGGGTTTAGAGATAATTGAGGCTCAATTGTGCGGCTATGAGGGTTTCTAGTGGTGTGAGGATATATTGGGGTGGTCATTTGTATATGTGATGGGCTAAGGAGATGTCTGTAAATGGTAGGTGAGAGAGGTGTTGATGAAGACTAAGCATCTTGGTACATGTGAGTAGGGATGGCAAGAGAGGAGCATTTTGGTTGGGGTGATGAGATCAAATGAATACAAAATAAATCATGGACTATAGTTGACTAGAGAGGGAGTAATGGTAATTGGAAGATGGGATAGTAATCATGTTAACCTTTGTAAAGAAATCATGAAGTTGAAGAATGTTGGGGTCATTTGACAACTGAGGGGGGAGAGAAATATAGATTGAGCATCAAAAGTGTGATCCAGTATATTAAAATAAAAAGAGAAATAAAGGAGTATTCTTACAAAAATATTTAATAGTAAATTGTCATTTGATCATAAGATCTAAAGGTTTAGATAAAACTCAATTTAGACATGTACATATTTCACAATTTATTATAACAAGTATTAGGATATATTTCCTAATTTATTTTTGGTGTTGTCAATACATCAAAAATTGTCATGGGATTGGATTTTGTTTAAGTAATCTAATCATGCCAGTTACAAAAATTAGTCTAACATTGATTACTTCATTATAATTAATCAAAGATAAATCTTTTATTTAAAGTTAACTTCATTAGGGTTACTCTTTTCTTGCTTATAGAATTTTATGGATTTGTAATATTCATTACATCATGGAAAATTACTATACTTGTTATTATAGGTTTTAAAAGAGAGGGGAAAGGTTTATTAGGATTTGAGTATCTTGGTCAACTAGTCTCTAAACTTCTCTATGTATGGTACGTTAGTCAACAATTAAGCAAAAAATGTGATCATCAGATCACAATTTTACTCAAGTAATGTCTACATGAAGTGTTCATTCCTTTGAGTGAAGTTTATTAAGATAAAATATTTAGTCCTTCATGTTTGAGTTACCAAAATAGCCCACCAATTTGTCTAGTAAAAGGCTTTACTTGGCTAAGAAGGCAAGTCATGTAACATCCCTGACCTGGGTTATGTCTTAACCCTAGAATTTTTGCTTAAGCAAGTCATTTATATTCTTGTATTATCTTTGTAAATGCAATAAAGGCTTAAGAGGAACTTATATTTCAATTTTGGTCCTATTTGAATAATGTTGAAACAATGTTTTACTTGTTTTGGACTAAAGTGCAAATTACCCAAGTTGAGGGGTTAACTTGCAAATGTTACATGATAAAATGTTCCTCAAGTGTTGAAGCGTCATAAGAATGAGAATGATGTATAGATATGTCTTGTGATAGCCTGCACACCAAGAAAGAGCTTGTTGAGCAATGTTGTACATTAAAACCTAGTTTTGGTGTAATGTGCAAATTACCCAAAACCTAGGGTTCAATATGCAAAATATCCCTTCTAGAGAGTCCCTCATGATTCTTGGCATCATTTAGAGAAAATAAAATGAGATGGGTGTCTCATTTGAATCACTTTGGAGGAAAGAGAATCTTGATATTAAAATAATCAAGATTTAAGCATAATTGAAACCCTAATTCAATTTAATGCAAAAATATATATATTAATTGAAGAGCCCTTCAACCAAAATTGAGATGGTTGAATTTGCATAATTGTGAACGTCCTTGTGCCTTGCAAAGGCCACGAAATATCTAAAGTGAGTGGAGATCCCACTCACATTAGTAAAAGGAAAAGTAATATCCACTCAATTTTGGATATTATTATTATAATGGTTAAGGTGCTTAATTTGCTCTCTTTTAATTCATGTATAATGAATAAGAATTGCAAGGTGGGGGAGATGGCTTCGTATGCAAGGGATGGAGGAGAATATGTGGCACCAATTTTAGAAATTAAAGGATTATTATAAGACTTCCTCTCTCATTGAATTTCCTTATATACATCCCATTTTCAACCCAAATGAAAGGCTTTTTCGATCCTTCTTTCTTTCCTTGCTTTGGCCGTGCAGAAGGGATCTTAGGAGAAATAGTAGGACGTGCCCCAACTTGTATGTAAGCTCCATAGTCATTTTCAACCTTGATTCCATGGTGGAAATCGAAATCCAATGCTTGATTTCTTCTTTTCTCCATTCAATCTTCAACCTTAGCCATTCTTTTCACTCAAAATCTTGAGGACGGACCTTAGGAGGTTGAGAAAGATTCAATCACCATTGGATACGTGAAGCTTGGATCTTGGGTTCAGCTTTGAAGGCGGGTTATATAACTTGAACCCTTAAATGCCATTATTGCTTGCAAATTATCCATCATATGTGGAACCTTTCTTTTTCTCGATTTTCTTTTGAATAAGCTGTTGAAATCTCCATGAGAATCACAGTAGATTTCGAAGGTTTCAAGCTTAATTATGATGACATCATCTTAAGAACACACCTTAATAATATCTTATGCAAACGGTTTGTTCTTTGGTGGTCAAACGGTCTCAAGATCGTTTGACACCAAATGGTCTCAAGACCATTTGAGGTCAAGAGGACTCAAGACCATTTGAGGTCAAGAGGACTCAAGACCGTTTGAGGTCAGGTGATGTCATAAGTTGAATGATGATCCAATGGTCTCAATTTGAGGGTTTCAATATTGGAAGGTTCATTGATTGCAAGTCCTAATCGATTGAATCGATTGAAACCCTAATTGATGAAATTGACTTTGGGGATTGGATAACCCAAACGGTCTCAAGACCGTTTAGAGGCAAATGGTCTCAAGACCATTTGGAATTCAATATTTGATTGAGGTGTATGGTTGGAGATCCAAGGGCTACAAACTGATGTACCTTTAATAGTTCAATTGATGATCGATTCAATGGTGTAAACTCTAATCAATTTGGTTGAAACAAACCCTAATTGCTCCTTTCGGTTTCAAAGTGGTTTGGACCAAATGGTCTTGATACCGTTTGAGTCCAAACGGTCTTGAAACCATTTAGGAATCAAACGGTCTCAAACCGTTTAGAGGTCCTTTCGGTTTCAAGATCAATTCATCCAATTGGTTTCAAGGGAAATTGTTCAAATTGTTTCAATGTATAATTGCTCAAACGGTTTCAAGGGCTAGATGCCCAAACGGTTTCAAAACCATTTAAGACTAAAAGTTCTCAGACCTAGGATGCCCAAACGGTTTCAAAACCATTTAAGACTAAACGGTTTCAAAACCGTTTGGAGGTTCAAGGTGCCCAAAACCATTTGGAGACTCAAGGTTATAAAAGATCATTTGATTCCATGATTGATAATGATGATTACCAAAGATAATTACAATGGTTGAATCCCTAAAGTGCTTAGGTGATTAGTACATTTAAAGTTGTTAACCTTTGATGCTTATGGAAGCAATATCTCAATACACTATGTTAACCCTTCATTCAAGTTGACCTAATTTAATCAAGCTTGAAGTAAATCACCATCCAATAGAGGATGAGAGAGAGAGAGAGGAATTCCTACATGTTTAATGATCATGTAGTGAATAAACTTCAACACTCTCAATATGAATAAATTATGTAATTAGGGCATGATCCTTGATAAATAGATCATGAAATCCTAATTGAGAAGGTTGATAAGCCTAACCCTAATCTAGGGTAATGATATGAGAAATCCCAATTCAGTGTATTATAATGAAAAACCCTAATTTAAGAGGGTGCTTTGTGAAACCCTAATATAGGGTGATGTCATATGAGACCCCAACATAGGGTTATGTGATGTAAAACCCTAGTTGATAAAAGGGGAAACCCTATTCCTAATAATGGAATAATGAATAATGTATTGGTAGGTGAAACACCTAAAGTGGTTGATAATTGATGACCTTATGTCAATAATGTCTTAATCCGAGATGAGTCCACATTATTGATAATGGTTGAATAAATCAAATGAGTGACTTATGAACAATACATTACTAGATAATGTGATGAACAAGTGCATAAAGTATTAGGATGGGAAATACCCTAATACAAGATAAGCTGATGGACTTAAGTAAGTTAAAGGTGATAAGGAAATTGATACATCAAAATATGATAGATATCACATCCATCGCCTCAAGGTTGATATACCTTAATGTACCTTAAATCCATTATACTTGGATGAATAACACATGAGATGTGCCATGTTAATTGTTACATTGAGATGTAATGAGCTTAATGCACTTTGATAAGTGTAGGCTAACATACCTTAAGAAAGGGTTAAGCCAAGTTAATAAAGTATGAAGTATTCATATTCTGGTAAGAATGAGAGAGAAACTCATACCTTGTGTTGATAATTATTTGATGATAAATGATGAGAGTTATCACAAGATGTGTAATGGCCTTGTGGGCCATGAGAGATATTATTGCCTAGTGGGAGGTGACAAGATGTTTAATGGCCTTGTGAGCCATGAGAATAGTTGTGGCCTAGTGAGAGGTGACAAGATGTGTAATGGGCCTTGTGAGCCATGAAGAGTAATTTTTGCCTAGTGAGAGGTGACAAGATGTGTAATGGGCCTTGTAAGCCATGAGAGTAGTTGTTGCCTAGTGAGAGGTAACAAGATGTTTATAAAGTCTCATGAAAGAAATGATAATGTTTAAAATAAACAATGGAAACTTAGTAACATAATAATAATAAATGGATACAATAATAATAATGAAATATTAATCATGCATGCTTTATGCTTATAGCCAAATAAGGGCTATAATGTTTTGAATAAGCTTAAAGGAGATAAGAGGAATACTTGAATTACATAAAGGATGTGGATAAATATGATGGTTTGACCAAGGTTTAATACCTATTAAAGGTGATGTGGTATTCAGTGATGATGTACAGGATTGACAAAGTTCAATACCAGGAATAATTGCACAGGATTGGTCATAACCCAATACCTAGAATAATTGCACAGGATTGGTCATAACCCAATACCTGGAATAATGTCACAGGATTGGTAATAACCCAATACATGGAATTATTTCACATGATTGGTAATAACCCAATACCTGGAATAATTGCACAGGATTGGTAATACCTCAATGCCTGGGATGGTTACACAGGATTGGCATAGTCCAATGCCTGGAATGTTTGCACAGGATTGGTATAGTCCAATGCCTGAAATGGTTACACAGGATTGGCATAGTCCAATGCCTGGAATGGTTGCACAAGATTGGAAGAGTCCAATACCTGAACAGAATATGATGATATATACTCATATGATTGATACAATTCAATATCTGGTTAGTAGATTGGCTGAGGCCAATAGATAGAAATGAGAATGATTCATGGCTGACATACCATGATAATGAGTATCACAGGATAAGATTGGGATGTTGATATAGTATGATGGATAAATGATATACATGTTCTTCATATTCCTTGAAAAGTGAATAGATGATTTACTATCAAAGATAGTTGCAATGCTTTAAAATATAAGAATGTTCTAAACTGCTTATCCTATGCTCAGTTTAATACTATTTAACTGCAATAATAATATTTCTGGTAGAGAGTTATATCTCTCGCTGGGACAATTTTCAATTGTCTCACTCCCGTGGGATCCAACTTTTTAGGTGGACGCAGACGAAGAGGTAGACATTGTACACCATGAAAAAGGATAGCAGCATCAGGGACAGCAGTAACATCTTAGGTGGAGATATTGATTGTCGGGTCTTGTAGATATGAGTCATATGTGTCGTCTCTGTACACTTAGGTCCTAGGAGTCAGTACTTAGTGTTTTTATAATTGATCTGAGATTTTGGCTTGAATGCCTCGAAGTTTTGTGTTGCTCATGTGTAGACTTAACAGAGCAATTGATGTATGTAATCCTCGAGAGGATATGGTACATGGCATGTACTTGTGAACCAGAATGTATATGTAATACTTTGGTTCTTGTTGATTAAGAGTTTCCTAGAATTGGATCTCTTTGCAAAAAGGTTTTAATTTTTAGTGATTTTCAATAATCCGCTGCTAATGTTCGCTTCCGCTTAAGCAAATCATGTTTTTGTGATTTGTATGCCACAATTCAAACAAAAGAGATTTGATAGGATCTCCAATTAACATTTAGTATTCTAGATAAACTATGTGAGAAAAGGAATTTAACAGATAGAAAAAAGGTAGAAGCTTGAATGAAAAATGTGTGGTGTTACAATTTTGTTGTAGTTTTAGATTAATTAGGTTAGAATGCTAAATTAAAGTAATTGTTTGTGATTAGGATCTAAACTACAATTTTGCTAGCTTGAAAGGAACTGATAGCTCTCTTGAAAACTAACATAACTATGTGGAAGTCTCTTTTTGTAGTATGGGAATCCCCACTACTTAATGCATTAGATATTGACATCATATTGATAAAATGAAATATGCAATCATCATTACCTTATAATATTCAAATGCATGTGGCACTTAATTGTTCATCTTATTTGTTCATCTACTTCAAACCGCCTTAATATTTGGTTGAATGATGTTAGTTGTGAATTGTGCCTTTTATATGAAAATCTTATCCTTAATAGATGTGTATTTGTGTATTCTTTCTAACTATATGTGTGTTTGCTAGTTATCATGCATCTACTAAGTTTCCTAGTTAGGATTGCATAGCAATGACTATCCAAGAGTTTGTCATTTATGTAGTTTTGACACCCAACGAGACAAGCTACAAGGTTGTGTAGCGACCGCACTTTTGGCACCAAAATTAGCCTAGGGTAGCTGCATTTTTTGACACTCTGGTACGCATTAGTTTTGTATTCTATGCATTAACATGATACATAATTTCTTTGATTGAATATGATACATAATGCTTTAATATTTCTAATTGTTACATTGTGTTGTTAAATTCATGATCATGCTCTCCCGTGTAGTAGTTAGATGCATTTTATTTCATATCGTTTCTTGGATAGTAATGTATATATATTTATGTTGAACTTGTGATATAATGGTTTGTGATGCATGGGGACATAAACTTTTTGTTATACCATATGGACCTTAGAGGTCATACGTACTGGAATACTCTCGATTGTGAAGTTGACTTTGAATATCATGTCTAATTGTTTATTCTTAGCTTAGCTGACTTTATTTATGTATTATACACTCTGAAGTGTTTCTAATGAATGTTAATTTTATTCTTTTCACTTTTGATAACACTCTTGTAAAGGTGGTTTAAATTATTTGATCCCTAGGTTCCACACATGCATACATACTCCAAGGAACATTAGCAAAAAATATATTTTACTCATGGACTCGTTAGATATGAACTTTTTATTTTATTTCAGCAATTTACATTTATGCATCCAATATGAAAAATTAATTATAGTGAAAAAGAAGGCAGGCGGGCAACAAGCTGCGCCGCCAGCCCCTTTTTGTGATGCATGGAAATTTGCTCATTTTCAGAGAACTCAAAATCTATGCAACCAGAAGAATTGAATATAAATAGCTTATCGAGTGTCTTCTTGAACATCATCATCACCTGACATTTTGTAAGAATTTTGATAGTTAAGACATATACATGCCCATCAAAGTTTAGCTTCTATTAGTGTTTTGTTGTGCTCATTCTAAATCTCTTTCATTTATCTAAATTTCTAGTCCATAGTTCTGATGTGAGCATTGTATTATAAAGGAACATTCTTCTTACATTTTATAGGAGATCTATCATCACCTTGTAGGTAATGGTGAAGTTATGAAGTTCGTTCGTGATGGCCATCGTGAACCCTCTCTTCATACTTATAGATTTGAAGGTCATGAAAGGCATGGCAATTAGTTCGGATCAAATTTGAGGTATGGGTCCTCGCATCTGTGCATGAGGGTCAATGGATCGGATAGTTGTGGGTTGTAGTGAAAGCCAAGGTCAATCTCATGTCTTTGTGTCAATGAGTAGAAATCCCTTATGTAGGCAATAGGGCTTTAAATGTCATCGACAAGTTTTAAGGTGTTTTATTCAGGGAAGGAGTTCATCCAACCCAATCCATATTTGTTGTGAATGTTCGTCCTACAACCTTGAGAGGCGATGTCCGTAGATATTCATCAAAGTGAAGTCCCCCTATTCTTCAACTATGTTGAGAGTTCCAAGGCGGTTGCCCCCAAGAAGCCATTTCGCTAATGATTCATTAAGGTTCCATGTTGGGCAACATCACGATCTAGTTTTCGGTTTACAGTACGAAAATGTTTCTTCAAGAATGCACCTGACATCCTTACGGGTGCAAATGGATGCTAGCCCACGTCGCACTGCAATATTGTTCACGGGTGGGAGGGGAAAAAACATCAAATTTGAGTATTTGCCGACCACGATATCCCTCCCTCAGCCACATAAGTCACTCCCCACAATGTGATTGTTATATCGAGCATGTCCAACATGGTCAAACACCAAAAATATGAATAGATTTTTACACTTCAGGTTGGAGATATGAAGTACTAGATCGCTATTATTTGAGTTCCAACCTCATTGGAGGCACTTTGCAAATAATAATCAACACTGATTTGGCAGGGGAGGGAGGTGACTGTAAGAGTTTACCATGTGGGCTTACCCGGGTGGATTCTCTCGGCACAAAAAACTGATCATGAGCAGAGTAAGTATTCTACTGCATCCACTTCCAGTAGAAGGGAAAATTGTGTAGAACTATATCAGTCGTCTGGAGCTCTTACTGCCAAGTTATCGGCCCACTCTGCTAACTCGTCGACGGTTTACTAAAAATTTCTACGTGAATAATCTTCCGATTAGGCAGACTACAGGAGATGAGTATGTATTCTGCTGTGATTTCAAAATAAATCATGCAATCATATCGTTTGGCACACATTGTTCGGGTAAAAAATACTCTTTTACAAATCTGTGTGTTATAACACATTTCTAAAAGGTGGTGGTAACATCATAACAAACCAAAGTTGTCATTTTCTAACGATGTACTACAGCATTTCACATTTATATTAACGTGGCAGAGTGTTGATCCAAAACAGCAAGCTAATCAAATATGCAACAAAAATCAAGTGCAGAAAAATCTTACAATTCGAACTGTAAGAAAAATTAGATTGACCGAACATGATTGCAACTAACCGCAACTGGGGCCAGAATGGCAATACATTTTACAAAGATCATGTTGCATATAACTAAGTAAAGATGAATCCACGCGTGGCAAGCAACCACATGTAGGCCTTGCAGGCACTGTAGATTCACACTACGGGAGGGAACTTTCAATAAAAGACAACATGGCTTGGTTCTTTTCAACGGATTGCTCTGTGATCTTCCATATAACAAACAACTTCAAACAGCCCCTAACTCGTATTTTCTTTAGGTCCAATTTTGTTGTATTACAGAACCAATTTCAGCTGCCACGTCCAAGCATGCTAAGGGTACAACGAGAAGGGCTCAAGCAGGGAGCTGAAGTTTCACATTGTTCTTCCAGCTGCATAACAGAGTACGAACGACGTGCTGCTCGTTATAAACAGTGATTCTATAGTCATGTACCATCACATATGTAAATGCATTACCTTTGGAAATAGTAATAGAAAAAGTCAGCATACAGTAGCGTCTGTACGAGTCCTGCAATCCAAGCTGCATGGAACCCATTACAAATCATTGTCAGCTTCAGATTCTTTGATACATTCGGATACTCCAAATTACTATTATTCATACATTATATGGGTGCCTTTAACTGAAATTTTTTACTGTATCATTCTACATGTTTAAATGCTTTTTACGCATTTTTAGGCTTCTACTTAGGCTGTCAATGGGGAGGGTATGTGGAGGGTAAGGTCTTACCCTTGTCCTTACCCTCTTTGGGTAGCGGGTAAGGGTAAGAGTAATTATCCTTCTCAACAATCCCCTTACCCTCCCCTTACCCTTACCCTCTTCTCGACAGGGTAAATGGGGAGGGTAAAGGGTAAGCGGGTAATTTTGACAAAAAAAATTATACACATTGTGTGTTGATTTTTAATAATTTTATAACTAATTTATTAATAACAACATATAAAACATTATATCCAATTCAAAATCGTATGTTTCTCCGTGTAAAGTTAAGTCAATTAACACAATAACAATTTTTTATGCATAAATCATTTTTTTCCTTTGCATAAGTATGCATAACAAATAAGTGTTTCATCAACACCTCATTTTCCGCAAGATATATATGTTTTATCTCAATAAGAAAGTATCACAAGCACAACATCAAGTCATTTTCCAATGATAGAATAAAGTATTAGGGTTAAACATTTACATACAAACCCCTTTAGAATATATTTTTGTGTAACCTTTATATCATGTGCGGGTAAAAGGGTAAAAGGGTATGGATAATGGCTATACCTTACCCTCCCCTTATAGTATAGTGGGGAAACGGGGAACGGGTAAATGGGTAAAGGGTAACAAAAATCTCTACCCTTACCCTTACCCTCCAGGGTATGGGTAAGGGTAAATGGATAATACCCTCCCCATTGACAGCCCTACTTCTACTTCACCCTTACATAATTTACTTAAAGAGTGTGGCACCTTGAATATATACATGAAACGCTTTAAATGTCCAGAAAAAATAATGTGTATATTCCGATGAAACACTTCATTTATATCCAGAAAAAAACAGCCATAAACCTGGGAGGCACTTCAAACGCCAAGCCAGGCCAAGGCGCTATGTAATGTACTATGTAAAACTGTGTAATGTACTATGTAAAACTAAGTTGGGGTCACTTACGTATCAAGTGGACGTAATGCGGTTCAGTGAAGTATCTGTATACCCAGTTGCAGATGTAGAATGCCCTATATGCCCTGCAGAGTTTTACACAATTCGTCTCAGAAAAACTGTAAAAAAGATTGGTAGACTGAAATTTTGCTTTGATACTGGTAATGTCATGCCTCATGGGCCTTTAGGTATTTCACCCGGAGAAAAGAGTAGCATCCTCATTAGCGGTGTAAGGACAGCTGCATGTAGCCATATGACACTACTTACATGCAATCGGTTGCCCAATCATTACATATATAGCAAGCAGATGAGTTGCATTAATCAAAATATTTCTATATGGCAAGTATGTGATTGCCTTGATGCATTATCAGGTCTTACAATCATCCAACAGTTCAATCTTCACTTAAGATACAGGAAGCAACTCTAATCGCATAGTGTCATTCATCAAAATGAATTTACCCAGTTAGAAACGTGCAGCAAAGCAACATATAACTCTACAATGTAGCCAAACCTGGCTAGCGCTAGC
Source organism: Alisma plantago-aquatica (assembly GCA_963693085.1). NCBI lineage: Eukaryota > Viridiplantae > Streptophyta > Magnoliopsida > Alismatales > Alismataceae > Alisma > Alisma plantago-aquatica. The sequence continues at coordinate 645,759,309 of OY856409.1, read as the reverse complement.
GATATACTCTGCTTGCCATATTATCACGAATTTTACACAACTTTTACATTTTTTTAGACTATTGTGACGTTTTCTGTTTCTCTATTGACCAAAAAAATATCAGATTTGTTTTGCCAATATTTGTCCACAGTATAGGCATATTGCATTTGTAAGTGTGTTAATGTAGTTTTTGGGATAACAATTTTGAATTCAAATTCCAACTGATGGTTCTTCATATCCCTCATATATGTATTTGTGAACTTGTTGGGACATTTTTAACCCTTTGATGCAAAATGCCAAGCATTTGTCAATAGGTGTATGACATGCATGATGGTACAGTTTTCAAAAGTGAATATGTATCCTTCTGGGTTCATTGTTGGACTATGTTACCTTATATATTTCCTGTTTTAAATAGCCTGCTATTTGTTTTGTTATTTCTCTTTTATATATGGACCTCTCTGTAATTCTTTCAGTATTATATATATGAGGGTGCACACATTGTACAACCCTAAGCTCTCCAAATCTCATTGTTTTTCACATGGTATCAGAGCGGGACGATCCACCTTAAACCTAATCCCTATCTCCACCACCACACTCCGAAATCTCCTTTTTTCGCCGCTACAGTATTGCTACAGTACCGTCGCCGCTACCGATCGCCGTCCACCCCTCCGCAGCCCTCCATCCACCTCTAATCCCCTAATAAACTCCATCCTTGTGGCCTAATCCACCACAGGACCCTCCGTCTAACTCCGTTTCTCTTTCCGAAATCTCCGGACAGCCTCGGTAACTTTCCAGTTCTGGCACGTTGACGGCGTAACGGGCTTCATCCTCTCTGTCTGCCTGCGCCTCATGGTGGAGTGATTGATCCTCCATGTTGGCGTAGGTTTTTTCTCTTCATCCGCTGCCCCTACGTGGGTTTTTTTTTAAGATCCATGTGTGGATCTTCTACCTTCTACTACTAGTTCATGTGTTGGACTTCTGCCTCTGACTGATGACTACTCCTGCTTGTGCCTGCCTTCCTGCCTGTTCTCATGGCGTCTTCTGGAGATGAATTCTGGAGAGACTCGCGCCGTCAAGTTACCACTGTTAAACTTGACGGGCGCAATTACCAGCTTTGGGTGTGCTCCTTTGCGATATATGTCAAATCACAAGGGAAGTACTCTCATCTGATTCGCATTGGTCCGCCTCAGCCTGCAGCGAACGCGGATGAAAAAGACGTCAAAACTTTTGATGATTGGGTCTGTGAAGACTCGACTGTGATGACATGGATTCTCAACAGTGTCGTTGAGAAGATCAGTGTTACTTTACTTAGGCTACCTACGGCGAAGCAGATGTGGGATCAGCTCGCCAGTACCTACTCTCACAGTCGGAATCCCAAGAAGGTCTTCGACATAACCAAGCAACTGGGGCGACTCCAATTCACGAGATCTGACATCTCCGACTACTTCTCCACCTTCACCGGCCTGTGGGGTGAGTTGGAGACTTACCACCCGCTGTCTACTGATCTGGCGACTATGCAGAAACAGCGGGCGGAACTACAGCTGATACAGTTTCTGAGTGGCTTGCCAGAATCCTATGTTGGCGTTGTGGATCAGATCTTGGCGAGTGATTCGCTCCCTACTTTGCAGAGTGCCTACCAGCGTCTCTAGCACCTTTCTTCATCGACACTGTCTCCTGAGACTGGAGATTCTACTGCCCTGGCTGCTTGGGCCGGGCGTGGTCGTGGCCGTGGTCGTTCCACTGATGGCCGTCCTCCCCTAGGTGCAGGACGGGGACGTGGACCTGGTGTTGGACGAGGAGCCCGTCATGCTGCCTCACCTCCTGCTGCTGCGCGTCCTCAGCAAGGACAGCGTGTGTGTACCTTCTGTGGCCGGTCTAACCATATTGAAGAAAAGTGCTGGGAAAAGTACGGTAAACCGGCTTGGGCCAATGCTGCTGCAGATTCATCGTCTACTGCTTCTGAGGCTGTTACTCCGACGCCTAAGCCAGCGACTGCGGGAGCGACCGCAGACTACATTCGTGTTGAGGTGGAACGCCTCCTTGGGCGTGTTGGCTCTTCGACTGTTGCTTCTACTAGTGGAGCACATGCTGCATACTCTGGTTATGATACTGCATTCCTGAGTTCCTCCTCACCTTCTACTTCTGGTAATACCAAATGGGTGATAGATTCTGGTGCCTCTGCACATATATCTGGCAATAGATCTCTGTTTAAAACTCTATCTAAACATGTCTGTAACTCTTCTGTTATGGTAGTTGATGGCTCAAAGTCTTCGATCTTTGGAGTCGGTGATATTGTTTCTCAGTTTTAGCTCAAGTCTGCCTTATATGTGCCTAGATTTCCTCTGAACTTATTATCAGTCAGCAAAATTTTACGAAGTTTGAACTGTAGCCTAACTTTTGTTCCTGGTTCATGTGTTTTTCAGGACCTTCGCACGAGGACGAAGATTGGTAGGGGGTATGAAGGTGTTGATGGACTCTACTACTTGGACCAGTTACCGCGATCAGAGAAAGTTGCTATGATATTTGCTTTATCGACTTCTGTTTCTGCACTGCAGTGGCACTACAGGCTGGGACATCCATCGTCAGAGAAGTTGCGTCATTTAGTTTCTGATATTGGCAGTTGTAATTTTCAGTGTGAATCTTGTCAGCTGGGAAAACAGACTCGTACTGTGTATCCTAGACGTAGTACTGTGAGAAGTAAAAACATTTTTTATTTAGTTCACTCTGATGTATGGGGTCAATGTCATGTACCGAGTTTGTCTGGTTAAAAATATTTTATTCTATTTATTGATGACTTTTCTAGGACTACTTAATTGTTTCTATTAAAAAGTAGGTCTGAAGTGTTGTCTACTATCAAATACTTTTTTGCTGAAATAAAAACGCAGTTTGGTTTGCCTGTTTGTTAAAGTTTTCCGCACCGATAATGCTTTAGAGTTTGTTAAGCAAGAAGTGGTGGTTTTCTGTAAATCTGTTGGTACGCTCCACCAGACTTCATGTGCCTATACCCCACAACAAAATGGTGTCGCTGAGCGGAAAAATAGACACTTATTAGAAGTTACCAGGACTATCATGATGCATTCTCATGTGCCCCGCTCCTATTGGCCTGAGGCTATTTTGACTGCGTGTTTTCCATGGTTTTAAAAAACCCGCCTCGAGGCTTAAGAGGCGTACGCCTCGAGGCGAGGCGGCATCCGGTACGCCTCGAGGCTTAAGCCTCAGTCTGCCAGTGAGAGGCGTGCGCCTCAGTATCTGCGAGGCGTATCGAGGCGTTAGAGGCGTTGAGGCGTTTGTGAGGCGTAAGCCTCAGACTCTGTGTCTAAAAAAAGGCTGTATAATCCTATTTTGGGCTTAATAGAGGCTAAATTAACCCAAAATTGTATGTATATAGATATATGTATGTGCATATCTATATATGTGTATGTTTGTATGTTAACAACTATGGATATTTTACTACTTTTATCATTATATGCTGCATGTATGTACACATTCTCTTGTGTATGTGTATATATATGCATGTGTATAATTATAACTATATTTATATGTATAGATATGTATCTATATATACATGTGTATTTGTAATAGTATATCTATCTATACATATATATATTTCTGTTTCAGAGATATGTAAATCTGTATATATATATATATATATATATATATATATATATATATATATATATATATATATATATATATATGTAAATCTGTATAGTATAAAACAGAAATCTGTCTATATAGTAATAGTATATTTATATATATCTGTTATATATATGTCAATCTGTATAGTATAAAATAGAAATCTGTCTATGTAGTATATAGATGTGTGCATATGTAAATCTGTATATATGACTATATACACGTACATATATGTATTCATATATAAATATATGGGATTATATATGTATATGTACATATATGTATTCATATATATATATATATATAGGATTATGTATATGTATATGTATGTTTATACATATATATATATATTTTATATATATATATATTATATGTGGATATATTTATATATATTTTTATATATTGATATGTACGCCTCGATACAATATGAGGCTTACGCCTCGATGCGTCTCACGCACTTTAAAACCTTGGTGTTTTCTGATTAATAGGATGCCATCGTCTGTTATTGGAAATAAGATTCCTATACAGGTTCTGCAACCTGAGACTTCTTTGTTTGTTGTGCCTCCTAGAATTTTCGGGTGTACCTGCTTTGTCAGATTACTTGGACCTGCTTCTGATAAATTGTCTCCTCGAGCTGCTAAATGCATTTTTCTAGACTATTCTAGAACTCAGAAGGGTTACAAGTGTTATAATCTCAGTACAAGGAAATGGTTTACTAGTAGTGATGTTGTCTTTTTTGAAGATACACTGTATTATTCTTCAGCAGGAGATAGTTTGCAGACAGACATTCTTGCCTCTCCTTTGCCTGTTATTTCTGACTGTGTGCCTTACAGTACTGACACTATGACTACTGAAACTCAAGATCCTCCTCTTATTGTTTATCAGCGCAGGAATAAAGCACCTTCTACGCAAGTACCCCCCCAAGGCAACCAATCTTCTCCTCCAGAAGGTTCTGTTGCACCTGAGGTACACTCTGACCTTGACAGACCTATTGCACTCATAAAGGTACTCGTTCCTGCACTTCTCATAGCATTGCTCAGTTTGTATCTACTGCTCATCTGAATACTCATTCTAGCAATTTTGTATATGCTTTATTTGTTGTGGTTGTACCTAAGAATGTTCAGGATGCATTGAAAAGTACTGCTTGGACATCTGCTATGAAAGAAGAAATGATTGCTCTTACTGACAGAGACACTTGGGAGCTAGTGGATCCACCTCCTCAGTGTAAGCCAGTGGGCTGCAGATGGGTATATGTCGTAAAATATCAACCTGATGGTACGGTTGAGAGGTTGAAAGCACGGTTAGTTGCAAAGGGCTATACTCAGACATATGGCATTGATTACTTTGAGACTTTTTCTCCCGTTGCTCGCCTTAACTCTGTCAAGATTCTCCTATCTGTTGTTGTGAATCTGAACTGGCCTCTTCTGCAGCTTGATGTGAAAAATGCTTTTCTATATGGTGACTTGCAGGAAGAAGTGTATATGGAGCAACCTCCTGGGTTTGTTGCTCAGGGGGAGTCTCACAAAGTATGCAGGCTTAAGAAGTCTATCTATGGGCTCAAGCAGAGTCCTCGTGCCTGGTTTGATAAGTTGAGCAGGATCATGATTGATTTTGGTTTTCTGAGGTCACAGGTTGACCACTCTGTGTTTACAAAAAAGACTTCAGCAGGTATTACTGTTCTGATTGTATATGTTGATGACATTATTATTTCTGGCAGCGACTCTCTTGGTATTCAGGCTACCAAAGATCATCTGGGCAAGCACTTTGCTACAAAAGATTTGGGCAGACTTCGGTATTTTCTTGGCATAGAGGTCTCTAGAACCTCTAATGCCCTGGTGCTTTCTCAGAGAAAGTATGTTCTTGATATTCTGCAGGAGACTGGTATGCTTGGAGCAAGACCTGCGGATACTCCTCTTGATCCCAATGTGAATTGGGATGATGATTCCTCTTATGTGTTTGCTGATCATAAAAAATTCAGGAGGTTGATTGGTAAATTGATTTATTTAACTGTTACTCGTCATGATATTGCTACTGCAGTGGGTCTTCTTAGCAGGTACCTTGACAAACCCAAACAGTGTCATTGGGATGTTGTATGTCAAGTCCTGAGATACTTAAAAAAGTCGCCTGGCAAGGGACTTCATTATAAAAAGAATGGGCATTGTGTTCTTGAAGAGTATTCTGATTCTGATTATGCAGGCAGCAAAGTATAGAAAATCTACCTCCGGTTACTGTACTTTTGTAGGAGGCAATCTTGCTACTTGGAGGAGCAAGAAACAGAATGTCGTTGCCAAATCTAGTGTTGAAGCTGAGTACAGGGCCATGGCCCATACTGCCTGTGAGTTACTGTGGGTACGTTCTCTCCTGAAAGAGTTTGGGATTGAGTCTTCTTCGGCCATTCCTATGCATTGTGATAACAGAGCTGCCATCTTCATTGCAAATAATCCTGTCTATCATGAGCGCACCAAACACATTGAAGTTGATTGTCACTTCATCAGAGAATTTATTCTTGCTGGCAAGATATGCACTCCATTCACGAGATTAGAAGATCAAGTTGATGATATCTTCACCAAGCTGTTGGCGAAGAAACAGTTCTGCACACTGATGGACAAGTTGGGCATGATTGACATCTATGCTCCAACTTGAGGGGGAGTGTTACATTATATATTTCCTATTTTACATAGCCTGCTATTTGTTTTGTTATTTCTCTTTTATATATGGACCTCTCTGTAATTCTTTCAGTATTATATATATGAGGGTGCACACATTGTGCAACCCTAAGCTCTCCAAATCTCATTGTTTTTCACAGACTATAGAGCAGCTTAGAAGAATGTTTTTCCATCTCACTTTGATTATCTCCTCAAGGAAAAATGCTTCAGTTGGAGAGCACTCGAGCTTCACTAAGTACTTCATCTTCTTCAAATAAAAACTTGACACACTAACTTTGAGTTTGTCTGGAAATTTCTTATTCTTTGATACAAATGATCAAGCATTTCACAAAAGGTATGACTAAGATAGGTAGGCATGGCAATGGACTAAGTTTTTAGAGACCCGACCGGCCTGTTTCTCTATGACGCGGACCCAGACCCTACCTGAAGAACAGTGGGTTCACTAAAAGCATATTGCCCAAGCCAAGATAGCCTGACCCCAACTGCCGACCATAGTCACAATATACTCCGTTTTTTTGAAAAAAAACGCGTTCAAAACGCATATCATTCACGTGTCGTATATGAGGGCTGTTTTAAACTCAAAACCGAATAATACGTTTTAAACGCGTTTTATTCGCGTATTGTGTTTTAAACGTGTTTAATACGTTTTTTTGCCGTTTTAAACAGTTTTGTACTTTTGCTTCACATTTATTTTTTCCACATCCTTTTTAACTTGTAGTAGGGTTCCACTAAACCGTTCAACCTTCCTCTATCCCCCGACACACCAGGAGTAGTAACTCTCGACATTCTACATGTACGCTCCATCTTTCTCCTCTATTCTCCCCCTTTCTTCTCTGATTTGTGTCTACTGCTTGCTGCTCCCACTTCTTCCCCTTCTTCTAATATTGAGTAATCAGTTCGATGTTTAGTCATTTTTAATCATTATATGTGTGGGTGTATATATATATATATATATTCCGCTTTTTTGCCGACTTTTTTCCGAATAGTTGACCGAACTTTTACCGTACGTTGACCGATTTTTATCCGAAGTTTCCGCATAATTCCCGATTTCCGAATTTTTCAACTTGGCCGTACGTATCCCGAATACCGAATTTGTGACTATGCTGCCGACACCGGATTCGATCTAAACACTAAGGCTGACATTGGTTGTTAAGGAACTACGGCAATGACCTCTGCTTGAGATGGATGTTGCACCCTTCAAGGTTGCTGGCTGTAGACGGCCTACTAAACGACGCAGTTAGGTCCTGGGCAGGGTCGATAGATCAGGCAAAAAGATCGATGGGCGGGTCTACAGGTCTGCCCTCCTCTGCCACTGTTTCCACTGTGGTGGTGGGTGGTGGGCCTTGTCAGATATGTCTACGGCGCTGAGTTGAGGGCATAGACTTGGCTGCTGCCCTTGCATCCAATGACTGGCTTGAGGGTAAGAATGTGGCTGAAAGAGATGCAGCTACAACAGGTGGGGCATATGGCTAGAGTGGACTCAGGATCGGCAGCAGCAGAAATAGGACAAGACTTGTACAAAGTATTCCAACCAAGCTAGAAAACTGACAGATCAAAAACCATCATACAAAATAAACACCCAGAACCATTCATTATTTGGTGGGCCTCCAATTGGCCACTATTTCGAATAGTTTATGTTACCATAAATCTGTCTATTGAACAAAAACAACAAAAATGCTTGGCGAATCAACCTTGGTCGGGATATAGCTCCCAGAACGAAATGATATTGTGAAGCTTACATAAAATACAGATCCTTCTTCTGTCATCATCAACAATCGAATAATGCAAGACTAACTGCAAGCTCCCAATTACTATCCTTCTTTGACATTGATTTTTTTAAGAAAAGGGTATTTCTAGCCTCCAGTAATCAAGGCCGAAACGTGCTACGACGATAGAACCACAAGGATGAGATCTGCTGGGAAGACAGAAGAGCTCTTCTGAGGCAGCAGCAACAGCGGCAAACCTGGAGGTAAGGTACCCTTAAGAGCATGGCCAGAGATGGAACTGGAAGAGGAGGCAGACCACCTTGTCAAAGCGGAACCAGGTGTATGAATCAGTCAGCAGCAACGAGGTCAGAGGAACCCCTAGCCTTAGCATCGGATATGGAAATGAAGCAGAAGGCTGAGTCCAAAATGCTTCTAGATAGAAACGAATTCTGCCAAGGCAATCCCACCAGACAGGGAGGTGAGAAAAAGAAGGATAGGAAGAGGAGCCGAACAGTCAAGTGGCCCTTGGAAGAGCTGTTGCTAAAATCTGTTGGGAGAAACAAGGACCTTAGACCAGCAACAGAGAACACCCAAGAGGTACCAGTGGGCGAATGAATGGACCCCTTAACAGTCTAAACTCAATTTTCCAAATTATGTAGGCTAGAGTATGGTTTTTCCGGTCATACCCAAAACCCGAATAAAATTTAATGAACCCAAATTTAGAATTGGGTCAGGCATTTCTACTACACCTGAAAATAGGTATAGCAATAGCTTTCAAAGCAAATTTTATCCTTCTGGCTTGATTGTTGGACTGGATAGAATGCCTGAAATAATGCTTTGCCATCTCACTTCGAAAACTCCAGGAAAACGATGTCTCAGTGGCAGTAACTTTGCAGCTAGCACATGGACTTTGGGAAGCTTCAGAGGATTACCTTATTTTTTATCGGTCCTGCTTCAAGGAATATGCTAAAACAAAGAATGGATAAGAGGAGCAGATGGGGATATGTTAATAATCCATTGTCCAGTCGCATTGCAAAGAAACCAGGGATAGTTGTGCGCTGTCAAGCTGGGCCACTGGGGTTTTCTGGTTTTGGAGAAGGTTTTTTCTTTCTGTGGAGGGTCTTTCATAACCAACTTGCTGTCGTAGACATAACCTTGTCACTTTGCAATAACGTTTCATCTAGGTCTGACTTTTGATCTTTGCTTTGAAGATCTTGACCGCTTGTGTTGGAGAAAGATGAGTAGATTATAGGAAGTTCTTTTCGAGGGGTTCTATAGCAAAGCAGGGGTAGACTGAGACTTTCTCACTGTAGGGTATCTGAATTAGAGGATGCTGGAGAATTCTTTCATCGCAGAGAATCCAAATGCTGTCATTTGGCACATCTTCAGAAGAATCCGATAGAAGATGGTTCACCAGATCCTATTTTCCACCGCATAACACCTTGAGAATTGAGAAGTCCTTCCAAGGAATATACTCCAAACTCAATAGAAGATGGTTCACTAAATGGAATTTGCCTCCAGGTATTGCCCTGAGAAGTGCATACTAGGAACATGATATTCCTCTTTCATAAGGCTGTCAATCCCCAACTCAAACATGTGAATTCAAACCCCACCCAACCCAGACTCATAACACAATCAATGATATATTTCAATGTAAAAAACATATCTTTTCGCGGACTCTTTTTTATAACCTTTTTTAACCGATTTGGACCCAAAGCCAACCTGGTTCATTGATTTGTTTTCCCAGATCACAAATTCTGTGGGCTATCATATGCAAATGATGTTGCTTTACTAGTTTCAATGTTCAGCCCTGTTCTTAATATTTTCTCTATAAAAAGACAAGCTATCTATATCGGAAACTATAAGTTTTACCTCGACCCCAATTGCAACCAAAATTCCAACCCGAGTAGGATCCGGCAAAGAATGTAACAGCCTTACTCTTCTAGAGATGCCTTCTTCTCCTCCATTTAGGGAACTGTCTGTTCTTTCTTCGTCACTTATAAATTAGAACCTTCAGGTTCCTCATTATACAAACACAATTCTTCTTATCTGTTGTCATTGCAACAAAATTTCAGATTATTTTATGCTTGTCTATGCATTTAATTATACAGTGTAACTCATCATTTAGGATTATAGTTGGCGTATCCTTGTATTCCCCTTTGAAAAATACAGCCATTCCTACGATGCTCAAATCTTACATCTGTATCTACTGTATCCAAGCATTAAATAATGATAATTATTCAAATAAAGCCAACACGACTTGTAGTATAATGGTAAGATAATCAACCTTCTATTTGCATTACAGCAGAAAGCAATAATGGCCATTCAGATCCACATGAATAGTTGTAGAACGTTCAATGAGAATCAGTTGTTCACGTTTCAATACCTTTTATAGCACTATTTCGAAACAGCATATTAGTTTAGATTGTGTAAGCACAGATGCTGATTAGTATAGAAAGGTAAAATGTAGATGCTATCCTAGAAACACAGTTCACTTAGCAAGTAAACAACACATTGAAATAAAGAGAGAGATTTCAAGGGACTTGACCCGAGAAAGAAGACATATTGTCCAGTTAGATTATCAATATTCTTCGTCCTTTGCAACAACACGAGCTGAGGAAGTATTGCAACAGCTTCTAAGTACAAAGAGAAAGACCACATAACCTGTTTATACAGACAACCAAAACTTAAGTGAAAATGAGTGGGATGGAAACTGTAAATGAAGATGATTAATAGCAGTCATTGCAAGATTAGATAAGATAGCACAGCAATTAAAAGTGAGCTAGCCAATTCTATTTAAACAGAAAGCATTGCCTCACTAGTAGTTCCGAGACCTTACCTCCTTAAATGTGAGCTTTTCATTGATGAGTAAAGCAAGGAGAAGGCAGGGCAAGATAAGAAAATGATGACGAAATGTATCCTGCTCTTTGTCATAAGATCTTCGAACAACTTTGTGTCGTCTGATATACCAAACAATTGAAAACGAGCTCCCCAAGAAAACCATCTTCATGACAGTATTATAAAATGAGATGAAAGAAGTAAATATGTCCAAATAGCGGGTAGCAAAAACAAGAGCATAGAGCTCCTGAGTCTTCAAAGAAACGCCTACAAGATAGAACATTTTCACATCAACACCAGATGTAAAAACTGATTACGACATATATGAGCATGTAAAAAACATAGGCAATACAGTTTTTTGGATACCCATATCATTATAATTCTTGATCTAAGATAGAACATCATCGCATTCCTCTTGTGCCAAAAAAGTTTACGGAGATCGACATCATATAGAGGCCGGTTGGCTTGCAAAAACGATGCATAATCAGAGTATCACAAAATCACAATATTCCCTTATTCTGCATGATGGGATCATAACTCATGAGTTCCTTATGTTGCATGGTCATTTAGGCTGTAATTAAACATGGGAAAAATGGGAGGGTGATGGGAAAGGAAATATCAATGTTTTAAAAAGCGTGAAGCGGGAGGCGTGCGGACGGGACCTTGTAGCCGATTAAGCGGCAGGCGGGCGATTAAACGGGCGATTTTTGAAAAAGCGGATGCTTAAAATCTTATATATTTATATACAAAATTACATGTATGTGTATATAAAAAATATATTTCTAAGGAAATCAGTATTACTAACCAGTAGTATCAATTAGTAATGAACAAAATCTGCAAGAAAATCAGTAAAATCAGTAAAACCATTAGAAGTATAATAGAGTAATACGATATTTACTTGGATATATTACAGCAGTACCCTATTATATACAGCTTACATACAAAGTTTGCATTCTAAAGTAGGACTAGGTATATCATAGAACATTTAATGTATACAAGTTTCATATATTATACTCAATACTACTTGGATTATATATTTAATTAACATTACATGCTTATAGCAACATTTTTTCAAAAAGCGGAAAAAGTGGGAAAAAAGCGGGCAAAAAACGGGAAAAAGCGGGTGAAGCGAGAAAAAAGCGGGTGCTTTTCTTCAAACCGAGTAAGCGGGCGCTTGAGGGAAAAATTAAGCGGATGGGGGTCTTGGCCGATTAAGCGGCCGCCTGGGCCATTTTTTAATACACTAGGAAATATAAAACCAAAAGAAAAGGCAGATCGTTAAGAAGAGCTGTTTTAGTATATGAGTAAGGGGGCAGAGAGATGAAGGGGAAGAGTAAAATAACACTTATTTACATTGGTGGGGTGGCAGGGGAATTCTATCATCACATAATCATATAGAGCAGTTTGTTACATGGACATGAGGAAAGGAAATTTTCTTAGATCGTCCCATGATTAAGAAGAACATAATGTAACATGGATATAGGCAAAGTGGAAGAGGAAAACATTCAAAAAGCAGAGACTCTTTCCCCTCCACCCCCCCCAACCAAATTTTAGTAGCGGAAACAATAAGGCCAAATTTCCACATGAAAATTTATCTTGCTAATTAAATAGCTTCTAGATTGTCTCCTCACCTTCTTTTCGCCATCACTCCCCACCTACCAACCACAAACTTTCTGCTACACAATTTCCATCCATATAATGGAAAACAAAATGTAGCCTCTTTCTCTACATAATTCTCTTCAGAAATATATTTCCACATCCGTGATCCTAAAGGACTGCTATATGTATATGATTAGAATAGGATTGTAATAATGAGACAAAGAATACAAGCATAGACCCCTCCTTAAATAGGATTGGAGTCGATAAACATAGAGTTCACAAATATGGGACAAAAGACAAGACAATAAGAGAGCATAAAAATAAATACATAAATATATTAACAATGTGAGAACACAGTCTCGATAAAATTACATAAGCTTAACCTCTGTAATTGCGACTTCAATTGTATTCATATATACATGTTGTAATACAATCCTTATATGTGAAAAACCCACCTTGGAAACTAATAACCTGCATATTGTTGTAACGACTAATTCCTCACGAGTCACAACATACATCTGTATAATTCAAGTACATAGTCACCTCTTTTGCTTACATAACTTCCCTTGATACAAATTGAGAAACAAATTTAAGAAATTCCCTAAGCTTCGTCATCATCATCTGAGCCTCATTCAGAACCACGTTGGGTTCAGCCACATGGATCCTCCTTTTCCATTCAGCTCTGTTAGGGTCATATTCACATTTCGATGTAAAGATTTTAGACCTCTCCTAAGCTTTCCCCAAGTTAATTTAGATCTACCTCTCTCTCTCTTTTAACTATGCACGACTTCAAACAATACTTCTATTTGGTGCATTCGTCGGGTCTGTGTATACATATCTATAGTCTATACCATCTGAGGCGACCCTCACACAGCTTGTTTTCAATACTCGTGAGCCCCATTGTATTCCTTATATAGTTATTTCTCATGTGATCTTTTCTTGTCTTCTAGACATCCATCTTGACATTTGCATTTCTACCACATTCATCTTGCTAATACCTTGTTTTTTCACTAACCAAAATTTACCCTCCCCCAATAAAACACGGTTGGAGGCAACTTGTTCTACAAACTTACTCCTAAGTCTGAGAGGAATCTTCTGGTCACAAGCTATTCCAATTGCTCCCTTCCATTTCATCCATCCTACTATCCTACTATAATCATGTAGCACATTATCTTGGACATCGCCATCCATATGGATAATAGAATCCAAATAAAACTTATCACAGTTTGGTATATCCACTCCATCCAACTTATCACAATAGTAGACTGGCTAAAAGTACAATGCATATATACAATTTTGCTTCTTTTAATCTAAAATCCATTAGGTCCGCATACACTTCTACAAAGTTCATTTTTGTAATTTTATTTGTCTTTGTCATCAATCAATACAATATCGTCGTGGTTAACATACACAAAGGGATATCATCTTAAACATGCTTAGCCAACTCATCTATAACAAGAATATATAAATATGGGTAGCATTGATCATTAATGTACCCCAACCATAATTGGATCTCAGATCTCTTAACGTCTCCCCTCCTGGAGTCTATATACACATTTTCATAGTTTGCTTTGTTTAGAAAGCATTCTGAAAACATGTGGCATTTTGAATTCTTTTAGGACGAAAAACCTTGATTAACAAAAAGTTGAACATATGTACAGCACCATCATCATCTAGGCCTCAATCCTAAGTCCAACCAGGTCGGGGTCGACTACATGGATCCTTCTTTTCCGATCAGCTCTGTTATGGGTCATACTCTTATCATACATATGGATTCAAAATCTCTCTTTAAAAGCTCTTCCCAATTTGATTTAGGTTTGTCACTGCCTCTTTTAATTGTGCTTGACTCAATAACCTAAGTTTCGAATAGGTACATTTATCGATATGCACTGCACATGTTGATACCATCTTAGACGGCCCTCAAGCAACTTGTCCTCAATGCTCACCAACCCTACCTTGTTCCGGATATAGTCATATTCCTCAAAGTCTCAAACAATCTTTTCGAGTATTCCCACACATCCATTTTAGCATATGCAATCCAACCACATTCATCTTGTTGAGACCTTGTTTCTTCATTGCCCAACATTCACTCCCATATAGCATGGATTGCCATATAGTGGTTTCATAAAACATGTTTTTTAGTCTGAGGGATCTTTTGGTCACATACTCCCCCAGACTTTAGTTGTACTCAATGTATTAGAAAGCGGGAAGCGGGAGGCGTGCGGACGGCACCCTGTAACCGATTAAGCGGTAGGCGGGCGATTAAGCGGGCGATTTTTGAAAAAGCGGGTGTCTAAATTTTATATATTTTTATACAAAATTACATGTATGTGTATATAAAAAATATATTTATAAGGAACTTCTATACATATCAAATCAGCAAATCAGTAATTAACTAAGTATTCATCAATACTTACTATTAATCAGCATCTCTAATCACTAAAATCAGCAAGCAGATCAGTAATTGTATATAACAAACTATGAATTATTGAATTAAAGTAATCACTAAAGTAATACGAACCAGCAGTACCAATCATTAATCACTGAAAGCAGCAAGGAAATCAGTAAAACTAATCATGCATTACTAGTATAATAGAGCAATAGGATATTTACTTAGATGCATTACAGCAGTACCCAATTATTACAGCTTACACACAAAGTATGCATTCTAAATTAGGACTAGCTATATCATAGAACATTTAATGTATACAAGTTTCGTATATTATAGTCAACACTACTTGGCTATGTAATCAATTAATGTTAGATGCTTACATTAGGATTTTTAAACAAAAGCGGGAAAAAAGCAGGCAAAAGCGAGAAAAAGCGGGTGAGGCGGGCAAAAAGCGGGCAATTTTGTTCAAAATGATTAAGCGGGCGATTAATGGCAAAATTAAGCGGCCGGGGGTCATGGGCGCTTAAGCGGCCCGCCTGGCCGTTTTTTAATTCACTGGTTGTACTCCACCATTTCAATTTCCTGTTGTGATCATGTGACAAACACCATCTTGAACACATATACAGATAATAAAACTTCGTATTATGTTACATAGCTCATGCTCTTTCTCCCTTCATATCCAATTATAAGGAACTCGTCTAGCAAGTCAAGACCATGCAAGGAAAGGGAGCCTTAACGAATCAACTTTTATAGTTTTCCTTTTAAACCCACCAGGCAGGAAGGACTACCTATAAGCAACGCAACCAGAAACTTAAATCTACACAAGATTCTCATCTCCACGAGGGGCGGCATGTGAAAAAGCTGGTCTATTGACAAAACTAAATTTTCATGGAAATGTCGGTGTGCCAGCCAACAAACCGACCAAACCACACAAACTTCATCAAAATTGACAAATTTCCTACTAACAAAACATGGTAATATAGTGTTGTATTGTACTCTGATTTGATAATTTTGACTTTTTGAGTAAGCATTGCATTTTAGCATTTGATAGTGAATACATACCTAAGAAACAACAAATATTTAGGCCTTCGTCCATAGTTTATACTGTTATTATTCCCATTTTACTTGGTTCTTAGAAGCAAGAATTCTAATTAAAATCAGCTTTCACTCTCTGGGCTGCCTACAGTTGCACTAAACACACGTCATAATTATTCTAAGATAAATCAAGCTATTAATACATGCTTCCCAGTTGTCTACCTGGATTCTATACAGAATAAGGTTATACCTTGGTTTTGTATGGTATGAAAAGTTCTTAATAATAAATTCATGGTGAGGAGCAGTTATTATTGTTCTTCCCTAGTCGTTATTCTACCAACTCAATAATATTCTCAATACTTCTAAAATCTGGTACTTATGGAGAACATTGGGTATAATAATCAAAATAATATAGCATGACATGATCAGAAGCATAGTTTAAAATGTCAATTTTGACACCGTTTCCAATGCTACAGAGATAGCAATTTTGTTGATTTCAATGCCTTTTCTGATGCTCCAGAAATAGAACTTTCGACCAAAATTTTGATATCTCTGCTCCTATCGACATAAGATTTCGACGCAAATTAAAGAAATTTAGTCATTAAATTTTACCATGATGATCTAAATACATATATACACCTAATGATGCGATAATAACATATGTTGATTTAAGGTGGACTCCTACATGTGTGAGTGAAAATATACAAAACTGTTTCGTCCAGGATTTTGATCATGCAATGTATACATACATATATTCTTATGCAATAACATGTTATATCTTATATTTTGGATTCAATCAATTGCATACCGGAACTTTTTAAAAAAAAATGCATTTTTTTAACAAAATTGCATACCAGAAATTTCGGCAATTTGGCAAGTCGGTTTCTGGTAATGATCGAAATTTAAATTTTGGCTAAAATTTCACAACTTTGACCAAAATTTCAATCCATTCATGTATTGAATTTTATGTGGAAATGGTTATCGAATATTTGGAAAGAACCATGAGAGATGATAATCTGCATCAAAGACTTTGATGAGCATGTCAAGTTGCAAGAACAATGAATACAAGGAGCTCTAAAACAACACTTGGTCTTAAGGTGTGCCTAAAGATATCTTAGATGCATGCCAGAACGAGTACACCTCAATGTGTGCCTTATTGAACCATAGCCCTTGCTAGACCTTTGCATCCATTGATAGTAATTGACTTGATGCATGTGTCCTCCTCTCATTAAGACAAACACCAATTTGATATGAAGTGCACATTTGTGAAGGTACGAATTTAGGAGGCCAAAGCACGAGTCATTATCCTTGCCACTAAAAACCATCCACGATTGATGTTTTATATCTGTCTCACAAAATACATAGCTAGTCTATTTTCCGCTCCTCTTCTTTTCTTCCCTTTTGAGAATATTCCCCACCTTCCTCCTCAATATATTGACTAAGGACCTCGCTGCACCTTAAACATGCCTCAAGAAGTCTGGCACCCTACAGTGATCATCTTAGAGACCACAAGGCACCAAATCAATACATCCACAGTTAAGCATCCTTTCCTTGTGATGTTTAGCAGATGTAAAAGAGCTCCTCACGTCATTCTACGGTCCAACATTCACAGTACCTAGAGAAACCATTCTACATTGAGGTTGTCTTCATCGTATCTTCTCTTGCACCTACAAATTAGCCTTTTGTTGTTCAGCGCAACCATGGCGGCAACATTTTGGAATTGAAGCAATAGCCAGGGTATGTGTCATGCCCACCTTAAACAGTCTTATTATTTACTAGTAAAATCCATGACAAATTTCCATTGGGATCAGTGGTTTGCTATTTAGATACTTTCATTTACAGGATGACCAATAATCAGTTGTTAGAAATACATGTAAATAGAGAAAGTCATTATATTCGACGAGTCTCTAGAAGATTTATATTCTTCATGACTATATTTTGTATGTTGTATGTACTATTTGACAAATATTTGGGTAGTTATTAGCTTAGCTAATCTTCAAAACTTTTATATGTACTGTTAATTCCGTTAAACTTACATATCTGCAGTTTTGTGATATCCTGATTCTATATAATTTATGTTCAAAAGCACCCAATTCTACATGACAGCTCACACTTTTTTTTTACTAATTTTTATAGTTAAATATGTAGTCTCTATCGAGGAATACAAGGCAACGAAAACATGAAGATTAGGTGTTAAGTTGCATCTTAACAGGACAGGTATATAAACATATGCCTTGTCTGCTCTACAAAGTGCTTATAAAGATTATGACGCATTCTATAGATGTATATATAATACAGGGGCGCCTATAGCAAAGGGTATGACTAACACAAGGATGGCAAGGGAAACTAAGGGCAGAGAACAGACTAGGTGCAAGTATTGGTCAATACAGAAGTGACATCTACAAACATGTATCAAGGCATAAATAACACAACAGTAAAACTTAGTCATATAGACAAAAGCTAAGTGTATAGTCTCAGCCGACTAGGTCTATTTATGTCAAATTGTGTCACACAATGTGTCACACGGGCTCTGTGTATTACTGGATTTGTATCCAGAAACCCAGATACTCTTATCGGGTTTGTACTCTTAATCAGACTCTGACTCCCGAACTGATGTATATATGATCAAAGCCAAAAGGCAAATGATAGTGTGGAACTTCATTTGCTCATTCCCGCCTCTCTCTTCTCAATTCCTTTATGGTATCAGAGCAAGCGAGCGCATCCGCTCGCTCTCTTGGAGAGAAAGAATGAAACCCTAGCTTGTGGTCGAAGACAGACGAATAGCAAGGAATCTATTCGCTCCTGCCTTCAATCTAAGATCCAATCTGCTTCCGCATCCTTCCCTTTCTTCTTCTCATCATCTGGTTCTCTAGTTCAATCGGATTGGCTTGAATCCAGCAGTCTACATCGACATCCGACGACAACGACAACAGCGAGTCTCAGGCGTCTGCTCTCGTCGTCATCACATCCTCATCAACAAGCTGTTGTCAGGAGTTTCCTCTGGAGTTTCAATCATCTTTGCTCGTTCAGTCTGCTGGTCTTCTTCTAAAATCTCCAACCATCAAGGTTGTTTTGACTATTGCTATCTCCAGAAGATGGGATATCAAGCAAATAGATGTTTGCAATGCTTTTCTGCATGGAACTCTAGATACTGAGGTCTATATGGAACAACCACCAGGGCTACACACTCATGATCGTAAACGTTATGTTTGCAAACTGAATAAAGCGTTATATGGGTTGAAACAGGCCCCAAGAGCTTGGTACTATAAAATTAGTTTGTTTCTTAATGAAATTGGCTTTGCTGCCAGTGGAGTTGATCCTTCCTTATTCATTTTCCAACATAATTCTGTCACAATGTTCTTACTGTTATATGTGGATGATATTATCATACTGGTAATAATTCTGTTTCAGTAGACATGTGTATTACAAAGCTGGAAGCTGCCTTTGCTCTGCGCAATATGGGCAAGCTACATTACTTTTTGGGGATTGAGGTTGAATATAACTCTCTGGGATTGCTCCTACATCAATCTAAGTATGCAAGAGATTTATTGCATAAACATGACATGTTGGATTGCAAACCTATCTCGACACCTGTTTCTCCTGACTTTCAAAGACAGCTACAATCAAACTCAAACACTGCCCCTGTTGATTCTACTCTGTATAGACAAATAGTTGGTTCCTTGCAGTATCTGACCATCACACAGCCAGATCTTACTTTTGCAGTAAACCTTGCTTGTCAATTCATGCATACTCCTAATACTTCTCATATGTCTCTGGTCAAACGCATATTGCGGTATATAAAAGGATCTATTAGCAAAGGGGTTCAGCTCTATGCCCAGGATTCTTTGCAGGTTGCAGCTTTTTCTGATGCTAACTGGGCAGGATGCCCATTGACTCGACGATCCACTAGTGGTTATTGTACGTGGATCAACCTGCACATCCTGGAGTTCCAAAAAACAGTCAACTGTGGCATGATCCAGTACTGAAGCAGAGTATCGTGCCCTTGCTCACACTACTGCTGAATTAACTTGGCTTGCATCTCTTCTAAAAGATTTATGTGTTCCTCAGCCATCTCCAGCTGTGCTCTACTGCGATAATCTGAGTGCTTTGCATCTATCTGTTAATCCAGTATTTCATGCAAGGACGAAACGTATTGAGTTGGATTATCACTTTGTTAGAGAGAAAGTAGCTCTTGGATATATTGTCACGCACTACGTCTCGTCCAAGGAGCAAATAGCAGATATATTCACCAAAGTTGTACCTAAGTGCACATTCAGAGCTTTGCTTTTCAAGTTGGGCCTTCGAGCTACTGCGGCTCAGCTTGCGGGGGAGTATCAAGGCATAAATAACACAACAGTAAAACTTAGTCATATAGACAAAGGCTAAGTGTATAGTCTCAGCCGACTAGGTCTATTTATGTCAAATTGTGTCACACAATGTGTCACACGGGCTCTGTGTATTACTGGATTTGTATCCAGAAGCCCAGATACTCTTATCGGGTTTGTATTCTTAATCGGACTCTGACTCCCGAACTGCTGTATATATGATCAAAGCCAAAAGGCAAATGATAGTGTGGAACTTCATTTGCTCATTCCCGCCTCTCTCTTCTCAATTCCTTTAACATGAGCTCCTCTAAGACAGACCAGAAGTTAAAGGCCGTCGGCTGAAACTAATATAGATAGTGAGAGAGAGTGCAGCAAGTTTATGGTTCTTCCAGATTGTCCTGTATGATTGGTGATTGGTATGGAAACAGGTACCTCCAAAAATGAGTCATTTCCGAACGGTTTACCGTGTTTCTATAGTCTATACTGATGGTATGTACTTCCAGTCAGAAATCCGGATCCCACTTATTAGCTGGAAACAATTTCCACCAGAATCTAGTAAAATACTGGATATTCTTGCTAATCGCACGAAATTCAGATAGGCTCCTTTTCCTCGGCCAAATGGCTTGATTCAGTATTTTCTGCCAAATACATTCCATTGCAAGCAACCGATTAAGGTCAAAGAGCGGATACAAATTGACTACAAAAGGAGGAAAAAATGCAAGAAATGAGACTAGAAATACATCAAGGCACATAAGAACTAGTGGGAGAAACTAAACCCAAGATTGCTGACAATCCATCTAATTGGCATTTACCATAACCACGTAATGTAGTCATGGTCCTTTAATTTGATAATAGAAGATGAATGTTTTGAAGAGCAATATAGCATAGTAGTATTAAGAAGTGGTATGAAACGCTGAATATTTTCAAGTAAACAATTCTCATTTGAAACGAAGAAAAAAATCAATATAAGACACCAAGTCTTGCCTATTATTAAAACAAGATTGATCAAATATATGTCATTGTTTTATGCGAAAGAAAGCATAGACAGTCATAGTGTTTGTAATATTGTGCTAGATTTCTTGGATAATCCCATATTAAATTTTGTCGATACAATTTTGAGAGCCAGCAACACATTGGCATCTGGATGAAGCAAAGGACAAGCGAAGGCTTTTACACCTTGGACCCGCATTGATACAGAAGCTAGTTCTGCTACATCGGCCAAATGCGGTCGAAAATCAGCAAGGGTTCTGCATCATTTTGGATGAATGGGGGGTAAAGAATCTAGTCCAACACAAAGAATTAGAGCTGGATCCTAATATTGGCTCTTTCACAGGAAACTCTTTGAAAA
Source organism: Alisma plantago-aquatica (assembly GCA_963693085.1). Lineage (NCBI taxonomy): Eukaryota > Viridiplantae > Streptophyta > Magnoliopsida > Alismatales > Alismataceae > Alisma > Alisma plantago-aquatica. Next base: position 645,737,785 of record OY856409.1, on the reverse strand, counting down.
CAATAGGTTCCATCAGCAAAAAAAAAGTCCATGTAACTTGTTGCGCAAAATTAAGTGAAAAACGTAAAGATGTAGAAAGATTGAAGACATACAAAAATTAGTTTACATGCATTGATGCACAAGAAAATGTCGTAGAAATTGTTGTTGATAAAATATTGAAGGATGGTGTTATTAGGATGCATGGATAGGTGATAAAATCATAGCATAAAAGCTCATTCTTAGGAAATAATTGTTAACATTATTAGTGTATATGCCCCATAGCAATGAGACAAACATTTTTGGAATAGCTTGATGAGTTGACAGAAGGAGTACAGTGGAGGAGAGAAGATCAATATTAGGAGGTGGTTTAAATGGTCATGTTGGCAATAATGTTGGTTGGGAAAGACTACACGGTGAGTTTTGATATGGCAGTTAGAACAGAGAGATCATACTTGATTTGCAATTGCCTATGATGTGATTTTGACAAATATCAATTTCAAGATAAGATATTCACATCTGATCACTTTTAAGAATGGCCCCACTGTGGCCAAATTGATTGCTTTCTTACAAGACGTTTGGATTAAAAGATATACAGTGATTATAAAGTGATGATGAGAGCTCACAACCCAACATGGGTGGGTAGTTTTGGATATTAACATGAATATCAACAAAAGTAAACATCAAGGCACCTTAATAGTAGCATCTAGTATGGAACCCTGGAGAGACGAAAATGACATTTTATGACAAGTTTGTCAAGGAAGGCACTTGGAACTGAATTCAGAAGTTAACACGATGTGGCATAATATGAGCTCAGAGATCCTACATATGGGGGAATCAAAACTTCGTGCATCTTCATAGAAAGAGAATAGTTGCGGAATGATGAAAGTACAAAAACTATAAACCTTAAACGAGATATTTTTAGATGCTACCTACATTTTGAGAAATTACAATATTTGAGAAATACAAGTTAGCAAAGAAGGAAGCTAAGAAAGTAGTCTAAGAGGCCATATATGTATACTTTGAAGAGATACATAAGAAGTTAGATATTAGAAAGGGGAAATAACGTATATAAAGTGCCCCTTACAAGAAAAAGAAAAGGATGAGAGATCTACAAAGTGAAATGCGTTAGAAACGAAGATGGCATTGTGTTATTTAATAAAACAATTTCAGGTCCAATGAAAATACTTCAAATAATGTCAACACTTGTGCGTTGAGGATAAACGAGATGGCACCCACACTCAACAAGTTATCCAATCGGAAGTCAAAAAATACTTTTTCATTAAAAATTTGTGATATCATTCATGTCATCGCCATGACTTAAACTTGGGACCTCTTGGTAACAAACCAAGGATCTAACTGTCTGGGTGTCCTATCTTGGACTAAAGTCAATATACTTTCAAAAAAAATGAAAATGAGAAAGACATGTTGCTATACATTATCCTAATGATGTATGGAAAAGTATGGAGGAAAATACTTTGTGGTAAACTGGCTTTTTACAAAATATGAGGACAAAAGATAATGACAGATGAGTGATGAAACAATACCATAACCCCCATTTACAAAAGCTATAGAGATATCAAATCAATATTTTACACTATGAAGTTTTGGGATATAATTATTGAGTTGTTAGCCGTGTGCCTAAGTCAAAAAATTTATAACTCGAGCACTACCCCGCAAGTATATGGGTGCATGTAGTATATTCCAGATCGTCCAAGGAGCAAGGTAGAGTTAGGCACAAGCGTGTTAATCTTCAACAATCTAGATTGATTTACTAAGGTTGGTTTGGTTCAAGGTTGATCTACATTGCAAATTAAAAGGGCAGTAAATACTAATCACTTAAAGAGAGATTTAGATCAGATTTAAAAGATTTTGGTTATGGGATTTCACTTCCACATCATTACTCACACTCAACCACGGAAAAACACAACATACTAGTTAACATACAAAGGAGGTTGTTGCATCATACACCTCCCAGTTATATGAGACAGTTATAGTCTCGACATAGCATTCCCGTGCTTATGCTAAGATTTGAACCGCAGCCTTGGATCCTCAACGTAATTCCAGCAACTCCCGTGGTCAAGAATACGTTGTCAAGATATCTACTCCCTACTTCTCTACACATCTTCTTAGATCACATAAAGAAGCATAAAACATGTAAGCAAGATGGTCAATAGTGCATACAAATAGATAAACACCATAGAATATCTTGGAGCAGCAAATTAACTAGTATTAGTTAAGAAATTCGAGTTCACATGAGTAGTGACATGGGAGCTACTCTCCCATGCCCAATTAATGGAAGTCTACTTGTTCATGGTGGTGAAACACAAGCACATGTTACAGATTTCGAAGTTAAACATGACTAGAGAAGAAAAGAGCAAGGGAAACCCAAGTAATGAGGAAAAACAGGGAAGAACTCCGGCTTAGAGACGAAATTCCGCCGTTGTTGATGCTTCTACTCCAACCATCTTCTCTCCCGGGGAGTCTGAATGGAGTGGAGAAGCTTCTCCTGCAATCCTTGAAGAAGAATGGAGAAGAATAGAGGTTCTCTCTCAAGTAAATCCTCCTTGCTCCCCAAAATCGCCTCTCCTTTGCTCTGCTACGTTCTCTGTCAGAAAAGTGTTTTCAATTGTTGATAGATAACTATCTCATAAGTGTGTTTTCGTATTTAAAACGAGGGACCCTGCAGAAATTAACAGCTACAGGTCGTGTCTGAGAAAAGAGACGTCGTGTTGCCATGTGTAACTGACGCTGAAACCGCTCTGCTCGGAGTGTACACGTCGTGTACTTGAAAGACACGTTGTGTGGCTGGGTGTCGATGAAGTCCTGGGTCAGATCTGATCAGATCGGACACAGCGTGTGCTATTAAACGCACATCGTGTATTTTGACAGAACTTTTGGTGAGATCATACTCAAACTGAGTAGACACAGCGTGTGGTCTAAGAGACACGTTGTATTTCTGCTTTTCAGGGGCGAACAAAATTCATCAGTAAACTCACACGTTCTATGTTAAAATACACGTCTTGTTCCCTGCAGAAACTTCAAGAAATCCTTTGTGATATGTGTGATCTCTTGGGGAATCCAACTTAGGTCGGATTTTGGTTGGATTGACCCCATTTCCTCGTCATAGTCATGTACCTATGGTCACAAATATGAAACGACTAAAACAACTAAAAAGTGAAGAATCTAACATAATTGAGCACGTAATTACAGTCAAGATGAGTGAAAAGTGCATCCAAAGATAGTCTAAAAGGTGATATAAAGAATAATATGGGTGATGAGCATTGAGAACTAGCTAAGTATGAGTCTCCTTGAATGGTATAGACGGGCGTAATGCATGCTCTTACTCTATCATGGCCCTCCTAATTTATATTTCATGGTTAATTATTGTTGAAAAGTTTGAGGGAAACTCACTTGTGTTGTTGTTATATTAGAAGGCACACTCTTGTCCTATATATAGGAGAAAGGGGGGAAACAATACAGAATTGGGACTCAAGGAAGGCTATAAGGACCGAGAAACTTAAGCCCATTAAACTAATTAATCTATTAATTAAATAGGCTAATAAATAATACTTTCTAACACTCCCCCTCAAGCTAGAGCATGGATGAAACTCATGTCCTAGCTTGGACTTACAAGACTCAATTAGATGATAAAGATATCACTTCCCATACAACAATTTGTCACGCCCCCTTAAAAAATACTTCCGAACTAAAAACATATGATGACGCTATGAGTTTGAGTTAGCTGAGTTTTAGGAGTTATGAGTTTTGCAAAAAAAACCTCAAACGCATCTACTTTGCAGGTCTTTTAAAGTGCATCTGGAATGAAGAACATGGAATTCAAACGCCACAGCAAAAACTCGCTACAATCAAACTTGAACAAATGATCAAAAGTACCACGACTATGTCATCTTCACCACAGAGGAATGTGTGAGTGGTACAAGCACACAGTTAACCCATCCCACGTACATAACGCTGAATGCAAAGGCACAATGTCGGTGTAGCATAAAGGTACTTCAAATCATCTGAAAAGTGTAGCCAAGTGGAATTAGCGCAGAAGACCACAGACGTGCATAATGTGACAGGATCACGAACTAGATGAGGTGTGGATGGTTGCCATAATGGTTCCATAAATCTTACGCATGAAACTTGGGGGCTTGATAGGAATGAATCGCACCATCAAAGAGGAACCCAAATAGATCAGTAGAAGAGTCATGTCAACAGAGCAACTCGAAGGTGACATAACGGAAGTAGCTTGGTGGAGATAAATCTAGATGAATCCTTGCAGATACCGAATGCATATGCTAGAATTTGACAAGTTTGTGATGCGAAGAAGCAACCATCTGTCTTATGGGAATGCAATGAGAATGATCAATTGAAACGTCATTAACACTAGAGGTAATAAGAGGCTAGAATTGACGCAGCAAGCTCTTGTCCTGACGTACATAATGTCGTATAAACGCAAAAAGCTTGGTGACAATCCTACAGCTTAGATCCTTCAACGTGGTCTGAAATCGGTGGCCAACTGAAAATAGCGTAAATAGCCAACTAACATGTAAAGCGATGCTTAGTGGAAATGACGCGCGACAAAGACATCAAGAGAGAAGATGTGTTGAAGAATACGAAGCTCCATAAAGATATACTGGAATATATCACTCTCCTTTCTCTCCTCATATGCTCTCCTCGTACTCTCTCTCCCCTCTATACCCCCCCTCGCACACCAAATACGAAGAGAATGAGTAGGTGGTGTGGAAAAGAGACAATAGCCATAAGGAAAGATGTTTGGGAATAGGTGGAGGCTTCTAGGATGACAATAGCGACAGGGAACACTTGCTAGACCACAACCTGATTTGGACGGGAATTAACATCATCCAGAGAACGATGATTGGGGGATGACAGCGGGTCCCTTGCTATTGTATCTTTCTTTGCTACTACGACAACGGAGAAGATGTTTGGGATGACGCCCGACCCCAACGTGGTCTGAAATTGGTGGCCAACTGAAAATAGCGTAAATAGCCAACTAACATGTAAAGCGATGCTTAGTGGAAATGACGCGCGACAACGACATCAAGAGAGCAGATGTGTTGAAGAATACGAAGCTCCATGAAGATATACTGGAATATATCACTCTCATTTCTCTCCTCATATGCTCTCCTCGTACTCTCTCTCCCCTCTATACCCCCCCTCGCACACCAAATACGAAGAGAATGAGTAGGTGGTGTGGAAAAGAGACAATAGCCACAAGGAAAGATGTTCGGGAATAGGTGGAGGCTTCTAGGATGACAATAGCGACAGGAAACACTTGCTAGACCACAACCTGATTTGGACGGGAATTAACGTCATCCAGAGAACGATGATTGGGGGATGACAGTGGGTCCCTTGCTATTGTATCTTTCTTTGCTACTACGACAGCGGAGAAGATGTTTGGGATGACGCCCGACCCCTTATAAGCTGGAGGCAGCAGCATTTTGGGGATTCCATAGATGTTGCAGATCAGCAAACGACAGTTGATGATGGTTGGGATGAACATTGTCGGCAGATGACCAGGGAGAGAACCTCGGGGAAATGACGACGAACAGATCCATGAGAGACGTGGTGGTTGCCTTTGATTATGAGTCGGGGAAGCATAGATGGTCGGGAAGGATGGCGTCGGCGTATCGATTAAGATCTATCTGAAAAGAAAAGAAACAACCATGAAGGTCGGGAGGATGCTTGGCGGGCGGGCGGTCTAAGCCATTGAGATACGACGGCCGCCCGCACGTAATGACATAAAGGCTCTCTCTCTTTTCTCTGTAGGGTTAGGGTAAGTGCTCTGATACCATGTTGAAAAGTGTCAGGGAAACTCACTTGTTTTGTTGTTATATTAGAAGTCACATCCTTGTCCTATATGTAAAAGAAAGGGGAGAAACGTTACAGACTTGCGACTCAAGAAAGGCTATATGGGCCAAGACACTTAAGCCCATTAACTAATTAACCTATTAACTAAATAGGCTAATAATACTTTCTAACAATTACCTTCTCCAATTGTGCCTAATGTACTTGAATATATTAGACAGATATCAATCCGTGTGAGCGAGATAGACTATAATATCAATAACACGGTACACTTGGAGATCAAATCCACCCCCCCCCACCAGTTGACAAGTACACGTACAAAGAATCTTCTGAATTTACAACTAGCTGTGCTTTCATATCTTTTTTTAGCTGCTGAGGAATCGAGAACCGAGCTTGTGCTCATTTGAACGGTTTAAGGCTATTTGATTTTAAAGGAATCATATTTTTTCAGAATTCTCTTCGTATCTTAGTTCAGCAGTACAACCCCGTAAGCTGCCTATTGATAGCAAGGATTGAGTGAAACGCCAGGTCCTCCTGCATCTTATGCGAGTCAAACAGAGAGGGAACCGCATAGCACCAGAAAATGCTTCCACCCGGAAGGAGATATCTGCTTCCAGCTTCAGTTCCCGTCCCCAGCCAAGGCAGCTCATCCTCAAAAGAAGTACATACTCCACTAAAGACTCTAACTAGTCACCGAAAATCCTTTACAAACTACGACCCAGAAATACACGTAATATTCAAATTGAGTCAGTCAGTCAAAGGCTAGGATATCTGAGATATGAAAGCCACAATACCGTTAGTATCTTTCAAACTTATCACAAAGACAAACAACACCCCCGATGCCTGGCCCCCTTGTCTCCATTTGGTACATATAAATCATATGTGCAAGTTGTTTTAATAGTCAAACGAGATCTCATCAGCGACGATGCGAGTAAAACGAAGCACACACTAAACAGCCCGAGCATCCGCATTACAGATTTCATAGCACGGTAACAGTTTTTTGCCGTAAATGTCCTATCTCGAACCCACGACAGTGGAGTAATGCGACAGGAGGGAGTAATAATAGGAGCAATGGAATGTCCCAGCATACCCGCGCAGGACTTGATGGTGTGAATCTTCAGGAGGAGGACGACGACGCTCAGCAGATGCGTCATGTCGCCCGCCAGCCGAAACACGTTCATCTTCGCTCAGTCGATGGGGCGGCCGAGATCTCGGCCGCGCTAGCCCTAGACTAAGTGTCCGCCGACTCCGCTCCGGAATATTCTCGGCCTGTGCAGCCCCTGCTGCCGCCGCGCCCGCCTGGATCTTCGTCCGAAAGTAGAGGAGATCTGCAACGGCGGAATGGAGAGAGTTTGAAGGACGGCAGGCCGTAGTTGCTCGTGGCAAGAGATCCCGGTGTAATGCCACGAGGTCAAGAAACTTCAACTTGCAATTCACCAGGCGTATACGCGAGGTCAATTTACCCCGGTTCAGTTCTATTTGTCCCCGGTTCGGCCGGATCGGCAGAGGGACAAAAGGACCGGAATACATGTCCGAGTCAATCTTAGATGCGGAAGCGGATAATTAGTGCCTCCGTCCAATTTGGGTACTCAATTAGTCAATTCTTTAGCTGACCGTATAACAAGGTTATGTTATAATGCCCCTCGTGAGCACGCTATGAGCCTGTCCCTGTGCCGCTAGCCCAACTAGGCTCAATCAGCACGTCACGAATAACTAGAAACAAGCATACAACCGTCAAAGGTTGTCATAAGAACGGAAAGTGTAAGAAATTGATTTTTGTCTTTTTCTAATCCACACCGAGAACCAACATTAAGAGAAGCCTTTCACGCATCCCATGGGCAGTGTTTTTTTTAAGTAAGCTAGGAGGTAATGTTATACATCCTACTCATCTCAAATCGATCAAAGATAGCATCACTGCTCATAAAAATGTGGGTTCCGTCTCATCAAAACTCACAAAAAGAAATATAAGAAAAAACGACCCAACATAACAAAAAATGTGTCATTTTGTATACCTAAACATGTGTGGTCCACTAAGTATATGTCCATTCGGTGTAAATGTTTGGTATACCTCTTTGTTCCATGTTCATTAGACCTCTCACTTTGAAAGGAATGAGCGAGGGTTCCGTGAGGATAATACCCTCCTCAAGGTGTGCGCCCTAGATTTCAAGTTGTCTAGGGATGGTGTTCAAAGTTGTTGGAACATGAAAGCTCGTGATGGCCTGACTCTTCATCATCTCTCTCATATCTCTGACTTGGTAGGTCAGTTTCTAAGGGTAAGAAGCGTCCTCCCATAGCATACAGTGAGTGTAAAGGTCGTCAATCTCAATGATGGATATTGGGAGGGTTTTATCATCTGCGAGAGAACAATAATGATCCCTTGAGTCATTGCCTTTGAGTGATTATGACCACACAGCCAATATCGAAGCTAATCTCGGATATATATCTGTTGCAGTTTCTAATCACCCCGGCCGCCCATCTTCTTATGGATTCCTCAGTGGCCAGGTTGTATCCCACAGTCATATTGAGCTTAAGATTGGTAAAGTCAGGTGGTTGCCATGTAATCATTTCGATCTTCTTAACTCTTAATTTGGGGTCTTGGAAGCTAGAAGAACTTAGAGAATTGTGGAAGGGAGGTGAAAGCAATTTTTGGATATGCTTTTTGTCACTCTGTATGTTAAGGAGATGAATAATCTTATTTCAAAGTTTTTGTAAACTCATGCCATTTCCTTTGTACCTGAATTTACATCTATGACTTCATATGCACTAGCAGATGAGCATGACCATCTGTATGAAGATCCATCCTTTTAGTTCAGTGTAGAAGAAGTCATTTTTGTAGGAGGAGAATAAGTCAATTAAGTCCATTAGGTCACGAGGGAATCTGTCATCATCGATTATAGAATTTGGTCCTGAAAAAAGATGTCGTGACACTATGTAGGAAGAGGTTTGTGACGCCCCACGCAACACAAAAGAGATATTACTCAAAACAAAACCGCGAAAGAAGATTAAACAAATATATTACTGGAAAACACTAAAAATTAAAACTATTTTCATAAAATTGTCAGACAACAAAACTTTTACATATGAGCACTTCCATGCCTCAAAGCACTTATTGTGTGTGCCATCAACCTATTACCAGAGAGCTTGTTCCAGAACATATGTACATATATCCACTACATCTGTATATAAAAGGGTACACAAGCCAAGCACGTATCGAAGACACGTTCACAAAACATCTACAAAACCTCCCCAAGGACCCGAGTGCACAGGGACGACTCTAGGACTCTATCAACAAAAGACATCCAACAACACTTCCAACCTTGTCAACTACTACCTCTCTTGCTGCTCCTCAACCTCTGTTGCACGATCTCTGCCTCCTCGTGCACGTCCACCTAAAAAGGATGTGGGAAATCAACATGGTGAGATTCTAAATCTCAGCGGGAGATATAACTCTCCACCAACTCTATTATTATCACGGATAAGATAAATAAAGCAATAGTAAGTTACAATTATAAGAAGCAGGTATTTATTAATGACAGGATGAGCAGTTACTGTTGGATTATGAAACATCTTAACATTTTAAAAAGAATATGAAGAACATGTATATTTTCTATCAACAACATTGTATAAAGATCAAGCAAGACCTCATCCAATATTTTCGTATTTGATCCTATACAGATATACTACATGCCTGATTATGCATTTTATTATGCCTCAAGGATTTGAGTCGTACCACCCAAATCCAACCGACCACTGTTAAGTTGAAATCAGTGGCATATAGGGTCAATGGAAGAGCCGGAATCCACGACCTCCCCACACCTCTTGGTCAGCACAAGAGAAAACACCGTAGAGATGTATCAATCAACTACAACAATGGCATATAGTCAAGCTTAGGGATTGGCTCATGCATGTCCATCCACATATATAATCATACCTAGCCCATCTTGGTATAGGTACGACTCTAGAAGAATAGGCTCACGCATGGTCGTTTCTAATAAGGAGGAGTGGCTCACGCATGAACATACATACCACACTGAGATTGACTCACGCATGGTCGTCTCACACATCCTATAGTTAAGGATACAAGGGAATTACTCGAGTTGTACCCCACATATTCAAAAATATGTGCTCTGAGTTAAACTCGTTTCACTGTTTAGCAAGTGCTGACAGTGAATGGATCTATGGCATAGGGCAAGCTACAAGATTAGGTTCCACTTGATTAGTTAGGCCATTTAAGTATCTTTTAGCATCAATCAAGTTACAATGTACAACCTCTAAACAAATTCTACATATATATGGGCATAACACATCGCCATAACATATTTGAGCACATAGGGTGTGATCTCATCACTTGATATTTATCAATCACCATATTTCTCATCACAAAGATCAAATATCTTGGGGTGACAACCCCTCCTCTCATCACTGAGGAAATCATCATCTCATATAAGGAAATAAGCCATCATTAGGTCATACGACCCTTTACTTCCTCTTTCAAGGATGTCAACAACATTTATGTCTCACAAAGCCCATTCAAACATGTCATAAGTACCATAGCTCATACCTGGCTATGCTTATCAACTGGTGTCACCTGGATGGTTAGAAACTTGTAATAACAAGAATAATACATTATCATCATTACCATCTCGTAAGATTCATGTCATTCACATTACAGCATTAGGGTTAGGGTTTCTATTTAATCAATTAGGGTTTTACAAGGTAGGATCAACAACCACCCTTATATCATTGTTTCCGTCATCATTACAAGGTATGAAATGAAATAAAGATTGCAGAAAACAACACTCTTAATTATTCACACAACCACCTCATGGGGTATCACATCATAACATGTAACATTATCATCAACATGATGTAACATAGCCATCATCACAAGATATCAGTTGGGGCTAGCATGTAGTATATCGGTTTAGACCTCCTTGGTGTTTCGGGTGATACTTGCCATAGGGTGTCAACTTGTCATCATCACAACATGTCAACTACCACTATGCAAGGCACAAGAGATAACCTTGTGAAAGGTGTAACGGTTTACCACTTCTCTTAAGCATGTGACGGTCAACACCATCAAAGGTGTGACGGGCAACACCACCCCATAGTGTATCGGCCAGCACCACCTAAGGGTGTGACGGGCAACACCACCCCATGGTATATCGGCCAGCACCACCTAAGGGTGTCGGGCAACCAAAGCATGTCGAGCAACCCCAGGTATATAGGTTGTTAGGGTTAGAGTTTAGCTAGGCATCACGGTCAAGGTGTATCAGGCAACACTCAACTAGGGTGTCATGGTTAACCCTCAAAACAGAATGTAAGGAGGCGGGATCACCCCCTTACTAAAATTAATTTGAAGAATTAACATCCATTCCAAACACACTCAAATGTATGTTGGAATAGGTATAAATTTTCCAAATTTATTATAATGGTATGCAAAAGACCAAAGTGTAGCAGAGGAATAAAATAATTGACTATATTCAACTTTCATAAAAGATTACAAAAGTATATAAAAATCTTCCATTAGGGTTTACAACAAGACACAACAAAAATTATCTAAATAGAGGGAAGTCTAAACTACTTCAAATCTTGTCTCCAGAGAAACATCTCCAAGTGATAGGTCCATGCCCAAAGCTATGTTCTCCTGGTTCAACTCAACATCTTGTCCTAACCTAGGTGGTTGGGAGAGCACCCAGCAAAAGGGAAAGGAAAACAAAGTATGTCTCAACATTATGAACAAGTACAAGAGATAAGTAAATAACATGAAACATAAAGATATTTAATCATCATAAGATGAGAAGGCCAAGAGAATGAGGCATAATCAAATAGATGTTTTCCATAACAAAAGAATTGCATGCATGATTAATATTGACTACATTAACTAAGTAGGGTTGAGGCACGTACCGGACCTTCAACCTATAGGTGAGGGGAGAATTAATACATTCCCAGTCACCTATACAAATTTTATAAGGAAGAAATAACATGTTCCCCAGGGGGAGAATAAGGCATTCCCCAAGGCGAATTAACATGCCCTAACTATGGGTGGTTGTACATAAGTACCACTACTATAGCTAAATAGTCTAATAAAATGATCATGCTAGAAAAGAATCCATGAAAAGTAATAGCATCACATAAGTAAAAAATAGTAGTGGGGTACCAAGACCCAAGAAAGAATATCTCAAATCTGATTTTGAGGCTATTTGAATAAGAAAAGTATTAATAAAGGAAATAGGGTTCTTTTCAAGCCTCATTAGGGAAAATAGGGTTGGTTCACAATTATCCCAACTTAGGGTGTAAGGAATTCACATACCTCTCATAAGATATCAACTAGCAACTTTCATCACTTTGTTGAGTCCAAGATCAACTTTTCCTATTTCCTATGTATAACCATGTATTAGTGTAGGTTATATGCATTAATGTAAAGAAAACCCTTATTTTTACTTTTTGAGAAAAGCCTCGATTTAGACTCTGAAAATATCACCATTGATATTATTATGTTCTCCTAATTAAGAAAACATATAATTTTTTATATTTTGAAGTTATGATGTTTAGAGTGTATTTTTGGTGATTTTTTAGTGATTAAATCATTTTCTAGAAAATCATATTCGACAAAACTCAAAAAAAATACTTGAAAATATTTTTATTAAAAAGAACATGTTTTTTTGAGTTCATAACATATTTTACTTTAATTTTTGGACAAACGAAACAAAAGTTATGAATTATTGAAATTCGGCTAATCAAAAATTGACACATCATCAAACCGATCGAGATAAGCGGAGAGAGAGAGAGAGAACACCATTTGACCTAAGATTAGGGTTTGGGGTTTCATAGATAACCAAACTAGATCTGCTAGATAAGGTAAAATAGAAAGAAACCAAAACCTTAGAAGAACATGGTAAATAGAGATAGAGATCGTCGATTTTAAACATAGCAGCATGAGTTTTAAGCATGTAGTAAGAAAAATATGAGAAGGAGGTTATGAAACTCACCTCTAAGGAAAGTAGACAAGTCTAAGAATCAAGGTTCCCAAGCTTATAAAGGATGGTTCCTCCAATGAAGCTCCTATCTCAAGCAAGAAGGACCTTCTCCACTTTAGGGGTGAAAAACCCTAACAAAAGAACATGGAGATGTGGTGTTTTAGGGCTCTAGGTGGATTTTTACCATGGAAGGTCATGTTTCCAACTTGGAATAAGGTGAGAGGAAGACTAACAACATGAAAATAATGAAGGAAAGGAGGAAACTTACTATTTTTTGTTGAAATCACCAAGAAGGAGCTTTAAAAACCCTAAATAGAGCAAATTTGGAACCCTATACCTTCTTCACCAAGGTAAGCACTCTCTTTTACCTTGGGACATCACCTTCATGGCTAAACAGATTAGGAACGAGGCTCTAAGCTGGAGGGGAAGAGAAGGAGAGCAAGAGTGTTTGAATTGGGAGTTGGGGAAGGGGTAGATATGACTATATTAAGAAAGAGGTCAAGCATGATGTGTCTATGGGACTTTCCATGTGTCTTTAGCCCAAGGCTTCATGGCCATACAAGAGGACAGCTCATAGAGGCTTCTTGTATATCAAAGGTCGGTCCTAAAAGCCCATGGAGACTTCTAGGCCATCCCCACCATCCTCCAATCAAAGTAATAACCTCATTGGTTGATAGCTTTTAAAGATAAGCTCATTTATAAAGAGGGTAATCCCTAAAATGCCCTTGGTGAGAAACACCTTCAAACCAAGGTGCAACCAGGTGCCCCATGGTTCAAAAGCTCGATAATGGTAAGGGCATATCTAAATATTATAATGCATGTAAAAATTTACAAAATAAACCTCTAAATTGGGTAAATTGCATAAAAGTCCAAAATGTACAAATAATTGCATAACTTGCACAAACACCATCCAAATTGGACCAAACTTGAAAATTAATCTTGTCCCATGATTTCAAAACACCTCATAAGGTTATATTAAGGTTTATAGTACTTAATTTGGTAGTTAATCTTGTTTAATACATTAAGTAAGGTTTGGGGCCTTATAGTTCTAACATGGATTTATTTACCATTATTCCACTTAAGCGGTGATTTTACATTTTAGATCCTTAAATAAGATTTCACCGAGGTATTTGTGCATAAACCCTTCCATTGGTATAATTATTGAACAAATTTTAACCAAACCACTATAAATTCCACAATTTAAGCATCAAGGCTAAAAAGGATAGAAATGATAGGAAAATATTGGGAAATGGCCAAAAAGAGAATATGTCGAAGTTTCAGTATGTTACAACACTTCACCCCTTAAAGAGGATTTTGTCCTCAAAATCTAAAGCAAAGTGATAAGGGTGAGTATGCAACATCTCACCACTAAACTCCCAGATTGAATCCATTAAACTTCCACCAAAACTTTTACTAACTTAAACTCCTTGTTTTTTAAATGCTTAACTTGGGAGTTCAGAATCTTCTCAAGCAAATCCACATAGGTTAGGTTCTCATGGATCACCTAAAGGTTCCACTTTTATGATTTCTTTTTAAAAAAATTGCTTATTAGAATTATATTCATTAGGATATCACATTATCATTATTATTCTTTTAATTATGTCATGTCATATTTACTTTATTTCCAAAAGAGTTATATTTCATTATTATGCACAAACTCAATATATTTCTTATTTATATCATTAGGAATTTTAGCACAACTAGAGTTATACTAAATTATCTTAATATACATTATTATATCTTACCATTATCTTTAATAATTTGGTTTTAGACTCCATTATCAATTGTATCAGATTATTTTTGTATGAAATAGGACAATCTATCCAATTTGTTACAATTAATCCAATAATGTCACATTAATTACTTATATGTATATTAGACATTGTTACTTTAACGTTCTTGCTAACATTAATGTCATCATTAATCATTCTCTCATATTTATATACTTATTATTATCGATTATGGACATTTGTGTGAATCAATTACTTCTTATCCATATTGAAGTCATTATATATTTTTTAATGATCAAGGTGGGACATATTACAAATTAATGATTTGATTCACATACTAAGTCATTAGGTGATTAATTAGGTGTGTTTTAGAGAACAAGGTGTTATGAATTTCATATTGACGACCTGATTAATCTGTGATTTATGTGTATTAAAGTATGTTATCTGATTATGACACCTAGTGACACTAATGTATCATGAATGTCATTAAGGATGTACATGTTAAGGTTAGATGATTACAACTTAGGGTTTAGGTTAACATGATCATTATTTTTCACCTATACCTTCTTAGGATGCATTAAGTCCAAGGTTAGATTACAATTATCTTGCCCATCATATCATTAGGGTTTATTGTTCAATGACATGGTCAACATCATGCTTATCCACTATTAGTATTAAAATGTGAGTTACTCTTATTATATGTATTAGATATTCATTAGGGTTCAAACATATCAACTATTCTTTAGATGATCGTTATATGTTCTTTTGGATACCAAGAAACATGTGGTTACAACTATAACTTGTTTGGTCAAAACTAAGGATTCAAGCACACTAACTTCCTAATTAGGGAGTTAGGGTTTCTAAAGTCAGAGTAGCTAGATTCCAGTATGTTACATGTCTCCATCCCCTTGGAAAGGATTTCATCCTCAAAATCTAACTACCCAAACATCATCAAACCAACTACTCTCCACTCCTTAAAAGGTTTGACTTACCAAGCCAAACTAATCTAGAGGTAAAAGGGTGAGTCTAACTAGACCATATACAAGATCCATCACGCTTCACTACGCACTCTGATTGCTTACTAAACACCAAACTTCAAAGTCTAGGTTCTAGGGATAACTATCCAAACATGTGGTTCTATGGGTCATAAGGGAACTTATTGGGTATCCATCCTCAAACAAGTCATTACACCTGGGAAACTAGTTCAACATATTAGGGTCCCTAAAGATAAATCATATAGATGTCTAAGTCTACTATTGCCTAAAAGCATGCTATTTTGGACAATTCATATCAGCTCAGACTAGGCCGGTATCATATGGATTCAAGAGTCCTTGAAAACCTAGTGGTGCAGAGGAAAATCTTGCCAGCCCCCAAATCCTGATCCTTTCTAGACCCCTTTGCTTTCAACTTCATGTCCTAGTATCTGCCTAAAGGCCAAGCTAAACAACCTCAAGTTACTATGGTTACTTATGCATCTTTTACTTATTAGTATTTTAAGGATCTATTCATCATTATTCTAATGTGAAACTATGTGATCCTAAATCAACCCTTCATCATCTATTGATCAACTCTAGGGCAAACATGTCACTTAAAGGTAAGACAAGGATTCTAACTAGGGAGGCAAAATTGGAATAGTCAGATTCTGACTACATGGGCTCTAATACCATGTTGTAAGGAGGCAGGATCACCCCCTTACTAAAATTAATTTGAAGAATTAACATCCATTCCAAACACACTCAAAGGTATGTTGGAACAGGTATACATTTTCCAAATTTATTATAATGGTATACAAAATATCAAAGTGTAGCAGTGGAATAAAATAACTGACTATATTCAACTTTCATAAAAGATTACACAAGTACATAAAAATCTCCCATTGGGGTTTACAATAAGATACAACAAAAAGGATCCAAATAGAGCAAAGTCTAAACTACTTCAAATCTTGTCTCCAGAGCAACATCTCCAAGTGCTAGGACCATGCCTAAAGCTATGTTCTCCTGGTTCAATTCAATAGCTTGTCCTAACCTGGGTGGTTGGGAGAGCACCCAACAAAAGGGAAAGGAAAACAAAGTATGTGTCAACATTATAAACAAGTACAAGAGATAAGTAAATAACATGAAACATAAGGATATTGAATCATCGTAAGATGAGAAGGCTAAGAGAATGAGGCATAATCAAATAGATGCTTGCCATAACAAAAATATAACAAAAGAATTGCATGCATGATTAATATTGAATACATTAACTAAGTAGGGTTGAGGCACGTACCAGACCTTCAACCTATAGGTGAGGGGAGAATTAATACATTCCCAATCACCTATACAAATTTTATAAGGGAGAAATAACACATTCCCCAGGGGGAGAATAAGACGTTCCCCGTGACGAATTAACATGCCCTGACTATGGGTGGTTGTACATAAGTACCACTACTATAGCTAAATGGTCTAATAAAATGATCATGCTAGAAAAGAATCCATGGAAAGTAATAGCATCACATAAGTAGAACACAATAGTGGGGTACTAAGACCCAAGAAAGAATATCTCAAATCTGATTTTGAGGCTATTTGAATAAGAGAAGTATCAATAAAGGAAATAGGGTTCTTTTCAAGTCTCATTAGGGAAAATAGGGTTGGTTCACAATTATCCCAACTTAGGGTGTAAGGAATGCACATACCCCTCGTAAGATTTCAAATAGCAACTTTCATCACTTTATTGAGTCCAAGATCAACTTTTCCTATTTTCAATGTATAACCATGTATTAGTGTAGGTTATATGCATTAATGTAAAGAAAACCCTTATTTTTGACTTTTTGAGCAAAGCCTCAATTTAGACTCTGAAAATATCACCATTGAGCTTATTATGTTCTCTTGATTAAAAAACATATAATTTTGTATATTTTGAAGTTATGATGTTTAGAGTGTATTTTTGGTGATTTTTAAGTGATTAAATCATTTTCTAGAAAACCACCTTTGACAAAACTTAAAAACAATACTTTAAATATTTTTATTAAAAAGAACATGTTTTTATGAGTTCATAAAATATTTTACTTTAATTTTTGGACAAGGGAATCAAAAGTAATGAATTATTGAAATTCGGCCAATCAGAAATCGACATATCAGCAAACCAACCGAGATAAGCGGAGAGAGAGAGAGAGAGAGAGAGAGAGAGAGAACACCATTTGACCCAAGATCAGGGTTTGAAGTTGAATAGATAACCAAACTAGATCCGCTAGAGAAGGTAAAATAGAAAGAAACCAAAACCTTAGAAGAACACGGTAAATAGAAATGGTGATCATCGATTATAAACATAGAAGCATGAGTTTTAGGCATGCAATAAGCAAAATATGAGAAGGAGGTTATGAAACTCACCTATAAGGAAAGTGGACAGGTACAAGAAGCAAGGTTCCCAAGCTTATAAAGGCTGGTTCCTCCAACAAAGCTCCTATCTCAAGCAAGAAGGACCTTCTCCACTTTAGGGGTGAAAAACCCTGATAAAAGAACATGGAGATGTGGTGTTTTAGGGCTCTAGGTGGAGTTTTACCATGGAAGGTCATGGTTCCAAAATGGAATAAGGTGGTAGGAAGACTAACAACATGAAAATAGGGAACAAAAGGAGGAAACTTACTATTTTTTGTCAAAATCACCAAGAAGAAGCTTTAGAAACCCTAAATAGAGCAAATGTGAAACCCTGGGAGCCTTCTTCACCAAGGTAAGCACTCTCTTTTACCTTGGGACAAAACATTCATGGATAAATAGAGTAGGAATGAGGTTCTAATCTGGGGGAAGAGAAGGACAGCAAGAGTGTTCGAATTGGGAGTTGGGGAAGGGGTAGATATGGCTATATAAAGAAAGAGGTCAAGCGTGAGGTGTCTATGGGACTTTCCTTGTGTCTTTAGCCAAGGGCTTAATGGCCATGCAAGAGGACAACTCATAGAGGCTTCTTGTATATCAAAGGTCGGCCCTAAAAGCCCATGGAGACTTCTCGGCCATCCCCACCGTCCTCCAATCAAAGAAATAACCTCATTGGTTATTAGCTTTTAAAGATAAGCTCATTTATAAAGAGGGCAATCCCTAAAATGCCCTTGGTGAGAAACACCTTCAAACCAAGGTGAAACCAGGTGCCCTATGGTTCAAAAGATCGAGAATGGTAAGGGCATATCTAAAGATTATAATTCATGTGACAATTTACAAAGAAAACCTCCAAATTGGGTAAATTACATAAAAGTCCAAAATGTACATATAATTGCATAACTTGCACAAACATCATCCAAATTGGACCAAACTTGAAATTTAATCTTGTCTCATGATTTCAAAACACCTAAAAAGGTTATATTAAGGTTTAGAGTACTTAATTATGGTAGTTAAGCTTGTTCAATACATTAAGTAAGGTTTGGAGCCTTACACTTCTAACATTGATTTATTTACCATTGTTCCACTTAAGCGGTGATTTTACATTTTAGATCCTTAAATAAGATTTCACCGAGGTATTTGTGCATAAACCCTTCCACTAGTATAATTATTGAAAAAATGCTCACCAAACCACTATAAATTCCACAATTTAAGCACCAAGGTCAAAAAGGATAAAAATGATAGGAAAATATTGGGAAAGGGCCAAAAAAAGAATATGTCAAAGTTTCAGTATGTTACACAGACCAACTCCACAAGCACTATCTTAGCCATGACGAGCTAACACTTCCAAGGCATATCGGTCAAGCAACACCTTATCTCTTTAGGTACTTCAATAGCATGACGACTAACACCTTCCATGCATAACAGTTTAGCCATCACATATCGGTTGAGATGTTTCTAGGGCATGACGAGCTAGCTTCTTCAAAGTCTATTGACCATATCGGATTAGCAACCATAATCCATGATAAGCTAAACTTCTCAACAAATGTCGACCTAAGCATCCACAAAGCATGTCGGCCTAGGCATATCCAAGGCATGACGACTTGCCACATAGGGTGTCAGGTTGTTGCACTACAAGCCATGATGACCTACCCTCAACATGATGCATGTGTGTGATACTTGTTGTCTTCAACCTTAGAAAGGTTGGACACTAGTCCATTTACTACTCATAACAAGAAGGTGCAAGACATGAACATCAAACCAATGAGATTCTATCATCAAAATAGTTTTAAGACCATTAACATCTACTAACATACAAGAGATGAACGATCTCAAGATGAAGAACAACATATGCATATGAAAGGTGAAAATAACAAAGGAGGTTAAGAGTTATATAAACTGCCTCAAGGATCACCACCAAGATCCAAGCTCCAAGCTCACGAGCTCAAGGTAGGAGATGATCCAGCAAATTTGGTCGCCACCACACCTCCAAGGAAGAAGATGATACCAAGGTTAATATGGTTCAAGATGGAAAGAAGGTATCCAAGATCCATGTCCGAGAAGAGGAAGAAGAAAAGAGAGTTAGGAAACATAGCTTACCAAGGTAGAAGATGAAGGATTCTCAAGGAACACCACGACTTGGAACTTGTCCACCAAGCTCTAATAGAGATCCTCTAGCTCTAAACTTCTTAAGGCCGTCCACCAAGGAAGAGGGAAAACAAGGATGGTGAAAAGGATCCTCTTGCAAGGAGAGAAATGAGTATATATACAAGAGGGATGATAGAGGGATCATGGAAGAGGTGTCAACACCTAAGGATCTTAGGTGCCACTTGTCCCAAAAAAAGTGCCACATGCACAACATCATGCAAGACATGGTGATAAGGTCTAGGCTAGGTCTCGCCCACTTGGTCTCCTACTGATAACCTCCCATTTTGTGATGTTATCTTACTAGTTTTTTTTCAGTTTTCCATACTCTTTTGTAGATAAATTAGATAGAATCTTTGACTTTCCACTCTATTGTGAATATACCATTAGACTAACTTTTCCCCTTTTCTTCTTACAGAAAAACACAAAAAAATTTACAAAACCTCCAAACAGTCCCAAGACCGAATGGAAGCCAAACGGTGACAAGACCGAATGGAAGCCAAACGGTCCCAAGACTGTGTGAAGCCATACGGTCCCAAGACCGTATGAAGACCAACTGGGCCTGAGACCGAATAAAAGCGAAATGGTCCCGAGACCGTGTGAAAGCCAAACGGTCCCAAGACCATATGAACGCAAATGGTCTCCAAACTATGAGGACACAAACAGTCTCCAAACTGTGAGGACTCAAACGGTCTCCAAACCGAGAGAGTCCTAACGGTCTTCAAACTGAAAGAGCCCAAACGGTCTCCACGACCGTTTGGACCCACAACTCAAGACCGTTTAAGATTCACTCAAAGCCTATAAATAGGACCAAAGGGTTCTTCACAAGGGATCAAATTCTTGGATACCCAAAGGCTACCCCAACCGTTCCAGAGTTGTTTCATCCTCCATCCTCCGCCCCAAGGCTGTTGGTCCAAGATCCACACTTCATCCTCAAGCTGCTTTCTCTCTCATCGACATAGAAGGTGGGAAGTGAAGAATTCTTCATCACATCAACCACGTGGTGTGAAGATAGTTGCTCTCTACTCCAAGGGGTCGACCTTCCTCCCTCCTACATGGAGATGATGCTTTCTTTCTCTCTTCCTGCCTCCTTCTTTGTTCTTGCCATGAGCGAGTAGTACCATACACTAGGATGCGGGGAGTAGCCATGCTACCCATGTTTTCATTTCATACATTGTAATTCATGAGTTTGCAATAAAAAATATTATCTTTTCAGTTCAACATAAATCATTTAATGAATGCCAGTTGCTTGATCACCAACTTGTGTTATCTATTATCTACTAGTGCGAATTGTCTGCGTTTGTACTTCTAGATTTGAATATCGACTGCATGTTGGTTCTTGATGTATGTAGTCAACATACATTTGTTCGGTATCTAGGAACGTTTCCCAAGGAGTGGAGTAAACTCACCTCCATCATTGTACTTTCATACTATGAAATGGAATCAGTTGACATATGAAAGTACAACCTTGATAGGTCGAGGAACACACTTTGCGAGGGGAGTAATGCAAAGTAAGTGACCATTTGTTTGGGGATGGCTGGTACTGTAATACTCTCGCATTTCTCGTAGTTAGTTTTTTGAAAGGAAGCTAAGTCTACAAAGATACTAACTGTCTAGACCCTTTTCTTTGCAAGCCATGTTGTTATGATGTATGTTTTGATCCATGTGTAGTAGTGGTAAAACTCAATCACATCCTAGTGGTTTCCAATTATTATTTACAACCTTAATTTTACTTTCTTGCTATTTACTTTACTTTGCACTCTAGTTTAATCATCAAATCAACTCTTTGATCTAAATATCAACTTTTAAGTGGATAAGTAGGATTATCACGTTTTCCATCTTGTTAAACTCTTAATAAGACCGTTGTCTCATGGATTTGACCCTTAACTTTACTATGATAAGACTTCAACGTATCTTAGCATACGTGGGTGGAGATCTTATTATAAGATATGCAAGGCTAAACTTAGAGACTTACTATCTCTAGGATTTTTAGTGGTGCACGCAACTCCACGCAAGTGGAGGCTCTATAAAAAATTGGCACCGTTGCCGGGGACAACAGAATGTTTTAATTTTACTTGTTAACTTTCTAGTTGATTAGGATTTTACACTTTTCTTTAACCATAATTCATATCATCTTGATTTCACCATTTCTCCGCATTATCTAAAGTGTGTTTCTTCTTCTACTCTGGTAGAAAATGTGTATGCAAACTTTGCATAACATCGAATTCTCCACTGAACCAGAGTATGACTCTAAGGTAGAACGAAGCTTCCACCGACACATTTGATTCAACTGCCAATGAGCCAGACAAATGGCTGACAAACAACACCAAGCCGCCTTGGTTATGGAAAGAGTCAACGCGGCCATAGCAGCTCAAAGAGCACAACTTATTGCTGACACACGTGCTCAGATTCAAGTTGAAGTTCGAGCTAAAGAATAGGCCCGCATTCAAGCTGAGAATGAAGCAACCACATCTGCTGCTCAGATAGTATTATGAAACAAGCAACTTCAGGATTATGTCATTCCTAAGAACTTCAAAGATAATCACCTAGTTAGGCCCCCACTCATCAATGTTCCTAACTTCGAGATTCACACGCAATGGATCCAGATCATGCAAGGCATTTTGTTCTTGGGAAGTGCTGGGGATGACTGCATGGATCACCTAAAGCGATTCAAGTCACTTTGTCAGCTAGTACCACATGCCGGAGTTCCTTTCGACGCAATCATGCTACACCTTTTTCACTTCACCTTGTCTGGAAGGGCATTGAGCTAGTATAATGTGCTAGATGGGGAGCCAATCACCACCTGGGCTTCTTTGGAAGAAAAGTTTCTGGAGAAGTTCTTTCCACCTTCGTTGACTTATGAGATTAGGGGACAAATTAATCACTTTTCTCAACTCCCAGGGGAATCACAGGCAGAATCATGAGAAAAATTCAAGGAACTTTTAAGGAAATGCCCACATCACAGAATCTCCCAAAATCAGTTGATAGAAACATTCTATAGAGGAGTAAGTGATGACATCAAGAAATTTTTGGATTCCTCATATGGGGGGAATTTCATGCGAAAGAATTAGAGCCGAGAACCAATCTAATTGGGGAAGGTCATCCACTGGGGGAATTCTAAAAGTTTGTAAAGCTGAAGAATCAATGGAAATGAAAGCCATCGCCGAAGCCCTAAAAACTATAGCTCACAAGCAACAAGTCCTTGAAACAACACTTGGAGAAAAGAAGACCCCCCAACAGGTCAAGGCAGCTACCGGGATTTGTAAGGCATGTCATGCATCTGATCATCCCACATTATCATGTGGTCTCCTATACAATGTGATGATGGACATGCAGACACCGCAGCTGCAGTATGAACTGATCATCGAACATCCTGAGGATATGTTGTCGGAGCAAGTCAATTCCATCAACACTATACCAGGACAAGCTTATTATAACCCTGAATCAACCAAGAAACCATCCTGGGTTTTAGTATGGGAATCCTGCGGGGACTGCCAACCCACAACACCAGACCCAAGGAGGAGTTTTTAATAGATCGCCACCAGGTTTCCAGAACAACTATAATCGAATACAGGGAAACTTCAGAGGAGGATTGCAAGGATTCACACAACCAAGAAACCCTTCTGCATATTACCAATACACTCATCCATTGTTGCACTCGTAATTGCAGCAACCTCAGCTGCAACAACCACAAATTCAACAACCCCAATTACCCGCACCTCAGCAGCAACAACCACAACAATATCAACAAAATCCACAAAGGAATAATCCACCTTCGCCAATAGATGAACTGTCATTGATAAGACAAATGCTGCAATCACAACAAACCATGCTAGCCAACCAGCAAGCCCAACAAAAAGCCATCGAAGCACAGTTAGCACATATTTCAGCCCAATTAAAACCTCCAACAGGAACCTTTGCTGGTCAACCAGAGATAAACCCAAGACACGATCAACCCAGACAAGAACAATTGAAATCCATTACCACAAGGTATGGTCGTGTCCTCCTTGAAGCCACAAAAATCATTCAGGAAGATGAAGATATAGCTGTAATCACCCCGATTGCAAGCACGAATCCAGAAACTGAAAAGACTGTATAAATCGAGAAGGGGGAGGAAAAGGAACTAGAATTCAAAGAACCTGAAGTCCCGCCATATAAGCCCAGAATACCATATCCAGGCAAGCTGAGAGGGACTAATCTGGATACTAGATTCCAAAAATTTAAGGAAGCAATGAAGAAACTATATATTGATATCCCATTCCTTGACGCCCTCTCTGAAATACCTGCTTGGGCCAAATACCAAAAGACCTTGCTATCAAGGAAATGTATGACTGAAGAATAAGAGACTGTTAAACTAGCTCAGACAACTTTTGATATTATTCTCAACAAAATGTCGAAAAAACAAAAGGATCTCAGTTCATTTGGTATCCAATGCTCTATCAGAAATGCCTCTAGCAAAACAGGATTAGCTGATCTGGGAGCTAGCATATCTATTATGCCCTTCTCAATGTGTAAAAGGTTGGGTTTTACGGAATTGTTACCCACTGCAATGACAATACAGCTGGCTGATTCGACCATCACTACACCTTTGGGGATCATTGAATATATCCCAGTCAGGATAGGAAAGGACTCTTATGTCCCTTGCGACTTTGTTATTATGGATATAAATGAAGATCTAAGATATCCAGAAATATTTAGCAGACCCTTCCTTGCCACGACCAGAGCACTTATCGACATTGCAGCTGGTACAATTATCTTAAGACTAGGAAAGGAAGCCATTCAATTTAGAATCCTTAACAGCCTAAAAGGTCCCAGCATCCAGGAAGAAGTTTTTCTTCTCTAGGCAATAGACAAAATGTCTCAATTACAGCAGGAAACAACCGAACCATATGATGATCTGGAGAACGTCTTGACAAATCTAGAAGTTGAATTTTCATCCAGTGAACTAGTACAGCAATGTCTGCAATATTTATACCAAGCTGAAGAAGCTCTAGTAGCCACCTTCGAGGAATTGAAATCTGTTACCATTTTAGAAACTAAAGAAGTACCCAAGGCCCCTAAAATGAAAGCCTTACCAATAGGACTCAAACATGTCTTCCTGGATGAAGAAAAATTGTGCCTAGTGATAATCAACTCTACCTTAATAGATGATCAGGAAGAAAGACTTCTTGCTGAGCTAAGGAAATACAAGAAAGCTATCGGGTATAAAATGACTGACCTAATAGGAATAAATCCATCTCTGTGCATGCATAAACTACCTATGGTAGAAGAGTTCAAACCATCGAGGGAACATCAGAGAAAACTAAACCTGAACCTCAAAGAAGTGGGTCGCCTCTAGGTTCTTAAACTCCTAAAAGCTGGTATCATATATCCCATTTATGATTCTCAATGGGTTAGCCCATTCCAAGTGGTCCCTAAAAAGGGGGGGGGGGACTACTGTCATTCTGAATGATAAAAATGAGCTAGTACCCACAAGGACTGTCATTGGATGGAGGATGTGTATCGTTTACAGGAAGCTGAACAAAGCAACAAGAAAATATCATTTCCCTCTACCTTTCCTTGATGAAGTCCTTGAATGTTTGGCCCACCAAAAATTCTTTTGCTACCTTGACAGTTATTCTGGGTTCTATCAAATCCCAATACACCCAAAAGATCAAGAAAAGACAACCTTCACTTGCCCCTTTGGAACTTACGCCTTCAAAAGGATGCCTTTCGGGCTATGTAATGCGCCCACAACCTTCCAAAGGTGCATGTCAACAATATTCACATGATTAATTGAGTCAATTATGGAAATATTTATGGATGACTTTTCAGTCTACATAAATTCTTTTGATAACTGTCTACTTAGCCTTGGGAAAGTTTTACAAAGATGCGAGGAAACAAACCTAATCCTAAATTGGGAGAAATGTCACTTTATGGTGACAAAAGGTATTGTCCTCGGGCACCGCGTGAGTGAAAGAGGAATTGAAGTGGATAAGGAAAAGATTGATGTCATTTCAAAACTATCACCACCTAAAGACATTAGAGGAATGTGAGCATTTCTAGGCCACACTAGATTTTATCGAAGATTTATTAAAGATTTCTCTAAAATAGCAAATCCCATGACCTATTTGTTGACAAAAGATGCAGATTTCAATTTTGATCAAGAATGCTTAAATATCTTCATGACCTTAAAAAAACACTCTAATCTCTGCACCCATTCTGAAAGCACTCGATTGGTCACAACCATTCGAGATAATGCGTGACGCAAGCGACTACGCTATAGGAGCGGTGCTAGGGCAAAGAATAGACAAGAAGCCCTATGTGATATACTATGCATCAAAGATGCTAGATGAGGCCCAAAAGAATTATACAACTATTGAAAAAGAATTCTTGGTTTTCGTTTACGCCTTTGAGAAATTTCGCTCTTACCTAATCAGATCAAAAGTCATAGTATACACTGACCACTCTACAGTTAAATACCTAATTCAAAAACAAGATGCAAAACCCAGACTCATCCGCTGGGTGTTGATACTACAAGAATTTGACTTGGAAATAAAAGATAAAAGCGGGGTAGAAAATGTCGTTGCAGATCACTTAAGTCGCATCAAGCCTCAGAATGATGACAATATACCTATTCGAGACTCTTTACCTGACGACCAACTTATGAAAGTCACTACCGGATTTCCTTGGTATGCCGATATAGTAAACTACCTGGCTACAGGAATTATCCACCCTTCTGTTTCCTACCACAACAGAAAAAAAAATTCTTCATGATGCCAAGCAGTATTTTTGGGATGAACCATACCTTTTTCGCTTGTGCACAGACAGACTATTCCGTCGTTGCCTACCAGAAGAAGAAATTATCCCAGTGCTAGAACATTGTCATTCTGGCCCTACTGGGGGCATATGAGTTCAAAGAAGACCACCCTCAAAGTTATACAATCAGGTTTCTTTTGGCCAACGATAGCAAGGGACGCCCATGATTTTGTACGATCTTGCAATAAATGTCAGGTTTCAGGTGGTATATCTAAACGGAATGAAATGCCTCTTACTCTGTGGCAAGAAATTGAAATCTTTGATGTATGGGGAGTAGATTACATGGGTCAATTTCCCCCATCTTATGGATTTTCCTATATACTGGTCGCTATGGATTATGTTTCAAAATGGGTAGAGGATATACCCACTGTTTCTTGCGACTCCAAACCAGCTATCAAGATGTTCAAGGATATCATCCTCCCTAGATTTGGAGTCCCTCAAACAATCATATCAGATGGAGGATCTCATTTTTTAGAATGAAGTTTTGAAGCTCTCCTATGAAAATATGGAGTTAAACATAAGGTCGCCACACCTTACCATCCATAGACAAGTGGCCAAGTCGAAGTTTTAAATAGACAGCTAAAAGCCATTTTAGAAAAGACAGTCAACAAACATCACACATACTGGCCTACCAAGCTCCCTGATGCTCTTTGGGCATACCACACTGCTTACAAAACACCAATAGGAATGACTCCGTTTCATTTGGTATATGGGAAGTCATGTCATCTTCTAGTTGAACTGGAACATAAAGCTTGGTGGACCATCAAATAATTGAATTTTGACTTCAAAAGCGTTGGCGAGTATAGACAACTGCAATTACAAGAACTTGAGGAACTACAAATGATTGCCTACCAAAGCGCCAGGATCTACAAGGAACAAACTAAGATGTGGCACGATGAACATCTCAAAAGGAAAGACATCGTCGTCGGAGATAAAGTCATTCTTTTCAACTCTAGACTTAAGATGTTCCCCGGAAAACTTCGTACAAAGTGGTATGGGTCATTCACCATCAAACACATCTACCCAACTGGAGCCATCATCATTATTGATGACAATGGAGGGGAGAGAACTGTTAATAACCATAGATTGAAGAAATACTATACCCTAGCTGTCAAAATTCCAAGATAAACTATTGAGATTCATGATCCTGCTACATCAATCTAACCAAGTGAGAACTTCATTGAGCCAACACCGTAAAACCAAGGTGCTACTTGGGAGGCAACCCAAGAACTGAGTATCACCTTTTATTTTATTTCACTTAAGTTTTGATAATTTTCTAATTTCTTATTGCTTATTTAAGACCTATCATAGCATCCAAAATAAACATAAAAATATAAAAACCAAAAACTTTTTTTATCCTATCCTAACAGTTTGAAACTGTTTGGATCCACACGGTCTCAAAACCATTTGGATCTTTACAATCTCGAAACCATTTGGATCCTTACGGTCTCGAAACCGTTTGGCTCCATACGGTCTTGAAACCGTTTGAATCCAAACGGTCTCGAAACCGTTCACCCTTGAGAATTTGTAACGTCACCCCTCCTTTTTCTATAAATATCGCTTCATCCCCTCCCCTTTCCTTTCCTTTGGTTTCTCAAATTTTCTCTCTCGTGTGAAAGACATGTTCCATTCCCTTAGTTCTCTGCTCCCGCGCGACCCGCCCACACCCCCTCCCTCGCTGATCCATTCCAAAATCACCTCCGTCGTCTCTGTGCGCATCCAAGGAAGCTGCTCCACCATTCCGTCATGCGCCTTTCTCTGACGTTCCCACCACCACGATCTTTTTCACCCTCAGACAGCGAGGTAGACCACCACAACCATCTCCATCACCACCGTTGTCTCCGCCTTCCCTACTTCAAATGACACATTCATCTGTTGTCATCACTTTTTCCGCCACTGACACCTACGTCCCCAACGCCGTTTGCGTTGTCTCCGCCACCACTTTAGTCGATTCTCCACCTCTTCCATTTCACCTTCATATCAGTTTTGTCTCAAATGATCTTGAACCCAAATGGTTTGGACCTAAACAGTTTTTGTGGGTTCTGATCTCCAAACCATGACATAAACACGAATAAAACTTAGCGGAAGCGAATCGGTAATCAGCGGAAGACAAAAATCACGGGAAATTAAAACTTTTCGAGATAAGAACTTGTATCCATAAAAACTCCTTTCATAAAGAGAGGTAACTGTTTACATCTCAGGATAATTACTTCTTGAGTAATTATATACATCAAGATACAAAATCTCAAGATCACATAACACAAGACTCCAAGACCTGAGAGTACAGAGGACACATAGGACTGAATCTAACTACACCACATGGCAGGACAAATCTCCACCTGAGATTACTGCTGCCCCTGGTGCTGCTGCTGAGACTGATCACTTGTAGTCTGGTTCCTTCGTCTCCGACGTCCACCTAAAAAAAAATTGAAGTCTACGGGGTGAGACAATTATACATAATTGTCCCAGCGAGAGTTATAACTCTTCGCCAGAAGCTTTATTATAACATCAAAGATTATTCTAAACAGTAAAGCCTTCAAAGCATTCTATAACAGTTATAGTTATAACAAGATCTCTACAATTTAGGAGATATGGAGGATATCAATCATTATAACAATGTAACATCAATCAACTAACTTGGAGTTATCTCTAACAAGTTACACTACATGGTTGATTATGTTTTACAAACAACATTATGCCCTGTGGAGATGAGGCTTACCACTCATACTCCAACTGATCGCTGAGAAGCCGCATCAGTATCATACATAGGTCATTAAGAGAGCCGGATTCTCATGACCTTCACCTTCCTCAGTCAGTAAGAGGATCACTTGTAGGACATCTCATGCCTCTACTATTATAGCTCACCAGGGTAAACTGGTCCTTCGCTATTCTAGAGTCACAGTGGCGTTCTGTACTCTCTTCGTCATCAGGAGGTTTCATATTTACCTACCACTGATACGGATATCTGTGCTTTCTTCGTCATCAGGAGGTTTCATGTTTACCTACCACTGATACGGTATGGAACTATAGTGAAGGATGGATGGATTCCACATCTACATCACTTTTCTACACTAGGATGTAAGGTTCTACACATCCATGTACCCCACATACTCAAAAGTATGTGCTCCAGGAGTTCCCTAAGGAAAACCTGTTTCACCATCACTTAATTTCTGACAATGATGGATCTATGATCAGGGCTCTACATTATACTTGATTAGTTAGGTACATTCAGTATTCTTTAACAGCATACATTGTTCTTCAAACAATAACAGTAGCATAGCAGCTATAAAAGAAGAATACTAAATGTAGCAGGCCTAACTCATATCAATCATCATTTCTCATTATCCTCATCACAAGTCATCTCTAAAGCATGACCTTGATGGTATTCATGGTTCTCACAGCCCATTATCAGTATAGGATGCCACTGGCAAGGCATCAGATTACATTACTTATTCATAAGGCTAACAACATGCCTTCAATGAATATAACATCAACATCCATACCTGGATATGATTACCTTCATATCAAAACCTGCATGGTTAATACATCTGATAAAGGAAATACAATAATAAGGAATGTACTTCCTACTCTTGTCATAAGAGTTAAATCTTTAATTCTACTCAAATAGAGTTTATTGCTCAAAAGCATGCCATTACCCTTGAATTAGGGTTTACTATTCACATTACATGTCATCACCCTTGAATTAGGGTTTACTATTCACATCAAGGTGAATTAAACTCATAACATCATCATGTTTGAGTAACACCTTCATTGATGCTCCTGGATTAGTTAAAGGTTCATCATTTATCATAATTAGGGTTTCTATGATCTCACACAGGTGGATCATACCCTAATTACGCTCATTTCTGTGTATTGGGGATGCTTCAATTGAGTTTCCATTTAAAAGGGGTACCTTCTCTCTCTAGAAGTACTTTCTCTCTCTAGAAGTACTTTCTCTCTCATCATAAGGTTAGGTGATGTCAACATCACTCTAAAACAGGTTGGGTTGAGTCAACATAGGCTAACATAGCCAAAAGCATCACCATTAAGTGATTAGAATTACTTTCTCTCTCTAGGGTACTTTCTCTCTCTCTAGAGCACTTTCTCTTTCATCATACTAATGGTTGATGATAACATTAGACTAGATCAGGTTATATAGAGTCATTATGACTAAAAACATCATTCTCATGTAATTAGGGTTTGAATTGAGCAAGGTATAACTCAATTGACCCTTCAGGGGTATCTTGGTAATTCACCCCATTGATCATCATCATCATAGTCAAAAACCTTAATCAAATAACTCCTTACTATCTTAGATTATCATTAGTGTTTGATTTGAGCAACATTGAACCATCACATGATTGAATTCGGTTGAAAGTGTTGACCGATTGCTCACTTTGACCCTTCAAGTCCATGAGCCCCTTTCTAGTTCCAAGACCGTGAGCCTCCTCATGGGCTTGAGATCGTGAGTCACCTCACGGTCTTGAGGTCGTGAGCCCCCTCACGATCTTGAGGTCGTGAGCTACCTCACGATCTTGAGGTCGTGAGCCACCTCACGATCCTGAGGTCGTGAGCCCCCTCACGGTCCTGAGGTCGTGAGCCACCTCACGGTCCTGAGGTCGTGAGCCACCTCACGGTCCTGAGGTCGTGAGCCCCCTCACGGTCCTGAGGTCGTGAGCCCCCTCACGGTCCTGAGGTCGTGAGCCCCCTCACGGTCCTGAGGTCGTGAGCCACCTCACGGTCTCAACCACAAGGTCCCTCAACAAAGGTTCAACAAATCAAACGATGATGTCAACTGATGTTGAAGCCTTCAAAAGGTCCAATAACTGTTGACCACCTATGGATTGAGTTAATTAAGGTTATGCTTAACCAAATGGTCATTCAATTGACCCTCAATTGTTGACCAATTAGGATTGAAATCGATTCAATTAAGGTCTATCAATGTTCACCCATCAACACTCAACAATGTGTATCAACACAAGGTTGAACCCTTCAATTGAGCTCCAATTGGGCCCAAACTTGGCCCAAACGGTCTTGAGGTCATGTGGGTGGACCCCACATGGTCTTGAGACCGTTTGCCCAAGATTTCATCAAAATCTAAGGTGATTTGATAGAGGTTGAACCATGATTGGTCACAGAATCCGAATTTTGATTAACTTGATAACTTATTTGCAATTGGGTGTTCAATTGGTCAAATTACTTAACCCTAGACCTTCAAATGGTCTTGGGTGATTGTCCTCACGGTCTTGAGGTCATGTGGGTGGACCCCACATGGTCTTGAGACCGTTTAGGTCAATCAACCCTAAAAACCCTAATTATGTCACCATAATTTCAGTACTGATTTTATCTAGGGTTAGCCCTAGTATTCACCCTTCAACTCTTAGCCCGTTTGGAATTAGACCATCAAACTTGGTGAGTTGTTAATTAACATAATTTTGAACAGTAATCTCATGGGGTCAATGCTTAGTCAACGACCTTTCACGGTCTTGAGACCTTTTGCCCAAAAAGGCAATTTCAGACCGTTTGAAAATCAGCAATTAATTCATTTAAAGTCGTGACTTAAAAAGGTCATATCTCCCGATTCCTTTGGAGTTAGTCTCCCAAATTTTGAGGGTATTTAGCCTATATAATTAGGAACAGGTTTCTTATATGGTCCACGCTCGGTCAACAGGGCCATTCGGTCTTGAGACCGCGAGCCCTCTCACGGTCTCGAGACCGCGAGGCTCCCTCACGGTCTTGAGGTCGTGAGAGCAAACTGTTAGGACCGTTTAGGGAAAAGAAAAACGGTGGGTTTTTCTTGGAAATCACGCCTTCATCTTCTAGCTCAAGAACAGTACAGATATCCCACGGGTTTGCTTGCAAAATAGCAGGGAAAAGTAGGGAAATACTAGGAGCTATCATTAACTCGCATATAAAGATGCACATAGTAAAGCATAGGTTTAGAGTTATAAAACCCGCCTAAAGTTTGCTTCTTGAGCTCCAAGCTTTCAAGCTCCAAGCTCTAATGGCGTCCTTGAGTTCCCACAGGTTGGCCAAGGTGAAAACTCCAAGGAAGGATGAAAAGAGACGGCTAGAAAGATAGGGTTTCGAGAATTAGCCATGAAGATGACCTTGAATTCGAATTCTAACCATGGAATTAGGCAAGAAGAGGGGTTTAAACCTACCTTGCACCCCTTGTTCGTCCTCCTTAGCTCCAAGGCAGTCCTTGGTCGTCTTTGGTGAAATGAAACAGTAAAGGGAACGAAGGTTAAGTTCCCTTGCAACTAAAGGAAGGATGGCTTATATACATGGGATAGGATTTTCAACATTAGTTCATAAGTTTCCCTTAATTCCAACTAAGTCCTTCTTTTATTACTTGCTCGTCCCTTCCTCTTTATTCTAAGGACAAACCTTATCTTAAGTTATAGAAAAGAAGGCAAGGAAGAACAATCTAATAATAATTTCATACTTAAAGGGTTATTGCACATATACCCTGATTATTCAATCACAGAGCCTATTTCTTAACTTGATAACTCAATTGAGGTGAATTCCTCATCATTTCTTCTCTAAATGATGGCAAAAGTCTAAAAAGATACTTTAGATGACATTCTTTACAAATTGCATCCCATCATTTGGGTAAATTGCATTTTACCCCAAATTAGGGTTTCAAGCCCTGGGATTGCTTCCACAGCTGCACCTTGGTGCTCTAGCTTGGGAAATCCCTCAAACTTTGCCAAAGAGATTCTCATGATGTCTCAACATCAGAGGAACATCTCATCATGTGCAAATTGCAAGTTAACCCTTTCAACTGGGTAAATTGCACATAGGTCCCTGTATATCAAAACAATGCTACAACTTTAAATAAAAAGGAGCAAATACTGAAATATACGTTTCTGAGAAGCTTAATTACATGCTCAGAGTTAATCACAAGGATTTAACTACATATTTAGGCAAAACACCTAGGGTTAACTCATAACCCATGTCAGGGATGTTACAAATTATCCACCCCTTACAAGGATTTCGTCCCCGAAATCGATAAAACATATTACAAGAAAAGGGCAGGATACTTCCTTCTCATCTCATCCTCTAACTCCCAAGTGGCTTCTTCAATACCACGATGATTCCAGAGGACTTTCACAAGACTTATATCTTTCTTCTTTAACTTTTTAATTCGTTTATCAAGGATTGACACTGGTCCCTCTTCATAGGATATGTCATCATTCAATTCTACTTCCATAGGTTGTAGAACTGACTCGGTGTCTGGGTGACATTTCTTCAACATAGAAATGTGAAACACAGGATGTAACCTCTGTAATTCTGGGGGCAGATCTAGTTTATATGCTACCTTTCCAATCCATTCAATGATTGGATAAGGCCCCATATATCTAGGAGCTAACTTCCCCTTCCTTCCAAAACGAAGGACCCCTTTCCAAGGTGAGACCTTAAGATACACTTTGTCTCCAACCTGGAACTCTAAAGGTCTACGACGTTTGTCAGCATAAGATTTCTGCCTATCCTGAGCAGTCTTAATCTTATGTTGTATAACTTTAATCTTTTCCGTGGTTTGCTGTACCAAGTCAGGACCTAACAACTGGTGCTCACCAGTCTCAAACCAACACAAGGGTGATCTACAACGTCTACCATATAAGGCTTCATAAGGTGCCATATCAATACTATGCTGATAGCTATTGTTATAGGCAAACTCTATCAAGCTTAGGTGTAGGTCCCAACTTCCGGTAAACTGGAGAACACATGCTCGCAACAGGTCTTCTAAGGTTTGTATGGTTCTTTCCGACTGTCCATCAGTCTGTGGATGAAAGGCCGTACTAAACCTCAGCTTGGTACCTAGGGCTTTGTGTAACTGTTCCCAAAAATGACTTGTAAACTGAGGACCTCTGTCCGAAACTATTGTGACAGGAACTCCGTGCAACCGCACTATCTCTTGCACATACAACTCTGATAACCTTTCCGCAGAATAGGTTGTTTTGACAGGTAAGAAATGTGCTGTCTTAGTCAACCTATCAACAATTACCCAAATGGAATCATGTCCTTTGCTTGTCCTGGGTAGGCCAACAACAAAGTCCATGGTCACATGGTCCCACTTCCACTGTGATATGGGTAAAGGTTGCATTGTCCCTGCAGGCTTCTGGTGTTCAGCTTTAACTTGCTGACACACAGAACACCTCAAAACAAACTCTGCAACGTCCTTCTTCATCCCAGGCCACCAATACAGATCCTTCAAATTCCGATACATCTTGGTGCTCCCTGGATGCATAGCATACATGGAAGAATGGGCTTCTTCCAGGACTAACTTCCTTAAGTTGTCCACATCCGGCACTATCATTCTTCCATTATAACAAGCTACTTGATCTTTTGAGTCATGAAACCCATCTTGTTTCTCATTTCCATACTCAGATCTTATATGTTGAACTGCAGCATCATCTAGCTGTGCTTCTTTAATCTGCTCTCTTAGGGTAGGTTTAATATGCATCTCAGCTAACAAACCGGCTAGCAATGACACCTTCAACTGTACATTGTCTTGCCTTAAAGAGATAAGCATATCTCTTCTAGAGCATACTAAAGAGTTTAGTTGT
Organism: Alisma plantago-aquatica; assembly: GCA_963693085.1. Classification (NCBI taxonomy): domain Eukaryota; kingdom Viridiplantae; phylum Streptophyta; class Magnoliopsida; order Alismatales; family Alismataceae; genus Alisma; species Alisma plantago-aquatica. The sequence goes on along the minus strand of OY856409.1, from coordinate 645,702,401 downwards.
GCTCTATTCATGGTTGATGTTGCTGATTTCCTACTCAAGGCATCTGCAACAACATTGGCCTTACCTGGATGGTAATCAATTGTACAGTCGTAGTCCTTGATTAACTCCATCCAGCGACGTTGCCTCATGTTGAGCTCATGCTGAGAGAAGATATACTTAAGGTTTTTGTGGTCTGTGAAAATCTGGAATGTCTCTCCGTAGAGATAATGTCTCCAGATCTTCAAAGCATGAACCACAGCTGCTAACTCCAGATCGTGTGTTGGATAATTCTCCTCGTGTTTCTTAAGCTGTCGGGAAGCAAAAGAAATCACTTGTTTATCCTGCATCAACACACATCCTAGTCCATTTTTGGAAGCATCACAGAAAACTATATACCCTTTTCCTTGCTCAGGTAGCACTAGCACAGGTGCACTTGTCAACCTCTCCTTCAGCAGCTGGAAAGATTGTTGACACTTATCACTCCAAGAGAAAGGAACATCTTTCCGGGTTAACTTGGTCAAAGGTAAAGCTATAGAACTAAAGTTCTTAATGAACCTTCGATAATAGCCAGCTAACCCCAAGAAACTTCGAATCTCCGTCGGTGTTTTCGGTTGTTCCCATTGTAGAACAGATTCTACCTTTGTAGGGTCAACACGAATTCCCGAGGCGGATATTACATGTCCAAGAAAAGATACTTCCGGCAGCCAGAACTCACACTTGCTAAACTTAGCGTACAGCTTATGTTCTCTTAGCAAGGTCAGAGCTTGGCGAAGATGCTGCTCATGCTGCTGAGCATCTTTACTATAAATCAGTATGTCATCTATGAAGACGACAACACACTGATCAAGGAAAGGTCGAAAAACTCTATTCATGAGTTCCATGAATGCAGCTGGTGCATTGGTTAGTCCAAACGACATAACCGTGAACTCATAGTGACCATATCTTGTCCTAAAGGCAGACTTGGATATGTCACTATCCTTAATACGAAGTTGGTGATATCCAGACCTCAAGTCTATCTTTGAAAAGACTGTTGCACCACGCAACTGGTCAAAGAGATCATCAATCCTCGGCAGAGGATACTTATTCTTTATTGTCACTTTATTGAGTTGTCTATAGTCGATGCACAACCGCATTGACCCATCTTTCTTTTTAACAAACAAGACCGGAGCACCCCAAGGTGAAGTGCTTGGTCGGATAAAACCTCTCTCAAGTAGCTCTTGAAGCTGTTTCTTGAGTTCTGCCATCTCGGCAGGAGCCATTCTATACGGAGTTTGAGCTATGGGTTTCGTATCTGGAATTAGATTGATTTCAAAATCAATCTCCCGAGGTGGTGGTATACCAGGAAGTTCTTCAGGAAACACATCCTCGAATTCCCTGACTATGGGAACTTCAGCAGGGTTGGAACTTTCCTTGGTAACGTCTACCACATGGGCTAAGAATGCATAACATCCTTGCCTCAACAGCTTATCAGCAACCATAGCTGACACAAGACAGGTGGGCAGAATCTTTCTTTCACCTTGAAAGATCCATGTGTTGCTTTCATCAGCAAACACAGCCAACTTGGACTCACAATCCAAGACAACTCTATACCTTTCTAAGGTATCCATCCCAAGGATTATATCAAACCCCTGCATATCAAGTGGTATAAGGTCCACTTGAATGCGATGGTCAGAAAAGAAAAGGATGCAGGGAGAACATACCTCCTACAAAACGGCAGACCCACTCAATGGAGTCTCTAACAACAAACTATCTGCTCTATGACTAACAGTCACATTGCAGTTACGAATCACTTCACGAGTGATGAAAGAGTGCGTAGCACCCGGATCAATCAGAACAGATACATTACAGGATATAGACATATCAGAATATAAAAGTTTCATCTGACCTGCCACTACCCGTGGATTGACCACTGCCTCAGGTGGGTTCATAGCATAGAACCTCGCGGTTGCCTGGTGTTGAGGTGGTGCTGATGATCCAGCTTGAGACGCTTGTCCACGTCCTCGAGCTGCTCCTTGATGTTGTCTATTCTGAGATCCCTGTTGATTCTGTCTCGAAGGTTGTTGTGTCACACCGACAGGCCTAGAACGGCAATCCTTCATCAAGTGTCCCACCTTACCACAGTTGTAGCAACTCTTCTCCTGTTGCTGTGGTCTGGGTGGTCCAGTAACTGACACTGATGTAGAACTGTGCGTCCCTTGAAGCGGTTGACTCCGTCCTCTACCTCTACTTGGTGTCCATTGAGTTTGAAAACTTGATCTGGGTGGTGGAGGGTTAGGTGCAGAGAATCTAGGTTTCTTGGAATCCCTAGATGAAGAACCCTGGAACTGGGGATATCTTTTATGGGTTTGTCTTTTCTCAACAACAGATCTCTCTATCCTTCGGACTGACTCAACGAAGGTAGAGAATCTCTCTCTGTTTTCTAAGGCAGACACAGGGGTTGACATATCGGAATTCAAACCCTTTTCAAATCTTCTGATTCTTTCCTCATCCGTAGAAGCCATGTGCGGACAGAACCGCAACAACTCCATAAACTTATCTTCATACTCACTAATGTTCATCATACCCTGCCTTAGTTTCTCAAACTGAGAAATCTTCTCATCTAGGAAGGTCTTTGGAAAATATCTATTGATAAATTCCCGACGAAACTCTTCCCATGAGAACTCTACTCCAGGTCTCTTCTGCTCTTCCATGTTCCACCAGTGACCAGCACTGCCTTTGAGAAGATAGACAGCATGTCTAACCTTCTCAGCTTCCGGAATCATAAGAATCCTGAAAGCCTTCTCCAACTCTGTCAACCATAAGTCAGCATCTGCAGGGTCGGCAGTTCCGAAGTACTCGGTAGCTCCGACACGACGAAGTCGTTCGAATGTCTTACCAATACCTTGTACTTCAGACTGGACAGGTGCCCTAGGTGCAGGAATGGGCATCCTATCGGTTATATGTGTCATGGCAGTCATAAACTGCCCGAACATCGTCTGTATAGCTGGATCACTCATGTCAGCTGGGTCGAACTGGGGTGGCTCTCTTGGCGACTTAGGTGCAGGTTGTTCTATTCTCGGAACTCTTGCACCGCCTCGAGGTGCACTAGCACTACTCTCAGCCACGTGCTCATCGCGATGTTCTGACATTCTTATGTATCTTCTTCTCCTGAGGAGCAGAAGATTCTATTAGATAAGGAAGGAGTACTAAAGGTAGACTCGACATCCTAAGTCCTATGCCTCTGTAGACTCAACTGAACCTGGAGCTCTGATACCACTAAATTGTGGGTTCTGATCTCCAAACCATGACATAAACACGAATAAAACTTAGCGGAAGCGAATCGGTAATCAGCGGAAGACAAAAATCACGGGAAATTAAAACTTTTCGAGATAAGAACTTGTATCCATAAAAACTCCTTTCATAAAGAGAGGTAACTGTTTACATCTCAGGATAATTACTTCTTGAGTAATTATATACATCAAGATACAAAATCTCAAGATCACATAACACAAGACTCCAAGACCTGAGAGTACAGAGGACACATAGGACTGACTCTAACTACACCACATGGCAGGACAAATCTCCACCTGAGATTACTGCTGCCCCTGGTGCTGCTGCTGAGACTGATCACTTGTAGACTGGTTCCTTCGTCTCCGACGTCCACCTAAAAAAAAATTGAAGTCTACGGGGTGAGACAATTATACATAATTGTCCCAGCGAGAGTTATAACTCTTCGCCAGAAGCTTTATTATAACATCAAAGATTATTCTAAACAGTAAAGCCTTCAAAGCATTCTATAACAGTTATAGTTATAACAAGATCTCTACAATTTAGGAGATATGGAGGATATCAATCATTATAACAATGTAACATCAATCAACTAACTTGGAGTTATCTCTAACAAGTTACACTACATGGTTGATTATGTTTTACAAACAACATTATGCCCTGTGGAGATGAGGCTTACCACTCATACTCCAACTGATCGCTGAGAAGCCGCATCAGTATCATACATAGGTCATTAAGAGAGCCGGATTCTCATGACCTTCACCTTCCTCAGTCAGTAAGAGGATCACTTGTAGGACATCTCATGCCTCTACTATTATAGCTCACCAGGGTAAACTGGTCCTTCGCTATTCTAGAGTCACAGTGGCGTTCTGTACTCTCTTCGTCATCAGGAGGTTTCATATTTACCTACCACTGATACGGATATCTGTGCTTTCTTCGTCATCAGGAGGTTTCATGTTTACCTACCACTGATACGGTATGGAACTATAGTGAAGGATGGATGGATTCCACATCTACATCACTTTTCTACACTAGGATGTAAGGTTCTACACATCCATGTACCCCACATACTCAAAAGTATGTGCTCCAGGAGTTCCCTAAGGAAAACCTGTTTCACCATCACTTAATTTCTGACAATGATGGATCTATGATCAGGGCTCTACATTATACTTGATTAGTTAGGTACATTCAGTATTCTTTAACAGCATACATTGTTCTTCAAACAATAACAGTAGCATAGCAGCTATAAAAGAAGAATACTAAATGTAGCAGGCCTAACTCATATCAATCATCATTTCTCATTATCCTCATCACAAGTCATCTCTAAAGCATGACCTTGATGGTATTCATGGTTCTCACAGCCCATTATCAGTATAGGATGCCACTGGCAAGGCATCAGATTACATTACTTATTCATAAGGCTAACAACATGCCTTCAATGAATATAACATCAACATCCATACCTGGATATGATTACCTTCATATCAAAACCTGCATGGTTAATACATCTGATAAAGGAAATACAATAATAAGGAATGTACTTCCTACTCTTGTCATAAGAGTTAAATCTTTAATTCTACTCAAATAGAGTTTATTGCTCAAAAGCATGCCATTACCCTTGAATTAGGGTTTACTATTCACATTACATGTCATCACCCTTGAATTAGGGTTTACTATTCACATCAAGGTGAATTAAACTCATAACATCATCATGTTTGAGTAACACCTTCATTGATGCTCCTGGATTAGTTAAAGGTTCATCATTTATCATAATTAGGGTTTCTATGATCTCACACAGGTGGATCATACCCTAATTACGCTCATTTCTGTGTATTGGGGATGCTTCAATTGAGTTTCCATTTAAAAGGGGTACCTTCTCTCTCTAGAAGTACTTTCTCTCTCTAGAAGTACTTTCTCTCTCATCATAAGGTTAGGTGATGTCAACATCACTCTAAAACAGGTTGGGTTGAGTCAACATAGGCTAACATAGCCAAAAGCATCACCATTAAGTGATTAGAATTACTTTCTCTCTCTAGGGTACTTTCTCTCTCTCTAGAGCACTTTCTCTTTCATCATACTAATGGTTGATGATAACATTAGACTAGATCAGGTTATATAGAGTCATTATGACTAAAAACATCATTCTCATGTAATTAGGGTTTGAATTGAGCAAGGTATAACTCAATTGACCCTTCAGGGGTATCTTGGTAATTCACCCCATTGATCATCATCATCATAGTCAAAAACCTTAATCAAATAACTCCTTACTATCTTAGATTATCATTAGTGTTTGATTTGAGCAACATTGAACCATCACATGATTGAATTCGGTTGAAAGTGTTGACCGATTGCTCACTTTGACCCTTCAAGTCCATGAGCCCCTTTCTAGTTCCAAGACCGTGAGCCTCCTCATGGGCTTGAGATCGTGAGTCACCTCACGGTCTTGAGGTCGTGAGCCCCCTCACGATCTTGAGGTCGTGAGCTACCTCACGATCTTGAGGTCGTGAGCCACCTCACGATCCTGAGGTCGTGAGCCCCCTCACGGTCCTGAGGTCGTGAGCCACCTCACGGTCCTGAGGTCGTGAGCCACCTCACGGTCCTGAGGTCGTGAGCCCCCTCACGGTCCTGAGGTCGTGAGCCCCCTCACGGTCCTGAGGTCGTGAGCCCCCTCACGGTCCTGAGGTCGTGAGCCACCTCACGGTCTCAACCACAAGGTCCCTCAACAAAGGTTCAACAAATCAAACGATGATGTCAACTGATGTTGAAGCCTTCAAAAGGTCCAATAACTGTTGACCACCTATGGATTGAGTTAATTAAGGTTATGCTTAACCAAATGGTCATTCAATTGACCCTCAATTGTTGACCAATTAGGATTGAAATCGATTCAATTAAGGTCTATCAATGTTCACCCATCAACACTCAACAATGTGTATCAACACAAGGTTGAACCCTTCAATTGAGCTCCAATTGGGCCCAAACTTGGCCCAAACGGTCTTGAGGTCATGTGGGTGGACCCCACATGGTCTTGAGACCGTTTGCCCAAGATTTCATCAAAATCTAAGGTGATTTGATAGAGGTTGAACCATGATTGGTCACATAATCCGAATTTTGATTAACTTGATAACTTATTTGCAATTGGGTGTTCAATTGGTCAAATTACTTAACCCTAGACCTTCAAATGGTCTTGGGTGATTGTCCTCACGGTCTTGAGGTCGTGTGGGTGGACCCCACATGGTCTTGAGACCGTTTAGGTCAATCAACCCTAAAAACCCTAATTATGTCACCATAATTTCAGTACTGATTTTATCTAGGGTTAGCCCTAGTATTCACCCTTCAACTCTTAGCCCGTTTGGAATTAGACCATCAAACTTGGTGAGTTGTTAATTAACATAATTTTGAACAGTAATCTCATGGGGTCAATGCTTAGTCAACGACCTTTCACGGTCTTGAGACCTTTTGCCCAAAAAGGCAATTTCAGACCGTTTGAAAATCAGCAATTAATTCATTTAAAGTCGTGACTTAAAAAGGTCATATCTCCCGATTCCTTTGGAGTTAGTCTCCCAAATTTTGAGGGTATTTAGCCTATATAATTAGGAACAGGTTTCTTATATGGTCCACGCTCGGTCAACAGGGCCATTCGGTCTTGAGACCGCGAGCCCTCTCACGGTCTCGAGACCGCGAGGCTCCCTCACGGTCTTGAGGTCGTGAGAGCAAACTGTTAGGACCGTTTAGGGAAAAGAAAAATGGTGGGTTTTTCTTGGAAATCACGCCTTCATCTTCTAGCTCAAGAACAGTACAGATATCCCACGGGTTTGCTTGAAAAATAGCAGGGAAAAGTAGGGAAATACTAGGAGCTATCATTAACTCGCATATAAAGATGCACATAGTAAAGCATAGGTTTAGAGTTATAAAACCCGCCTAAAGTTTGCTTCTTGAGCTCCAAGCTCTAATGGCGTCCTTGAGTTCCCACAGGTTGGCCAAGGTGAAAACTCCAAGGAAGGATGAAAAGAGACGGCTAGAAAGATAGGGTTTCGAGAATTAGCCATGAAGATGACCTTGAATTCGAATTCTAACCATGGAATTAGGCAAGAAGAGGGGTTTAAACCTACCTTGCACCCCTTGTTCGTCCTCCTTAGCTCCAAGGCAGTCCTTGGTCGTCTTTGGTGAAATGAAACAGTAAAGGGAACGAAGGTTAAGTTCCCTTGCAACTAAAGGAAGGATGGCTTATATACATGGGATAGGATTTTCAACATTAGTTCATAAGTTTCCCTTAATTCCAACTAAGTCCTTCTTTTATTACTTGCTCGTCCCTTCCTCTTTATTCTAAGGACAAACCTTATCTTAAGTTATAGAAAAGAAGGCAAGGAAGAACAATCTAATAATAAAGTTCATACTTAAAGGGTTATTGCACATATACCCTGATTATTCAATCACAGAGCCTATTTCTTAACTTGATAACTCAATTGAGGTGAATTCCTCATCAATTCTTCTCTAAATGATGGCAAAAGTCTAAAAAGATACTTTAGATGACATTCTTTACAAATTGCATCCCATCATTTGGGTAAATTGCATTTTACCCCAAATTAGGGTTTCAAGCCCTGGGATTGCTTCCACAGCTGCACCTTGGTGCTCTAGCTTGGGAAATCCCTCAAACTTTGCCAAAGAGATTCTCATGATGTCTCAACATCAGAGGAACATCTCATCATGTGCAAATTGCAAGTTAACCCTTTCAACTGGGTAAATTGCACATAGGTCCCTGTATATCAAAACAATGCTACAACTTTAAATAAAAAGGAGCAAATACTGAAATATACGTTTCTGAGAAGCTTAATTACATGCTCAGAGTTAATCACAAGGATTTAACTACATATTTAGGCAAAACACCTAGGGTTAACTCATAACCCAGGTCAGGGATGTTACAGTTTTCACAGTTTCTCTTTTAAAAGTCATCCAAACGGTTTTGCAAACCGTTTGAGCCCAAACAATCTACAAAACCGTTTGGACCCAACCTTTTATTTCATAAATCCATTTTTTTACTATAACTTCAAACTTTTCTAATACATGATTTCTTGTCTATTCTTCAGAATGGCATCACCTGCGAAGGAGCTTGTTGACACCCAATGGACCAGAGAAGAGCTCCTACATCACCGCTCGAAGCTTCAATGCCTTCTCGATATATGCAAAAAGATTGGAAGGATTCCATCAAAAGTTGACTTGCCTAAGGTCATCCACGACCTTGAGCGAGTCAACAAATGTTTAGTAGAATATCCTAGTGAAGAAGTTGAAGAAATATCCTCAACATATGAAGATTTAGAATACGCACCCAATTCTGAGGAGGAATCCTTAGTCACTACGTCCAAGGGAAAACAGAAGGCCCAAGAGGTTACCACATAGCAACCAACCAAAAAATGGGAATGGAAGCAAGTTCGTCCTCCACTGCAAGGGAACAAATCATGGTAGAATCTGCCACCCATGTTGTTGCCTTTTCTGCTATTACCACTGCAGAACCAACACCTGTTGACCTATACATCCAAAACCTCCCGACTGGTGACAAAGCATTGCGCCCAACAAAGTATGTATGCTCAAACATATTGAAGAGAATAGGGATTTATAACAGAGTCCTCGCCTTGATCAACAATGTGAATCTCTCAAAACTCTGTTTTGTCGCGGAAACATCTTATGTTGAGACCACGATAGAGTTCTTCACATACCTCAATACAGAAATCATGGACGCAAAGGATAAATGGAAAGACGGTGGTGACCGCAGGCTGGTCACCTCACTTTTTGGAAACAAGGTTGTCTTAACAGAGAACGTGATGAATGAGATCTTCATCAACAACCAGGATCAACTGTAGAAGGCTAAAGTTGTAGGCCTGGACAACTCCCAGTTCAATAGGCACACCTTCTGGAAGTCCTTAATGGGGATTCCAACCTATAAGGAAAAGACTTGCAAGGCCTCTAACATACATTCTGGCCTGGTGCGCACACTGCACAAAATCATTACTGGCACCCTTTTCCCCATGACAGAGAGTGGGAATAACATTATCTCAGATCTCTTTATCCTATGGTCCATTCTCACAGGACAGCCACTCAACATAGGTCGGCAACTGATTCACAAGCACACAGCTTATGCCCTCGGGAAAGAAATTTGTATGTGTGGGCATATTACATCAATTCTAAAATATCTTAAGATGGACAGACTACTTCCTAAGTGCACAATAATAAAGGGCGACATTCTAACCAATGAGTAGAGTCTGAGAAACTCATACATCATAAAGGACAAGGATTCCAAGCTTCATTATATTTTCTTCCCAACCGTCAAAGCATCCAGAACTATGCTACCTCTTCCAGAACTGGATGACTATGACAAAGAAAAACTTCTCTTCAGTGAAGAAGATCTTGCCAACCTCATAGCCTTAGTCACAACAAAAGAGAAACAAGTAAAGGCAGGGCAGATAGAGCACAAAGTCAATGCCCCAGCAACAAGGCCAAAGAAAATTCCATTCACATCGGCATCTAAACTACGTGCACAAAAACAACATCAATCGGGGACACCCACATCGAAGATCAACCCAGAGGCAGAACCCCCACACAATGCAGAGAACGTTGTGGATCCAACACCAGAACCATTCATTTTTGATATGGATGTTGGGTTCCCCTCCACAACCACCACCACACTCCCGTCTCCCACTCTTCCACCGTTTTCCACAACCATACCCACCACTATCCCTTCCTCCACATCCACAACTTCACCCACATCTTCTGCTTCACCAATCTTCTCTTTAGTCATTCCATTCTCCACCTCAACGCCCGATATCACCTTCACTTCCGCCTTCACTTCAACCACTTTTCCCTCGGCATTCCCAACTTCGCCCTTTTCAGCTGGGATGTCACCACCATTCCCATCCACCACCCCGATATCGCTAGTGACTCCATCCACAGTCACCATGCAATTCGCGGGTCCATCAATAGTGTCTCTTTCGTAAGGCACAACCACCCTTCCACCCCGACCCCAACCATCTCACCCATCCATCTCTGGGGTCCCCTTTTCACAAATCAGTGAGGAATTCAGATGGCAATTTGACACTATTTGAAACCTCCTCACCGACCCCTCTAACATATTACAATTAATTTTTTCTTGTGTGTAGGGAATTGCTACACAGGTCTCCAAGATTGACGAACAGAACAACGCCTTACCAGGCATCCTCTCTAGCATTCAAAAATGACAAGATGTAGCGGCCCAGCAAGTCAACAACATTGACGACCGCCTACAAAACCTACCAGCGTTGGTACTCGAGATGAAAGGCCAGCAAGAAGCGTTAGCCCAACAAGTCGACAGGGTCTCTAAGAAAACTCAACCTTTGCCTGAGACCCTTCACGAGCTTCAGAAACAACAAACTGCCTTTAGCATGCACTTGGACGACATCAACAACAACCTTGCACAACTCAACCGCCACCAAGAGGATCACTCTTACAATGAACTCAATCAACTACGTGCACAAGTAATCGATCAATCAACACGACTCCTCTCTGTTGAGGCAAGATATACAAATCTCAAAGAGAGCCACGACGCACAGCTCAAAACCCACGAGCATGTGCAAGTGGCACTCGAAGAAATACAAGCCATTCATAGGCAGTGCAAGAAAACGTCAACCAAGAAAATAGTAGATCAAGCAGCAGATGATGATGAAGATGAAAGTGAAGACGAAGATGAGGATTCTGATTCCTCGGCTGACTCTAACAATGACATCTCCTCCTCATACGTTCAACCTGATGACCCAGGAAATGCTGGGGAGGGCACCATCTGAGGGATAGAACTTGTAAAGAAAGGAGATGATAAAGACCACCAAGAGGGTGGAAACAAAGATCCCAAGTCCCCCAACAATAATGACAATGTAACAATGTCATATGGGGACCAATTCTTTAACTTTTCAGCTATGGGATCCCCGGGGACACTGCCAAAGACACAACTTTTGCTGAGTTCCAACAATGCATACTAGGAACCAACATTAGCCCAACCACAACAGTCATTCACCAATACTCCGCTCTGGAGCAACATGCGCCTTCCCCCCAGAGCAAGAAGAATCTGACTGAGTGAGTCTAGACACAGACAATAGACTCAACTCTGATTCTGACTCTGATATAGATGAAGATCTGCCATTTTTCTTGGATGACAATGAGCAGAATTCAATTCCTCCACTACAAGACCTTCCCCCGCCGCCACCGCTACCTCACAAAATGCATGACTTGGACATGGCGGCCATCTCTACGTTAGATGTTCAAGACATCTTCATCCTGAACACTATCATAGATGATGCCAAAGATGAGGGGGACATCATCTATAATAATATAAAGACAAAGTGCAAGTTGACATGAGAAGACTTCTGTATCATCCTTCGACCACAATCAACGGTAAAGATGGCTATCTTCTGTGTCTTCCTTGCCAACTCTATTGAGGAATTCCAAAACCCAAAAAAGTTGCAGCCTGTCTTCAACGCTTCACCTGCTCTATCCTTAAGCTTATTACATAAGGACTTCCAAGAAAAGTCCATTGAGCGGCTGCGAACTAGCCTTGCATGAAAGGCACGCTACATTTCCGTGCCCTTCAGAATTTCTGACCACTGGCTGCTCATGATTGTCGACACTGCGGCCCGCGACGCTAAGGTGTACAACTTATGTGCCAGCGAGCTAAAGGCCAGACAAATAAATTTTGCTGGATTGGAAGTCGGGGAAGCACGATGCATACCTTTCTGGATTCTCAAAATAATATGGGTTGCTTGCCCATCTTTGCGACATGGATGGAGCCAACCCTAGTTCCAAATCATCAACCCAACTCCAAACATTAGCTGGTTCAGGGGATTGCGCTTTCTGTACAATACGATTCATAGAAGCACTCAATAGACAAATCCCCTTCACCGAGCTAGAAATAGAAGATATACACTCCCTACGAGGACGTTACACCATGGAGTTTATCTGTGACAGACGATTCTTTAGCAATCCAATAATGTCACCAAATGACGTACCTCGATACCTTTTCTCCGCTATCCAACGTCCGCAAAAGCGTCCATACAGAACAATCCTAAAGGAGTTGGAGAAAACACAACAACAGACTGCCAAGGCCCCAGAACAATGCCAATGGGACCCTTATACTTTCGATATGGTGGATGATCAGGGGGGCATCAATTTGATAATAGGGGCCACCATCAATAGATCATCTCAACTAATGGTACCTCTATCTGCCATAGAACCAACGTTTCCAAAATTTGACCTTGCCGCATGTAAAAACCTTTCTGATAATGAACTCAGACTCATCATGTCTAGGCTTTACGCAGAGAAATATGAGCTTGTTTTCATGCACGAAAACATCCTAATAATGGCAGATTCACTCCGTGAAACCATACAAACCAAAGGTTCTTTATCCGTGAGCTTGATGTCTGCCTACCAGTTTTTTCGAGCATGGGACCTGCCTACGATTTATATGGCGTTAGCATACATGAAGGACGATTTAATTGGATCTAAGAACTTCGAAACCACGGAGGACCTTATCTCGTATCTTCAAAACACGACTCCTAAGTTCATTATGTTTCCTTTTCTTCACTCTGAGCACTGGATGCTACGGGAAACAAATTTACATGAGGGAACTACAATCATTTACAATAGTTCCGACAGCCAGTTTGATCCAAACCAAAGACAGTATGCTGTTACAGCAAAGACGCCGACAGAGGAAGTGGCAAAGGATTGTGATGAACGACTACACAATCTCCTGGGCAAACACATAAAGGCGTACGAAAAAGAACATTTCAGATGTCCCCAACAGATCAGAGAATCAAATGACTACAGTTTCCACGTCTTCTACTAGATGTATACCATCACTGTTCTCGGAAAACAAGTGGAGGACATGAAGGACATGGATTACCATGCTTTATGTGGAAAATTCACAGCTAATCTCCTACGATCTCATGGAGCAAACAAGGGATTACCATAACCTTAATACCCTTGCCCATGTACTTCTCAACCTATCACTTTGACACCCTGAGGATAGAGTGAGTGATAAGTTAGGGGGGTACACTGGGTAAGGGTGAGGTATCATATTCAAACTCTTTTCTCTCTACTCTTTCTTTCACTTCTGTACAAAATTTTCTTTTCCTTTAGATTTTTCAGTAATTTCTTTGATAGAATAACTCTTGCATATAAAACAACTTTTGCTTCGGAAAAGAGTCACCCCTAGCTAAATTAGAGACAAAGTAGTCCTCAAAAGAAACTACATAAGTAGCATTTAGGCATGGAATGGTGAATTAATAAATCACTTTCATACTCGATTCTTATGCTTTTGCTTCAATTTTGCCTCAGACTCTCCACAGGTTAACATCTTGGCCAAAACAAGCTAAACACTCTCAAGGACGGGAGGGAACCAGGCGAAATCCAAATCAAGGAACCTCGCAAGTGGAGCACCAAGTACGAAACTGTAATAAGTGCATGTTAGGAAACCCTATGAAATAGTTTTCTTCTTTTTAAAAAGAGGCTTGGCAGCCCAAATAAAATCCTAAATACCCAATTCCTAAGCCTGTGAGCATATGAATAAAAGCTTGAGTGTTGAATAAAAACATGAGAGTTGTGCCATGGATAAGGACTTATACAAAGAACCAATAAAGGTCTTGCCCGGCCAGTACATTCAGCTACCCTCACAAAGGCAGATGTGTCGTGCTCGGTAGCGAGATCCTAAGGTCTCCAAGTATATGAAAAAGCTGATAAAGGATTCGCCCGGCCGGTACATTTAGTTTCCCTCACAAAGGCAGATGTGTCGTGCCCGGTAGTGAGATCCTAAAAGTTTAGATAAACCCTCCCCCACTTAAAAAGGAAGTTACACAGTAGCCTTTAGCCAACCCTCATACCTATCTTAGCTCTGGTAGGAATTTCAAAGAAGTATAAAACTGCTTAGAGTCAAAGATATGCATAGAATACGATAAAGGAAAAGGTGGTCCCAATGCGAGTTACGCAATACGGAAGAAACTTGAGATCCACACAACTCTTGATACATGAAAGAGTTAGTGCAAGAAGAAGCCCCGATAAAAGTTTAGGAGATCTTTGGTTTAGAATTGAAGCAAGAGTATAGAAATCTTCACTAAATAAAATCGCCTCACCACTATGTGCCTTAGCTCTATCTAGCTTGAGGACAAGCTAGACTCTAAGTTAGGGGGGTGATAACCTCCCATTTTTTGATGTTATCTTACTAGTTTTTCTCAATTTTCCATACTCTTTTGTAGATAAATTAGATAGAATCTTTAACTTTCCACTCTATTATGAATATACCATTAGACTAACTTTTCCCCTTTTCTTCTTACAGAAAAACACAAAAATTTTTACAAAACCTCCAAATGGTCCCAAGACCGAATGGAAGCTAAACGGTCCCAAGACCGAATGGAAGCCAAATGGTCCCAAGGCCGAATGGAAGTTAAATGGTCCCAAGACCGAATGGAAGACAAATGGTCCAAGACCGAATGTAAGACAAACGGTCCCAAGACCGAATGGAAACCAAATGGTCCCAAGACCGTGTGAAGCCATACAGTCCCAAGACCGTATGAAGACCAACCGGGCCTGAGACCAAATAAAAGCGAAATGGTCCCGAGATCATGTGAAAGCCAAATGGTTCCAAGACCGTATGAACGCAAATGGTCTCCAAACCGTGAGGACTCAAACAATCTCCAAACCAAGAGAGTCCAAACGGTCTCCAAACTGTGAGGACTCAAACGGTCTCCAAACCGAGAAAGTCCAAATGGTCTTCAAACTGAAAGAGCCCAAACGGTCTCCATGACTGTTTGGACCCACAACTCAAGACCATTCAAGATTCACTCAAATACTATAAATAGGACCCAAGGGGTCTTCATAAGGGATCAAATTCTTGGACACCCAAAGGCTACCCCAACCATTCCAGAGTTGTTTCATCCTCCATCCTCCGCCCCAAGGCTTCCAATCTAAGATCCACACTTCATCCTCAAGCTACTTTCTCTCTCATCGACATAGAAGGTGGGAAGTAAATAATTCTTCATCAAGTCAACCACGTGGTGTGAAGATAGTTGCTCTCTACTCCAAGGGGTCGACCTTCCTCCCTCCTACGTGGAGATGATGCTTTCTTTCTTTCTTCCAACCTCCTTATTTATTCTTGTCATGAGTGAGTAGTCCCATACACTAGGGTGTGGGGAGTAGCCCCACTACCCATGTTTTCATTTCATACATTGTAATTCATGAGTTTGCAATAGAAAAATATTATCTTTTCAGTTCAACATCAATCATTTAATGAATTCCAGTTGCTTGATCACCAACTTGTGTTATCTATTATCTACTAGTGCGAATTGTCTACGTTTGTACTTCTAGATTCGAATATCGACTGCATGTTGGTTCTTGATGTATGTAGTCACCATACATCTGTTCGGTATCTAGGAACGTTTCCCAAGGAGTGGAGTAAACTCACCTCCATCATTGTACTTTCATACTATGAAATGGAATCAATTGACGTATGAAAGTTCAACCTTGACAGGTTGAGGAACACACTTTGCGAAGGGGAGTAATGCAAAGTAAGTGACCATTCATTTGGGGATGGTTGGCATTGCAATACTCCCGCGTTTCTCGTAGTTAGTTTTCCGAAAGGAAGCTAAGTCTACAAAGATACTAGCTGTCTAGACCCTTTTCTTTGCAAGCCATGTTGTTATGATGTATGTTTTGATCCATGTGTAGTGGTGGTGAAACTCGATCACATCCTAGTGGTTTCCAATTATCGTTTACAACCTTAAGTTTACTTTCTTGCTATTTACTTTACTTTGCACTCTAGTTTAATCATCAAATCAACTCTTTGATCTAAATATCAACTTTTAAGTGGATAAGTAGGATTATCACGTTTTCCATCTTGTTAAACTCTTAACAAGACCGTTGTCTCGTGGATTCGACCCTTAACTGTACTACGACAAGACTTCTATGTATCTTAGCATACATGGGTGGGGATCTTATTATAGCATACACAAGGCTAAACTTAGAGACTTACTATCTCTAGGATTTTTAGTGGTGCACGCAACTCCACATAAGTGGAGGCTCCATCACCCACCAAGGTCATGCTCGATACTATATCTCCACACACCCACAAACCGATAGGGTGCAACCCTACACACTCACAAACTGATAGGGTGTAACTCTACACACTCTCAAACTAATAGGATGCAACTTTACACACTCACAAACTGATACACAACCTCTCTAGGGCTCTCTAGCTTGAGACAACACATCTACGTGTAGGTTACACCTCACACGTGTGTTCCTAAACATCACTAAGGATGTCTCCCCACAACAAAGGCCCAAACAAGGTGTCTATCTCTCCCTCCCTCCTCTAGATGGTGACAAGAGAGAGAAGGAACACCCAAGAGGTGGCAGACTTGCATATCAACCCTTGCTCTTGGTGAATTACAATTTGCACCAAAACCTCACCACAAAATACAAGCATCATCCAAACAAGCTCAAACAAGAAACTTCAAGCTTCAACATGCCCTAATTACATCTTAGATGATTAGAGAAAGGTAGTAAGAAACATACTTAGGTAACATACTTAGGTAAAACAAATAGGGTTATCCCAAAACGTGGGTCAAGGTCCTTGTAAGTTATAAACCCCTAACATGGATTTTGCCCCCAAAATCCTAAGAGAAAAGAGAGGGGTACTTCTGCCTCATCTCTTCCTCAAGTTCCCACATGGCTTCCTCAATACCACGATGATGCCAAAGAACCTTCACAAGTACAAGGTCCTTCCTCTTCAGCTTCTTCACTACCCTGTCAAGGATCAACATCGAACCTTCCACGTAGGTCATATCCTCATCTTGCTCTACCTCCATTGGCCACAACATTAACTCTGTATCTGGATGGCACTTTCTCAACATACTTACATGAAATACTAGATGCAACTTGTGCAACTCAGGTGGCAACTCCAACCTATAGGCCACTTTCCCAACACGTGCCACCACTGGGTAAGGTCCCATAAACCTAGGAGCCAACTTACCCTTCTTTCCAAACCTTAGGACACCTTTTCAAGGAGAGACTTTCAAATATACCCTGTCTCCTACTTGGAACTCCAAGGGCCTATGACAATTATCTGCATATGACTTTTGTCTATCCCGTGTTGCCTTTAATTGTTACTGGATTACCTTAATCTTCTTTGTCGTCTATTGTACAAGCTTAGGAGCAAGAAGCTGATACTCACATGTCTTGTACCAACACAATGGTGATCTGCAACGTCTCCCATACAACACCTCATAAGGTGCCATGTCAATGCTACTCTGATAGTTATTATTGTAGGAAAACACTATCAAACTGAGATGCACATTCCAACTTCCTGAAAAATGAAGAACACATGCCCTCAGAAAATCCTCCAAGGTATGAATGGTCATCTCACATTGATCATCTGTATGTGGGTGAAAAGCAGTGCTAAACTTTAATTGCATACCCAAAGTGGTGTGTAGTCGCTCCCAAAAGTGACTTGTGAACTAGGGACCTCTATCAGACACGATAATTGCTGGAACACCATGCAAACACACTATCTCATCCACATAGATATGGGCAAGCTTCTCTGCTGTAAACGTCATTTTCACGGGAAGAAAATGTGCTGACTTGGTCAATCTGTCAACGATCACTCAAATAGAATCATGGCCTTTAGCTATCCTAGGCAGACCAAACACAAAGTCCATAGTCACATGATCCCATTTCCACTGTGGTATAGGCAATGGTTTCAACTTTTCTGTCAGCTTTTGATGCTTAGCTTTAACATGTTGACATACAACACAACTTGTAACAAACTTGGCCACGTCCTTCTTCAAGCCTGACCACCAATACATATCCTTAAAGTTATGATACATCTTGGTGCTACCTGGGTTCATAGCATAATAGACGAATGAGCCTCTTCCAACACCATTCTCCTTAGGTCATTAGCATCAGGAACCACTACCCTGTCATGGTAACAAACTTTCCCATCATATGACTCATTAAACCATCACACTTCTTGCTGCCGAACTCTGATTGAATCTACTATATCACAGTATCTGTCTATTGTGCCTCTTTGATCTACTCTCTCAATGTAGGCTTCACATGTAGATGTGCCAACAAACCAGCTATCAAGGAGACCTCCAACTTAACATTCATCTGACGTAATGAGACCAACATGTCTCGCTTGTGGTACATCAAAGAATTCAACTGGGCTCTATCCATAGGTGAAGACAAAGACTTCTTGCTCAACGCATCTGCCATGATATTTTCCTTCTCTGGATGATAATCAATTGTGCAGTCGTAGTCTTTGATTAACTCCATCCAGTGACACTGTCTCATATTCATCTCCTATTGTGAAAAGATGTACTTCAAGTTCTTATGATTCGTGAATATCTGACACTTCTCCCCATACAGGTAGTGCCTCCAAATCTTCAGAGCATGAACTACCGCTGCTAACTCTAGATCATGGGTTGATTAATTGTCCTCATGTTTCTTAAGCTGTTAGGAAGCAAAAGAAACCACTTGCTTGTCCTACATCAGCACACATCCCAAACCATTCCTGGATGCATCACAAAAGACTATGTATCCTTTTCCTTGCTCATGCAAGACCAAAACTGATGCACTTGTCAACTTCTCCTTCAATATCTAAAAAGCACGTTGACATTTGTCATCCCAAATGAACAAAACATCCTTCCTTATTAACTTAGTTAGGGTAAGGCGATAGCGATGAAGTCCTTGATAAACCTCATGTAATAGCCTGCTAAACCTAGAAAACTGCGTACTTCTTTCGGCGTCTTAGAATGCTCCCACCCCATCACAGACTCCACTTTCTTAGGATCCACACGTACTCCCTCAGAAGATATAACATGCCCCAAGAAAGCTACCTTCTTCAACCAGAACTCACACTTGCTAAACTTGGCATAAAGCCGGTGCTGTCTCAGAATGGTTAAAGCCTGACAAAGGTGTTGTTCATGTTGTTGACTATCACAACTATATATCAAGATGTAATATATGAAGACCACAACAAACTGATCAAGAAACGGCCAAAACACTCTGTTCATCAAATCCATGAATGATGTTGGTGCATTGGTCAGCCCGAATGGCATAACCACAAACTCGTAGTGACCGTAACCCATCCTAAATGCCAACTTAGGTATGTCATCCTCCTTGGTCCTCAACTGGTGATATCCTAACCTCAAATCTATCTTAGAGAACATTGTCGCGTCACACAACTGATCAAATAGGTCATCTATCCTCGGAAAGGGATACTTATTCTTTATCATCACCTTGTTCAATTGTCTGTAGTCTATACACAACCTCATAGACCCAACTTTCATCTTTACAAACAATGCTGGAGCACCCCATAGTGACGTACTCAGCCTAATGAAACCTTTGTCAAGTAGTTCTTGCAACTGTCTCTTCAACTCTGCTATCTCTATCAAAGCCATCCTATACGGTTTCTGAGCTATCAGTTGAATGTCGGGGATTAGATCAGTCTCAAAATAAATCTCTCGGGGTGTGGGAACACCTAGAAAATCCTTAGAGAACAAATCCTCGAATTCCCTAACTACTGACACCTCATGAATACTATGATTCCTCACCTTAGTATCCATCACATTGGCCAAGAATGCCTCACAAACCTGTCTCAAAAGCTTTCTCGCTACCATGGATGATACCAGACACGTTAGAAGAATCTTCCTATCTCCTTAGAAGATCCACGTCTCACTACCATCTATAAATGTCACCTGCTTCAAACTACAATCCAAGATCACTCTATACTTCTCTAAGGTATCCATTCCAAGGATTACATCGAATCCATGCACGTCAAGTGGTATGAGATCCGCTTAAATGATGTGCCCTGAAAAGGAGAGGACACAGGATGGACACACCTCCTGCAACATTGCAGAACTGACTAATGAGGTTTCTAACAACAAACTATTCTTCTTATGACTAATAGGAAAAAGACAGTTGTTAAGCACTTCATGAGCGATAAAAGAGTGTGTTGCACTCGGGTCAACCAAAACATATACGAAATAAGAAGAAGACAAATTAGAATGAAATAACTCCATCTGACCTATCACTACTTAAGGGTTGACCACCACCTCAGGCTGACTCATGGTGTAGAATCTAGTTGTTGCCTGTTGTCACCCCCGTCCTCTGCTTTCCTAAGCAGATGATCTGGCATGCGACGCTTGACTACGTCCTCGTCCTCCTGCACCACTGATCTACTACCTTTGTGAACCCTGTTGGCTCTGCCTCAGTTGGTGGGTCACTTCGTCATCTTTTACAAGACATAATGGTTTGGTATGCCCAACTTGTCTGCACTTATAACATGTCCTATTCTCAGACTAAGGCCTAGGTGGTCCTGTCACAGACACTGATGCAACACTCTGGGCTCCTGCTAGTGGAAAACTACAACCTCTTCCCTTACTCGGTGACCACTGGGTCGGTGCACTGAACCTCTGCAATGTTGGTGGTGCAGAAAACCTTGACTTCTTAAAGCCTCCTAACAACTGCCTATGAGACTGTGCCGACCTCTTCTTGGCGCTTGCCTCTCGTTTCTCCTTCATAGATCTTTCTATCCTCCAAACATACTCCACAAACATGGCAAACCTCTCTCAATTCTCCAAAATAGCTACTAGGGTAGACAACTCAACATCCAACCCCTTCTCAAAATGATAAATCTGCTCATCCTCCGTGGCAGCCATGTGAGGACATAACCTCAACAACTCCACAAACCTTGATTCATACTCATTGATCGTCATGGATCCCTGTTGAATCCTCTTAAACTGGTTGATCTTCTCATCAATATACATCTGAGGAAAGTATCGACTAAGTCAAAACTCCACCCAACCAATCACAACACCTGACCTCTTCTCCTCCTCTGTGGCCCACCAATGGCCAACACTCCCTTTCAGAAGCTACACCTCATGCTTCACCTTATATGTTTCAGGGATACTAAGGATCTTAAAGGCTTTCTCAAGCTCGATAAGCCATAGATCCTCATCCACCAGATCAGCCGTCCCAACATACTCCACTGCTCCAACACGACGAAGCCACTCAAAAGTCTTCCCAATACGCAAAGATTCAGTATGGGGAATCGATGCCCTAGGCTGAGGTGCAGGCATCATGTCCTCCATATGAGTCATAGTAGCCATAAATTGCCCAAAACGAGATTGAAAGGTAGGATTTTCAACCATGGTTGGGTCAAACTGGGGGACTTCAGGCACCCGATCTTCTCATGCATGATTCCTTACACCACCACTTGGTGCAGCAACACTACTCATGACAACATGTTCTTCATGTTCTCCAAACATCTTTAAGCTTTCTCTTCTTCTTATTCTGCATAAGCAGAAGTCACTATAAGGCAGACTAGAGGACACTAGAATAGACACAAAACCTAGTCCTAGGTCCCTATAGACTCAGAGAACCTAAAGCTCTTATACCAACCAAATGTGGCACGTCACACCACACAAAAGTGAGATTACTCAAAACAAAAATGCGGAAGAAGATTAAACAAATAGATTATTTGAAAATACTAAAAAATAAAACCATTTTCATGAATCTGTCAGACAACAAAACTTTTACATATGAGTCCTTTCATTCCTCAAAGCACTTACTGTGTGCGCCATTAACTTGTTACCAGAGAACCTGTTCCAGAACATATGTACATATATCCACTACATATGTATACAAAAGGGTACACAAGCCAAGCACGTATCAAAGGCACATTCACAAAATATCTACAAAACCTTCCTAAGGACCTGAGTGTACAAGGTTGACTCTAGGACTCTATCAACAAAAGACATCCAATAACACTTCCAACCTTGTCAGCTACTGCCTCTCTTGCTGCTCCTCAACCTATGTTGCACGATCTCTACCTCCTCATGCATTTCCACCTAAAAAGGATGTGGGAAACCCACGGGGTGAGATTCCAAATCTCAGCGGGAGATATAACTCTCAACCAACTCTATTATTACCATGGATAAGATAAATAAAGCAACGCTAAGTTACAACTATAAGAAGCAGGTTTTTATTATTAATAAGATGAGCAATTACTGTTGGATTATGAAACATCTTAAAATTTTAAAAGGAATATGAAGAACATGTATATTTTCTGTCAACAACATTGTATTAAGATCAAGCAAGGCCTCATCCAATGTTTCTGTATTTGATCCTATATAGATATACTACACGACTGATTATGCATTTAATTATTCCCCAAGGATTTGAGTCGTACCACCCAAATCCAACCGACCACTGGTAAGTTGAAATCGGTGCCATACATGGTCAATGGAAGAGCCAAAATCCATGACCTCCCCACACCTCTTGGTCATCACAAGAGAAAACACTGCAGAGACGTATCAACACAAGAGAAAACACATGCACATGGTGTTTTCTCTTGTGGTGACCAAGAGGTGTGGGGAGGTTGTGGATTCTAACTCTTCCATTGACCTTGTATGTCATCGATTTCAACTTACCAGTGGTCGGTTGGATTTGGGTGGTACATCTCAAATCCTCGGGGCATAATAAAATGTGTAATCAGCCATGTAGTGTATATGTATAGGATCAAATATGAAAACATTAGATGAGGCCTTGCTTGATCTTTATACCATGTTGTTGTACATGTTTTTCATATTCCTTTTAAAATGATAGATGTTTCATAATCCAACAATAACTACTCATCATGTTAATAATAAATACCTACTTCTTATAGTTGTAACTTACTGCTACTTTATTTATCTTATCAGTGATAATAATAGAGTTGGTGGAGAGTTATATCTCCCACTGAGATTTGAAATTTCACCCGGTGGGTTTCCCACATCCTTTTTAAGTGGACGTGCATGAGGAGTTAGAGATCGTGCAACATAGGTTGAGGAGCAGTAAGAGAGGTAGTAGTTGACAAGGTTGGAGTGTTATTGGATGCCTTTTGTTGATAGAGCCCTAGAGTCATCCCTATACACTCGGGTCCTTGAGGAGGTTTTGTAGATGTTTTGTGAACTTGCCTTCGGTACATGCTTGGCTTGTGTTCCCTTTTGTATATAGATGTATTTGATATATGTACATATGTTCTGGAATAGGTTTTCTGGTAACAGGTTGATGGCACACACAGTAAGTGCTTTGAGGCATGAAAGGACTCATATGTAAAAGTTTTGTTGTCTGACAATTTTCTGAAAACAGTTTTAATTTTTAGTGTTTTCCAGTCATCTATTTGTTTAATCTTCTTACGCGGTTTTATTTTGAGTAATCTTGCTTTTGTGTGACACGGGGCGTCACACTAGCTACTATGTTGGGTCAGGCCATAGCTAGTTGTTTTCCCTATCTTTCTATGGCATGCTCAACCACGAATATTGTAGTAAGGTAGTTTTACTTAGTTGATGTAGTTTCAGGTGGCTATTTGAGATAGCCGTCAAAAGGCAGGTGTGTAAATGTTTGGCTTCTGGACTCCACTATCAGGCATGCCATATCTACATTCTTGAGTGCAGCAATACATCGTCTGGACAGAGTCTTTCAACATCAGCCTGGGCACAACTCTCATGATTTTATTCCACTCAACTTTTAATCATGCTCTCAGGCTTGGGGGTAATAGGTTTTCAATGATGTTTTGGGTTTCCAAGCCTCTTTTGATCCCAAGGGGTAGTTGTTTCCTTTTTTCAAGGTTATATGCTTCCCAACCTATACTTGAGGATTTAGTGCGATCAATCAAGAACGTATCAATTTGAGTCCTCCTTGCATAGAGGGTTCCTTTTGGATTAACAAGCATCTTTCTGCATTTTACAATATCTTGGAGTAAGGTTGGCACAAAAGCATTGTCACATTGAGTTTTAGGTGAGATAGATAGCCCATATTCATCATTCTTGAAATAATTATGCTAAGAGTTAGCCTGAAGACAAGAAAGTCCAAGGGTGGAAGTTATGAAAATCATCCAGGAAAATTGGATCCAAACCTTGCCCTTGGTATAAATTCTAGTAAAAACTTCTATTTTCTATTTAGAAATTTTAAAATTTCCAAAAAAAAAAATCCAAAATTGGGCTTATGTGCACAAATCAAAAGTTTAGGCATTCAAAAAGGTTGATGTGTAAAATGAGTAGAGATGGCATGAGAATAGTACCTCCCATGCCCATTTATACCTCCCAAACTTATCATACACTCTATCCCAGTGTCAAAGATGGAAGTTGCAAATAAATAGGTGGGATTTGTTCGTCGTTTGGTTTCCCTTTGATCGCCCAATGAGAGCACAACAACATATTAGTATAGACTCCATGAAGCATATGGTAGCACTCGTATTGTAGAATTTCAACTTTAACATCTCGCATAGCTAAAGTTGTCATATCGTATTAGTAAAAGCCACAGTCGTTGGATTGTTTTAGTTATTGGGGGCTTATGTGGTAGAATTGTGGCTTTTTGAAGTCTTTATGAGGGATATATTTGTACCCCATGTTATGCTCTTGTATCACCACGATGATTCCTTCTGCACAAGTCTTTGCTTTTTCTTCTGTGACACTCTTTGGTGTTGTCATATTTGTATCTTGTTCAAAACAAAGATTGCATCCCAATTGTTGTATTGGACTGTGGTTTTTGTCTTGGCATTGATCGCCAAGAGTGTCCCATGATTATCATGCAATATCAACAAGAAAACAAACTATGGTAGAGAGCTTTGTAGACATTAAATTAAACACTCATTTTCTCCGAAATTCTCCTTATGGATGATGTCCTCTGGTAACATATGGTCTGTCATGTTTGTATTGAGCATACCATCCCCAAGTAGAGACTGGTGAGCTGACACTACACTCACAATCATATATTTGTTCGGTCTTAGAGTTTCACAAAGGTCATCCTTCAAGACACATATTCCATCCCTCTTGAAGACTACTTCTCCTGGTTCATAGTTTGACTTCAATTTGGCCATGATCATTTGTAGTGACCCAAATAAAGGTCTTCGCACAACCATCTATCAAACTCTAGGAAGCTAGATTCGATGGTCCCAGTTGGCCCTTTAGGACTTGCTTTCTGTAGCTCATCTTCATCTATCTCTCTGTGACACACTTGTCACACAAGAACGAGATTACTCAAAAGCAAAGCGTGGAAACACCACTAAGCATGCAGATTACCAGAAAACACTTGAAATTAAAACCCATTTCACAAATCCACCCCAAGTGGAAACATATCACATTTGGGTCCACAAATGTGTCACCTGCATCATAAAACATGCACAAAGGCTTACATATCACTTGTTCATTAGCTAATCATGCCACATCCTATTACATAAGATAACATGTTTATACATACACAATCCATATATATACAACCATGACAAACTGCCTAAAACCTCATATTGATGTATAAAACCACAAAACCTCCCCAAGGACCTGAGAGCACAGGCACGACACATAGGACTCTACTACAAAATACAAGCAACATTATCCAACCTTTCAATAGATACTGCTCAGTCTCAACAACTCGATCTCTACCTCATTGAGCACAACCACCTAAAATTTGTGGAAACCCATAGGGTGAGATCCATATCTTAGCGGGAGATATGACTCTCCACCAACATCTATTATTAACACATATAAGCTAAGCAAGATATAACTTTAATCAACAAGATGAGCAGATTGTACTAAATGATATCAGTAAAGAGGATAAATGTAAATGAAGTAGTTTAGGAATCTACACTAATCAGTAGATCATATTATACTTTTAGAAGGAATATGAAGAACATATATAACTATCATGAACTAAACAGTACAGGATTAAGCGGTCATCCAATGTTATTCATATTTACTCCTATGCAAATATGCTATACGACTGTGTTACATCTTTTGTTAATGCCATGAGGATTTGAGTCGTACCACCCAAATTCTCCAACTGACCACTTCTAAGACAAAATCAGTGCCATACAAGGTCTATGGAAGAGACAGAATCCATGACCTCTCCAACACCTCTTGGTCCATACAAGAGAAACACCACAGAGACATAATAGTCAACTGCAAACAAAGACATGTAGTCAAGCTGAAGGATTGGTTCATGCATGGCCATCTTTATAAACACCTAGCCCGCCTTGGTACATGTCATGATGCTAGAGAATAGGCTCACACATGGCTGTTTTAATGGAATTATGCAGTTGCATTGCTACCATTCTCAATATCTCAAGCCTAAGGCATGACCACAGTCACCCTCCAAAACCTATAATTTGTGGACACAAGGATATATACTCAACTTGTGCCCCTGCATATTCAACAATATGCACTCTGAGTTTCCTATAAGAGTTACTTATTTCACTATCCTGCAATAAAACTAACACTAGAATGGATCTATGGCACATAGAAACTACATGATTAAGGTCTCACTTTATTAGTTATGCCAATTGGGTGAATTAAGGCTTCATCATACAATTCGACATCCAAATCCCTAATTCAATCTAGCAAGCACAACTATTTAACAACTTTAGAAGATATAAAATGTATGAAGTAAAGGACTTGTCACATCATCTCATGACATTACTGTCTCACTGCCTTAGTCAAGGTCATCATCATCACCACATGTTATCACTGCCATACACAAGGCCATCATCAATATCTCATCACTATGGGATATTAATTCCTCAATCACATCTTTAGAGGATTTCACCTCATAATAAGCATAAGTCACTTGTCAGGTCATTAGACCCAATCACATGATTCCTGCACATTCAATATCATAGTGTGCTTCAACAATGCACATAATCACCACCATGTATTATACATGGATCACCATAACATTCACATAGCTATGACATTTATTTCACCTGCATGGTTAGAATCACACAAGTA
Organism: Alisma plantago-aquatica; assembly: GCA_963693085.1. Taxonomy (NCBI): domain Eukaryota; kingdom Viridiplantae; phylum Streptophyta; class Magnoliopsida; order Alismatales; family Alismataceae; genus Alisma; species Alisma plantago-aquatica. Next base: position 645,675,327 of record OY856409.1, on the reverse strand, counting down.
GGAGAGAGAAAATGTAATCGTATGTCATTCATATAATGAACTCAACAAGCATAGCATACCCTAGGATTAGGGTTAGGGTTTCAAACACATAGTCAATTAGAGTTTCATAGAATTTATTCAATCACCAAACCTTAGTCTCACCACCTCCCACTTTCTTGGAGCATTCTAGGATTAAAACATCATCATTAATGTAACACCCCTGACCTGGGTTATGCTTAAACCTAGATGATTTTCCTAATAAGGTTGAGTAGAATGCTTAATCTTATCTTGTGAAAAGTAATTAGGACTCAAGAGGAACTTATATTCCATTTTGTTCTTTTTTGAATAATGTTGAAATAATGTTTTACTTGATTTGGACTAAAGTGCAAATTACCCAAGTTGAGGGGTTAAATTGCAAATTGTACATGATAATATGTTCCTCATATGTTGAAGCATCGTGAGAATGAATATGATGCAGAGGTATGGCTTGTGGTAGCCTGAGTACCAAGAAAGAGCTGATAAAGCAATGTTTGTACATTAAAACCCAATTTTGGTGTAATGTGCAATTTACCCAAAACCTAGGGTTCAATATGCAAATTACCACTTCAATAAGGTCCCTAATGTTTCTTGGAATCATGTAGAGCAAAGAAAATGAGAGGGGCGCCTCATTTGAATTAAGTTGGAGGAGAGAGAATCTTGATATTAAAATAATCAAGATTTAATCCTAAGTGAAACCCTAATTCAATTTAGTGCAAAAATAAATATAATAATTGAAGGGCCTTCAACCAAAAACGAGATGGTTGAATTTGCTCAAGTGTGAACACCTTTTAGCTTTGCAAGGACCACGAAAATATCCAAGGGAGTGGATAACTCACTCACAATTTTATAAGAAAAAGAAATATCCACTCACATATGGATATTAATATAATATGATTTGAGGTGCTTAATTTGCTTTTCTTTAAATCATGGATAATTGAGAGGAATAAGAGGAAAAAAAGATATCATCGGATCCAAGGAAATTGAGGGGGAATAGTAGGCTCCATTTTTGGGATTAAATGAATTTTTATAAAGCATATTCTCTCTCATTGAATTTTTATAAAAAGACCTTTTACAAGCCAAATGAAAGGCTTTTCCCGATCCCACTTCTTCCCTTTGCTTGGAAAACGACCAAGGAGCTTGGGAGTACCAGGAGGACGACTACCTACCTGTTAGTAAGCTTCTTGACCCTTGTTCACCTTGAATCCATGGTGGAAGTCACAAATCAATGCATGCTTTTTTCTTATTTCGATCCCCTCTTCAATTCTAACCATTCCTTTTCACTCAAACCTTGAGGACGAGCCTTAGAATGGTGAAAATATTTGCATACACCATTGTTGCCGTGATCTTGGAGCTTTGGAGCTCAATTGGAGGTGGGTTTTATAACTTGAACCCTTAATTTTATTATTGCAATCAATTCCTTATCAATTGGTGATCATTTCTGCATTTCTGAAATTTATCTTGGTTGATTGATGCAACCACCATGGAAATCACAACAAACTTTGTGGGTCTGGAGCTTGATTATGATGACATCATCCCAAGCACACACCTCTTCAAATATCTAAGGCAAACAGTTTCAATGTTTGAGTCCAAACGGTTTCACCAAAACGTTTGGTGACCAAACAGTTTGCAAACTGTTTGGAGGTTTGAGTCCCAAACCGCATGAGGGTGTTGACCATTTGTATGGGTTGACCGTTTGAGGTCTGAACCCTAGTATGTGTTGGATGATGATCCAATGGCTCCAATTGATTAACTCAACATATGAAAAAACTTTCAAATAGAAAACCCTAATCGGCTAAGTGCTGATTCTGCAATTGATTGAGTTGATGTTTTGGGTTGATTGACCCAAACAGTTTCAAAACCATTTGGGGATCACCCAAACGGTCTCAAGAACGTTTGAGGGTCAACCAAGACCGTTTGGAGGTCTAGGTTTGAGTATGGTTGTGTATTTGAAGATCCAAAGATACTAAATTGAATTGCAATCAAATGCTGATTTGATAATCAATCCAATGATCCAAACCCTAATTGGATGTTATGGATTTTGATGATGAGATGGGAAAATGGTCTCAAGATCGTTTGGAGATCATCCAAACGACCTCAAGACCGTTTGGGGGTCATTCAAGACCATTTGAGATCAGGTCATATCATATAATGATGATGGTTCATTGATTTCAATTGAATTGGTTCCACAATGTCAACCATTGATGGTTCCTCAGTTTCAAAAACCTAAGTGATGGTTTCTTGATTATCAACCCTAGTTCAATTGGGTTCAAAACCCTAAACTGAAGGTCTAATTGAATGGTGATTCAGTGGTTTAATTGATGAATACTTTAGTGGTCCAATTGATAGTTGGTTCATGGATTGGAACCTTGAATCGATTAAGTGTTGAAGTCCCTTTTTGGTCCATTCGGTTTTGAGAGGATTTGGAGCAAACGGTCTTAAGACCGTTTGAGTCCAAATGGTCTCAAGACCATTTGAGACCAAATAGTCTCAAACCGTTTGGAGACTCAAGTCCATTCGGTTTCAAGGTGTGTTTTCTAAACGGTTTCAAGTGTTCACTTTAGCAAACGGTTTCAAGTGTTCACTTTAGCAAATGGTTTCAAGTGTTCACTTTAGCAAACGGTTTCAAGTGTTCACTTTTGAAAATGGTTTCAAGTGTTCACTTTAGCAAATGATTTCAAGAACCAACTTTGCTAAATGGTTTTCAAACCGTTTAAACCTAATAGGTCAAGATCGTTTGAGGTCTAAGTGACCAAGATCGTTTGAGGTCTAAGTGACCAAGATCGTTTGAGGTCTAAGTGACCAAGACCTTTTGAGGTTCAAATTGGTCAAACCATTTGGACACCTAATATGATCAAAGGTCAATTAGCTACTTGATTATTAATGATGTAGATCAATGGTAATTATGAAGGTTAACCCTAACTATGTGTACTTAATTAAAGGACTGACCTAAATCAATCTTGGAAGTAGCTAACATCCTAAAGAGGATGAGAGAGTGGGAAAGAATGAGAGAGATGATTATTTATATAATAAGCCCTAATTCTCTCATTATGAATAAATGTGTAATCAGGGTTTGATCCATAATATGAGATCATGAAATCCTCATTAAAAAGATTGATGTACCTTGAACCTAATTTAGGACAAGGCTATGTGAAACCCTAATTGAGGGCAAAGCTGAGTGAAACCATGATCCAGGGTGATGATGTAACCCTAACTTAGTGTAACAATGTAAGAAACCCTAATCTAATGGGAATTGTACATCCTAACCCTAATTTGGGTAATGAGGTATGAGAAACCCTACTTGGATGTGAATGGTAAACCCTAATCCCTAAAATGGGGTAAAGGTGCATGGAACCCTAATAAAGGGTAGTGCTACTGATGCTAGGTGAAGCCCTATCACTGGGTGATGTGTTGTGAAATCCCAATTCCATATAATACTAGGTGAAACCCTGATATAGAAGGATGTTATGTGAAACTCTAATGAAGAGTGATACTATGTGAAATCCATATAAAATATAGAAAATGCTATGTGAATCCTCAAATTATAAATATGGAGGATCCTATTCCTAATAATGGAATAGTGATTAATGTATTGACAAATGTAATACCAAGATGGGTTGATCATGGATATCCTTATATCAATAGTTCCTAACTCAAGGATGAGTCTATATTATTGGCAATGGTTGTATATCCTAAGTGAGTGACTAATGACCAATACATTACATGATAAATGTGATGAACTGATGTATATAGTATTAGGAAGGGGAATACCCTAATACAAGCTAAGTGGATGAATTCATGTAAGGTAAAGGTGTTGAGGGAAATGATACATCAAGATATGATAGATATCACATTCAACACCCCAATACTGATATACTTGATATACTTTAAGTCCAACATAATTGGATGAGTGACACATGAGATGTGTCATGTCATTGTTACATTGAGATGGTATCAATATGTTATGGACATTGATGAATGTAGGCTAACATGTCCTATGAAAAGGTTAATCCAAACCTATAAACTATGATGTAATCATATTCTGATTAAGATGAGAGAGAAACTCATACTTGGTGTTGATAATACATTCAATGATGAATGATGAAAATAAATAAGTATGATTGAATACTTATGTTATCAATATTGGCTTCTAGTTGCGAGAAGCAATAAAATAAGTATGATCATTAGTAATATGATCTTAAGAACCTAAGTGGTCATTTATGGGGAAAACCCTAATGGAGGGTGTTGATATGAAAGAGAAATCATGAACCCTAAAGAGGGAGTAGTGGTATTACTTAGTGTTGTATGGTGCTGATATGAAAGCATTATAATAGTTATTATGATTACTAATCATGCAGGAATGATGAGATGGGGAGTATAGCCAGGTAAGGGCTATGATGCTCTATTTATCGAGAATGTTTTATAGGCTTTATAAGCCTTCTTATGCTTTGTGTAGTAAGAATCATTGAGCTTTGTGTACTATGTGCAATACTTTGTGTAGCAAGAATCATGATGTCCTTAGTCAGATGATCTGAAGGTATTAAGTTACCTAATAAGTGGTAATAAGTATCCTATGATGAGATATGGGTTCAAATACCCAGATGCTATAATCATGATGATGCACTTGTTAAGAAGTGGAAATGTACTTGATGAGTTGAGGGATTAAGATCCCAACACTTTGTGAAAAGAGTATGGCTACATGCCATGACTCCACAATGACAATGCCAGACATTAGATATATGATCTAAGCCTGAAGATAGTTAATGTTGTGGTAATGATTCTATAGTGAATAAATGTTATACATGTTCTTCATATTCCTTAATGGACAAGTGACATGTTGCTCTTTCAAGTTATAGCTGCAATGTTTTAGATAAGAATAATATTCTAATATGTTAGACATTGAATTAACTACTGTCAAACAAATATGATTCCTCTGTTCATATTTACCTTCTTAAGCTACAATAATAATGTTTCTGGAGGAGAGTTATATCTCTCGCTGGGGCAATTTATAATTGTCTCACCCCCGTGGGAACCACATTTTTAGGTGGATGCGGACGAGGAGGCAGGAATCCTTCAGTAGGAGAAGGACAGCAGCAGCAGCAGGGACAACAGTGAAGTCTCAGGTGGAAACACTGGATGATATGCCTTGTGTAGATATACATAGAGTCCTATGTGTCGTCTCTGTACTCTCAGGTCCTCAGAGTAGTAGTTAGTGCTTTCGAGATTTTGGCTCAGTGCCTTAAGATTTTATACTGCCTGTGTTTAGTTTACCAGAGCAGTTGATGCTTGTAAATTTTCAGAAAGAGATGATGCAAGACATGTACCTTTAAACTAGAATGTAAATGTGTTACTTTTTGTTCTATGTGAGAAAGTTTTCATTTGATGGACCTCTTGGTAAAAAGGTTTTAATTTTTAGTGATTTTTTGATAATCCACTTCTTAGTGAACGCTTCCGCATTAGTTAATCATGGTTACATGAGTTGGATGCCACAATTAACTTGGTTAATCAACTATCTAAACATAATTAGATTTCAACCAACATTTACATGTACATGTGTAACAACCTTACAATGTCCCACATATGCAACGACCATGTACCCTTATATGTGTATCGAACAACCCTCAAACATGTGTCTTGACCACCACCAAGACAAGTGTCTTGACCACTGTCAAGACAAGTGTCTCAACCACCAGCAAGAAAAGTGTCTCGACCACCATCAAGATAAGTGTCTCGACTACCATCAAGAAAAGTGTCTCAACCACCATCAAGAAAAGTGTCTCAACCATGAAGAAAGCATATGTTTCGACCATGAGCAAGCATGTGTCTCGACCAAAACTAAAGCATATGTTTCGACCATAAGAAAGCATGTGTCTTGACAATTAAGTCAAGCCATCTCAACAACACGTCCATCTTCAAAATAGAGACAAACCATGTCTAAAATAGATGATGGACATCAAGGAAACCAAGTGTTATCAAGAAGTAAATCTCTTTATATTATGAACTTCAAAACCCTAAAACTGATCTCCAACATGAGCAACCAAGGAACCAAGCTAGGAGAGAGAGAAGACCAAGCTTAAATCTCAAGAAAACCGATTCAAAACCTCCAGAAAAGCATGAGGATCGAACCATATGATGATGATAAAACCAAGGATCGTAATGCATGTGTGATCATCACCTCAACCATCACTTAAGAATTGGCTACATGAAATTTCGGTTCAAGAAAGAAAGCAATCTATGTGAGAATACTACAATGTCATGAACCCTAGATCATGATAGTGATATCTAGCATAACAATTTCACATTTTAGAGTTTTAAAAAACAACATGCACGTAAGAAAAGTGCAATAATAGAGAAGGAAAAGTGTTATATAACCGCCTTATGTAGAGATCCAAGCTCTTGTTGGCTAAATGGACATCTGTAAATCCCTTTGTTTTGATAATGACAAACATTTCATTCTTGTTGATCTAACGTGCTACTTGAGTGTTGCAGGAATAAGGTGGATGACAAAGCACTAGGGAATCTATATGCTTGTAAATTTCATGAAATGTAATTAATTGTAAACTTGTACAAATATATAATGTACAAGTACTTAGACTTCATGTAAATCAAGCGTTAGATATTCCCTAGCTAATCACCGCACTTAGATAGGTCATCCCCTTCAATAGTGTCACATATGCACACTCATACACACACTTAATGTCTTTATTTGAAACATTGAAATAGGGTCTATCTCGGTCGACAAAATCCTCGACCGAGACACTCTTGGTCGCCAAACTTCTCGACCGAGAAAGACCCAAGTAGCCGTTAGACACAGCTGACAAGGTAGTTGGCAGTTGGAGATAAACGTTGCAAAACACTTGATCCAGAGAGCCTGTCGGTCGACAAAACTTCGACCGAGTAGGTGTCTCGGTCGACCATTTCTCGACCGAGATGGACTATGACAGCAACTGCAGAATTAATTAACTAGCCGTTGTTAAAGCAACTAACTTATACCTAACGGCTAGTTAAGCACTTAGAAACCCCTAGAAAGTGTCTAGAACGTCCTTAAGCACTTGTAGGACATTCCTATAAACAGGACATGCCTTAGGACACCTAAACTCACTTGTTTTTACACTTGAGCAATCTTTGAGCATACACTTACATTGAGCAACCTGTTTGTGAGCAATTGAGCATATTGACAATTGGCTATTTCTTCTCTCAGCTCAAATTTCGTGTCCTATAGGCTAGCATCTCCTATCCACATCAATCACAATTCCATACACATTGGTTAGGAGATCTACACGCTTGATCTAGGCAAATCAAGCCTTGTGCTTCAAAGGATAAGTTGTAATTTCCATTTTCCTTTCTTGTTCACTATTATTGTTTGTACTCTCCTTGCTACTCCTAGGTTGGAGGTTGTAGATTGGAGAGGTTGGAGATCTTCTTGGTGAAGAAGGGGACCTTGAGCTACTTCAAGAAGGCTGGTGCAACGGGAGGTTACTTCTAAAGAGGAAGGCTACTTCAAGGGGGAGCTTGGAGTTACTTCAAGAAGGCTACCTCAGGTTGGTGCATCTACTTCAAGTGAAGACTGTTCAAGGGGTGTAAGAAAGTATTGTATTTTGTGTAATTCCTTGTGAAGGTAATAAAATTGATACTTTCAAAATCCCAGTTGGGTAAGCAACTGGGTAGTGGACTGACAACCTTAGTATTTGCTAAGGTTGGAACCACTCTAAACCCTTTGTCTCCTTCTTGGTTTCTCATTTGTGGTTGTTTGAGTTAAATTATTGTTAAATTATTTTAAAACCCTATTCACCCCCCTCTAGTGGTTTTTCAATTGGTATCAGAGCAGGCTTCAAGGAGCTCTAATCGAGTCTTGAAGAATAAAGGTTGATAGTGTCTACAACCGCAAGCAAAGGCAAAGCATGGACAAATCTTCAACAAGTTGTAATTGGTGCTTAGGAACAAGCCATACAACACCTAGCTGTCCATGGAAGTCAAAGAAGGAAGAAGTGCATAAAGAATGTCTAATTGCTACTATAAGTGAAGAAGAAGAAGAAGAGGTAAGCCTTTTTGATTTATCTAAAGAAGAGCTAATTGCTAGCCTTGAAGAGACACATAATAAGTATATTGAGTACAAGAAGAAATTAAAGAAATCTAATAAGGCAAATGATGAGTTACATGCTAAACTTCTTGCTCTTACATCTGAAAATGAGGATCTTAAAAAGGTTATTGAAGATCATGATATTAAACTGAAATCCGTTGAAGCAAATTGCAATCTTCTTTCCCTAGAAAAGTTAAACTTGCAAACTCAAGTAAATGATCTTCAAAAACAACCTGTTTTGTGTACACATCTAGATTATGATACTATTATGAAAGAAAGAGACTCCTTATTATCCAATCTAGATCAAGCAAATCTAGACATCAATAAGAGAATGGATGAGATTGTCAAGTTGCAACAAAAGATTAGTAGTTTGAATAACAATGATACCCTTGACAAAATCTTAAATAATTCTTATCATCAAATTGGAAGGAGAGGACTAGGTTATAATCCTAAAGGAAAATCTTATCAAAAACCTAGTTGGAGAAAGACACAAGCACTAGAAAATCAATCTATGTATGTACCTAAAGGCAAACATATATATATATATACCCAAAAACAACCTAGAACAAAATCATAGAAAAAGATATGAGGTTGATTCGATATGTTGTCATTATTGTTTACGCCTTGGACATTACTCTTTCTCATGTCCTTACAAGAAAAAGGATGTTGAGTTAGTATGGGTTCCAAAAACTCCAAACTAAATGGATAAAATTAAGTTGAGATATGACCAAAGAATCTAAAGTTGTATATCTCTATGTCTATCTCAACTTAACATAATAGGACACCAAGTTAATCCAAGAAATTAAAAATATACATCTTAAACTACTTGTTTTAGTTTGGATTCTCAAAATGTATATGATTAGTTGAGATTTAACCTAAATGATGATTTGATATTTAAATATCTCAACTAAATCGAGCTTTAAACTTTCATATTCTTGTTTTTATTTGTAAACAATTTCTGAAAACAGGTCTGAAACAAAACAGAACCTTTCTCGGTCGAGAAACTGTCGACCGAGATAACTGTCGATCGAGAAATGGTCGATCGATCAGGTTTTTGTTGTCAAGTCTGAACTAAATATGTTGAACTTGTTTTCAAATAATCTATTTGCTATCAATTTGCTATTAATGACTAATTTGCAAATCAAGAATAAATGGTAAAAACCTTCCTTGAAACAAAATATATAAATCTTTTGCATCATGAGATAAACATTATGATTATGAAAATCCTTAACACATATTGCAAAAGTGTTATATGAAGACTGATTTTGAACAAACCTCATTCATTGCTTGAAAAAGTTTATCAAACATGATCCTTTACATGGTTTGTCTTAAATTTATGAATCATAAATGAAATTATTTTTGTATGGCTTAGCTTAAAACTGTAAATTACAAACCATATTGGTTTAATCAATAAATTATTGTTTTATCATAGTTCACATGGTTATCCTAAGTATTTCTTGGTCTATCTAAGTAGGAACCATGTGTATTACAATTTAAATGGTCATAATCATTGTATTTCATGAAATTACATGATTCAATCTTGATCATTGCATTGTGGATACACTGCTCTTATGTTTGTCTACAACAATATCTGATTCATATATATAAACCATGAATATTATTATTGATCATTGTAATTCAGGTCATATGAAGATGCCATTTTGCATAAACAGTAAAACTTCATGGCATAAATACATTCTCTGCAGAAATTATACTTCACATATAAGTGTTCAAATTGAAAATCTGCAGAAATTGCCTCTTGGTTAAAGTTAAAGTTTGACCAAGGGGCGTTATGGTCGTAGTCAAGGTCGACCTAAAATAAGCTTGACACAATGCTTATTTGGACATCTTTTTTTACTGCACTTAATCTTAGTATCTTGATTCAAAATGTGTTTATCATATTGAAAACATGAAGCTCTATTTAAAAGGTCAAAATCAAATTTTAAAAATCAATTTGTGACCTTAGAATCCTCAAATTATAAGATTAAGGGGGAGCTCACACAAACAAATTTGATTATTTGATTGAGAAGCATACACAACATTATAAACATCATTTGAAGCTTATTATGACCTTAGTATTTTTACTTTTGGTTATGAAGAAATCTACAAATTAAAATCATGATCACAAAAATTATCTAAATAATAATCACAATATTACTCCCTTAGAAAATATAGATATGCTCTACAAAATTCAGTCTATTATTTACATCAAAAAGCAGCTTAAAAGTTCATTAACAGAAAGTTTCTCGGTCGACGAATTGCTCGACCGAAAACATCCCGGTCAGCCTATCTCTTTCGACCGACAAACTTCAAATAAAAATTACATCTGCAGAACCCAGACACACTTTCAGTCGACTATTATTCGACCGAGCGAATGTCGGTCAACAATTGCTCGACCGAGAATTGACCGTTGGGATATGACCATTGGAATCCGACCATTTATGACCGTTACCAGTCGACCGTTGGGCGGCCGAGTGGCGCGTCTGGGATATGACCGTTGCGGTCAATCGGTCGACAAATTGTCGACCGACCTGGTCATTGGATTGCTATAAAAAGGACCAAAAACGGGTCATTGCTTCACACTCTCATATTCTTACTTCCATAGCTTCTCTCTAGTGCATTTTTGTGCAATTATTTAGCTTCTTCATCCCCAAGACTTTCTTGCTTCTTCTCCACCTTAAAGCAAAGAAATGGCTTCATCATCTACACGTGGAAAGAAGAAAGTTGCTGGCAGGAAAGGAAGGGCGGCTTCCCCACCATTGCCGATCATCAACGACATCCCCTTCGTCAACGCAGATGCTGGTGATCGCTATCTCAGGCTCTCCTCCAAAACTCCTCTTCCACGACGACCAGTTGACGTCATAGACTTCCTCAGCATCTTCGACCTGGAGGATCTCTTTGAGGTGCAAAATTTGAAAGAATTTCTTAACCCTTCTTTCCCTTCCTACTCTTCCAAAGTGGTAAATGAATTCTATGCAAACCTAATCTCCCATTCCAAAAATGAAAATAACTTCTTCTACTCTATGGTCAATGGGCATAGCTTTCGATTTACTGAGGAGGATATTCTTGACATGCTCAACATCGACTTAGATGAATATCAAGACACTCTTGACCTTACCACTGGAAATCCACTCAATACATTTTCCCAAGGTGACAATACCGTCAGTCTTAGTGACATTAAACGAGCCATTTTTCAATCTAATACAACTTGTCACGAAGATAGGGGTACCTACTATGCCATTAATCTCAAACCTGCAGCTAGGATTGTCAACCTTATTGTTTCCACAAACATACATCCTAGAGCAAACAAGTCTGAAGTCCCTATCTTTCGCATGTGTCTAATTTATGCCATTATCAAACGTATTCTCATAAATTTTATCCGCATCATCCTTAAGAACATGCTTGAGTTTTCTGGCAATCCCCCATATGCTGATTTTGTATGCCAAATCACTCAACACTTTCTTAAGACACAAATTGAGGACATGGGATACACATGGGAAAGAAGACCACAAAAAATAAGCAAAAACACAGTAGAGAAGATGGGAATTGATTTTGGTTACAAGAGGGCTAGGACGGAAGGTGAGACATCTAGTCAAGACATACCACCACCACCTCCTCCTACTAACCCATCCTATGATCCCATCCAAAACACCCTAACCTATGTTGCTGGGTCACAATATCATCTAAGCAGACAATTAGATTATAGCCACCATGCCATGACATACCTAAATCAAAGGATGCGAACCCTTTCTCCAAATCAACCAGATGCATATCCTTATTCTTTAAATCCTGGCATGCTCAACCCATATAATCCCTCTTACAACTACTACCAAACTCCACCTCCACCATCTACAGATCTCACACATACTAAGTTTTCCTCAATACAACTACAAGACATTGCTGCTCATTTCCGTTTTGATCGTGTTCCTACCTTCTTGGAAGCATATGCGTTAACCAAGACAGGTGCTTTGGAGTGGCAAACTTTAGTCAAGTATTATGGAGCTGAGCCATTTCTTGGAAAAGACCCTGATATTGATGTAATACTTACGTCTATCCAGTGAGATTTGGAGTGTCCGTTGTATTAGTTGTAATGAAATGGTTATCTCTGCATGATTGTAATGAAATGGTTATCTTTACATGATTTGGTTATCTTTGCATGATTGTAATAATTCCATGATTATAATGAATTGGTTATCTTTACTGATTATAATGGATATTTCTCTATGACATCATTTGAACATGGCTTATAAGACTATTCTAGTAGAGCATACAAAGTAAGGGGAGTAATAAATATGTCATAAATAAAAAAGGATGAAATCTTTGCAAATACCTGAAATTTAAAATTGTGGCTAAATTGACCATCTATTGAAGAGGGATATCTATTTAAGGGGATCCAATACTTTTCATATACTCTAAGCTTACAATGTTTTCTCTATCACCTTCAAGATTTAATATCCTTTGCAAGTGATTGAGTAATTACTAAAAGACTCACAAATGTTTGTCTTTAACGGATATCTTTTTGAAATGACAAAGGGGGAGAAATAAATATAAATCTCAAAACTTAGTAATTGTACAAAACTCAATCAATGAGTTTCATAAACTCTTGGCTTTACATTGAAAGTTGCTATATTCCCTAAAGAATTGGATTTCACGTTCCATAATTCATGGGGAATAATAAGCACACATTTTATAAACAAGAGAAGAAATTTACAAAGGTAATCTTCAGGTATGAAACCCACATGTTTTATATTTTCTTATTTTATATTTAGGAAATGTTTGTCATCTTCAAAAAGGGGGAGATTGTTGGCTAAATGGACATTTGTAAATCCCTTTGTTTTGATAATGACAAACATTTCATTCTTGTTGATCTAACGTGCTACTTGAGTGTTGCAGGAATAAGGTGGATGACAAAGCACTAGGGAATCTATATGCTTGTAAATTTCATGAAATGTAATTAATTGTAAACTTGTACAAATATATAATGTACAAGTACTTAGACTTCATGTAAATCAAGTGTTAGATATTCCCTAGCTAATCACCACACTTAGATAGGTCATCCCCTTCAATAGTGTCACATATGCACACTCATACACACACTTAATGTATTTATTTGAAACATTGAAATAGGGTCTATCTCGGTCGACAAAATCCTCGACCGAGACACTCTCGGTAGACAAACTTCTCGACCGAGAAAGACCCAAGTAGCTGTTAGACACAGCTGACAAGGTAGTTGGCAGTTGGAGATAAACGTTGCAAAACACTTGATCCAGAGAGCCTGTTGGTCGACAAAACTTCGACTGAGTAGGTGTCTCAGTCGACCATTTCTCGATCGAGATGGACTCTGACAGCAACTACAGAATTAATTAACTAGCCATTGTTAAAGCAACTAACTTATACCTAACGGCTAGTTAAGCACTTAGAAACCCCTAGAAAGTGTCTAGAACGTCCTTAAGCACTTTTAGGACATTCCTATAAACAGGACATGCCTTAGGACACCTAAACTCACTTGTTTTTACACTTGAGCAATCTTTGAGCATACACTTACATTGAGCAACCTGTTTGTGAGCAATTGAGCATATTGACAATTGGCTATTTCTTCTCTCAGCTCAAATTTCGTGTCCTATAGGCTAGCATCTCCTATCCACAACAATCACAATTCCATACACATTGGTTAGGAGATCTACACGCTTGATCTAGGCAAATCAAGCCTTGTGCTTCAAAGGATAAGTTGTAATTTCCATTTTCCTTTCTTGTTCACTATTATTGTTTGTACTCTCCTTGCTACTCCTAGGTTGGAGGCTGCGGATTGGAGAGGTTGGAGATCTTCTTGGTGAAGAAGGGGACCTTGAGCTACTTCAAGAAGGCTGGTGCAACAGGAGGTTACTTCTAAAGAGGAAGGCTACTTCAAGGGGTGCTTGGAGTTACTTCAAGAAGGCTACCTCGGGTTGGTGCATCTACTTCAAGTGAAGACTGTTCAAGGGGTGTAAGAAAGTATTGTATTTTGTGTAATTCCTTGTGAAGGTAATAAAATTGATACTTTCAAAATCCCAGTTGGGTAAGCAACCGGGTAGTGGACTGACAACCTTAGTATTTGCTAAGGTTGGAACCACTCTAAACCCTTTGTCTCCTTCTTGGTTTCTCATTTGTGGTTGTTTGAGTTAAATTATTTTAAAACCTTATTCACCCCCTCTAGTGGTTTTTTAGCTCTAAGATCAAAGGCTCCAAGAGAGAAGAAGATACTCCAACTTGGATAAAAAATTTAGCCACAAGATCACCTCAAAAGAGAAGGACATCATGGTCAAAAGATAGCTCAAGAAGAGAGGGCAAGAAACCCTAGGCTGAACTAAAAGAAGAAAGGAGAAAGAGAAGAAAGCTTCCTCTCACTCAGATACCACCATGTCGAACATAGTCTATGACCTTTGCGATGAGGAATTTCTCTCAAGATGACCAACATGGATGATCCATAGTCTACGACCAAGAAAGGAGAAGAAGGAATGTAGGGTTCCAAAGGAAAAACTTGATCAAGAAGGTAGAACCACTTACTAAGAAGAGAAACCACCAAGAATAACCACAAAGAGGGTGATCAAGCTCCAAAGCACCACATGCAAGGTTGATTGACCTCCAAATCACCTAGATCAACCCTTCTTTGCTCCTTAACGCTCCAAGGTTTAATACAAGAGAGGGGATAAGGAGGGCTGAAAAGATCACTTGCATGAAGGAGAAAGAGGTTATATACTTAAAGGAGGAGGGAAGTAAGGTAGGTGTGATGTGTTAACACAATAGAGCACCAAAGGGACACTTGTCCATCAAGAAAACAACCATGCAACCACTTAACATATGCATGCAACCTATGGTGATAAAACCTAGGTGGGGTTTCAACCACATGGGTCACCACCACCCTAGGGATCGAAACAAACATCAAGGCACCTTGTTTTGACCACTACAAAAGGTCACCAAACAAATAGGGCCGAAACACGTCACAAGAAGGCCAACCATCTCGACCAAACCACACCAAGGCCTCCATGGTCAAAACAAGCATAAGCTAGGACAAGTGTTGCAGTTTCAACACACCTCCTAGTGAGGTGTTGCAGTCGCAACACACTCCACATGAGCTCAAGGTCGATACATATCACCAAGGTCAAAACCTTAGAAAATCCTAGCATCACCATATGATGCCACATCATCAACTAAGGTTCAACAAGGCACCCCATAGAATAATTCTCTCTCTCATTATGCTAAAGAACTAAGGGCACACTCTAGATGTGACAAATTGCAAGATAACCCCTCAACATGGGTAAATGGCAACTTGGCCCACAACAATCAAACAAAGCTCAAACATCTTCCAAATAGGACCAAACTAAAAACTTAAGCTCATCACATGTTCCCAAAAACATCTCAAGGGACTAGAGTAAGGTTTTAACTACTTAATCAAGCAAATAAAACAAGGTTATCCTAAAAGCTAGGTTAGGGGTCTTACACTCTCCCTCTTTTAGAATCTCTATTGTTGTCTTCTAGTTACTTTTGGAATGGTCGTAGGGGGTGGTGCCTCTGGGTTCTTTTCTAGAAGAGGTGTATGCTATTCACCTATTGTCTATGATGGAGGTTGGTTATTATTGTTTTGTTCTTTAGTCGGTCAGCCTGCCTTCCATGGTAATGCATGTTCTGATTTTGGAGGATCTAACCATAAGGTCTTCAATTGCTCATGACATGCTAGTTTTTCAGGAAGAGGCACTCCCATGTAGAGTCTGTGTGGTACCCCATATGGAGGCATTGACGAGTTGTTGAAGAATCAAAAATCATATATGACATCCATTACGAAGATTCCTTGCAACCCACGTAGTTCTTCAAGGACGATGTCCTCGAATGGGTTATTTTTATTCACAACCTCCATAATACACATGACGATAAATGCACAGTCTCCAAATCCTAGTTCTTCTTGGGGAACTTTAGTGTTAATGATGATGTTCTTTTAGTTGTTGTAGTGGTGACTCCCTGCCTACTGGATGGTGTGTAGAAGTCCGATAGGGACTTTTTTGGATGTTAGATGCTTCTTTAGTTTTGAAGACCAGGGAAGTGCATGCTATCTTGACACTACATCAGTTGTAGATTGTCATGTGTTGTTTTTATAGATCAACTACTATCAGTGCCTAATGTTCGACTGTTCGAATGGGCAAAGTGTCAAATCTTATTTCTCATTTTTCCACAATAGCTTAAAGCTCTTTGACAGGTGCAAAATCAAACTTTCCCTCATACAATCACTTTGCTAAAATGGTAGTACCATTAAAGACACGCTATACTTTGTCAACATAAAAGCTTCCAAGACAATTGCGTAGAGTACTTTAAATAATCATTTATGGACTCTTGCTCTCTTCAAGAAGATCCCTCTGAAATGTTCTCTAGTCAAGGTCCTCCCGTGATTGTTGTATATTATATATGTATTAGTAGACGGTCATCTAGGACATTCACAAGGACATGGATGTCTATACATGAGATATGAGACACAAAATCCATGTTCATTTGTACCAATTTACAATGGAGTGGCGGGGGCATCGAGCCTTGTGATGTCTACTATGGGGGTGGAGGTTCCCTAAGTGGTGCACCTAGAAAGAAGGATGAAAGGACACCTTTGTCCTAATCATATTTTCCATCTCCACCTGTTGTCGATTATGTTGTCAGTATTGGTTCCTGTATCGATTGGTTTGCTATAGGGACATTTAATGTCAGGATTTTGGATGAAGGTTCCATCAGGCTATTGACTGCAGGGGATGCTGGCTATGTTGATTTTGTTGGCAAGATCCTAGAATTTTTGTACCCAGTTTGTCTAGCATGGTAACCATCTTCCATTGTATTTGTCAGTATTGATATGCCTTCAATCATGTTGGTCGTTGAACTATAGGTACATGTCATAGATATACATGTCAATTCCCATATCATCCAGATATTGCACTGCTATTTTGGTGTCTATTGTATCTGAGTATTGGACATTAATCTCCTCCCTTTGTCTCAACAAAATGTCTTCACCAGACTGAACCTCTAGCAGATGGTCATTATCTATTAGTGAAGAATTTTGATCAAAGTCCATTATCGTGGTGTTTGGGTTGACTGTCGACCCCTCTGCATGTCTTTGATTTTATTCCTCAAGGGTTTCCTCTTCTCTGACCATGGGTTTGTTTGCAACTTCTTCTTCTTTGTGTTGATCAAGGTTGGATGGGATTGAGGATGCCTTTGAGGGTGAGGAGCTGATGATTTGTTTGGAGTTTTTCCTTGCTCGCCTCTCCTCATGGTGTCTTTGTTCTTCTTCCATTTCTTTAGGAACTCCTCATGTTCCTTGCGCATCATGTCCGTATTTTCTACATTTTGTCTCACTTCTTTTTGAGTTTTGCTATCTCTATCACCATTGCCTACATTTCATGCATCGTGTTATTTGGCTGGCAAGGATGTCTTGCATGAATTATGGAGGGTTGTGGTTCTCTCATCCACTCTTTCTACTTGCATAGTTAGTGCTTGCAGGCTAGTTGTAATATTTAATGAATTAGAAGACAAGTGTTGAATTTTGTCACATATGACATCAAATCAATGCCCTATTTCTTCACCAAGGTTCGTCGAGGGATGTCATTTGTGTGATTATGTTGTTACAGTTGCTGCATGCATTGGTTGCAATGTTGTCGTTTCCTTTACTCAGTGTAGGGATAAGGGAGGATACTCTAACGTCATTGGCTGGTCTGCATCTGCATTAGTAGGAGCCATGTGCACTTTCACTTGTTCATCTAGTGTTACTTCCTCTACTACACCTTCTTGTAGGGCCCCTGGTTGTTCCCACGACTTGTTATGACATACTTCTAGATGTTTAGCATCAGTGGAAAGGTTAGTTTTGAAGGCAACCACTACTACAACATTCTTCTCCAATTCTACTTTATGTTGTTCTTTGGCTTTTTTCCTTACTAACTCAACCTCTTCATCATGTGGTTTGGTCGGTTTCAATGTTGATGTTGATGTTTTTGAAACTGCCTTGTGGACCTTGAGAAGCAATTTCTTTCTTATGGTCGGTTCTGCCATCTTTTCTTGTTCCTACATTGTCTCCTTTATAGGAGTTGTGGGTGCATCCTTAGGTCTTCTAATACTAGTTGATAGCATCTTGTCAATATTGTCTCTGGAGACGATTAGCCTGTTATGATCAAAGTAGCTCATCTTGGGGAGGGGGATGACTTTGCAAACCTATAGAAGTACTTGTCTCCCGTTTGTGAGATTACCCCTATTGTGATCATATACTTGATATTAATAAATATGCTTTTAAAACTTTCCTTGAAATTCTTTAATATTGTTGGCTAGAGGTAATAGAACACCATTAAGGTGATATGGCCTCCCATGCAGAATTCTTTTGGGTCGTCGGGGCTGACATCTGTTAATTGCTTGTCGTCTGGTATTGACTGGACTTTTCTCAAGCATAGACCATATAAGAAAGAGGTATCCTCTGGTGAAGTTTCTAGTTTTAGATCTTGCAAACACGATGTTGGCAATGATCTTTTGGATTACCCTAATGAAGCAAGAAGGCATCTATGCCACCTTCGATGATCCTGGTCTGTGCTTTGATTCCATTGTTAGCCTCTCTCAAGTTTTGTGGCTTCTGAATCCTATGATATCTCTATCATACCTGGCTGCCATGCTGGCTTTGTCTTGGTCCTTTGTTTCATAGAATATCACATTCAATGTCCTTTCTATCAGGAAGTAGTTTTGCTAAGCACGTGGACATGAATCTTGAATTCTCCTCCTGCCTCCTCTTTTTCTTTGTCCTCAAGAGGCACCTTAGTCAAAAATGACATAAACTTGACAGTGAGGTTGGTGTAGGAATGTTGAGAATTTGTGTAGATGATGTGAAGATTGGATCTCCTTTAGAATTCCATTACTATTCGACAATTCCTAGATCTTGAAGGTTGTATTTGTCCACATACCGAATTGCTTGTAGGTTTTATTCTCTAGAAAGAGTTCATACTTGGTATGATGTTCCCCATCTATAGGATGAAATATATTTGCCAATTGTTTGTGTCCGTCATTATATGACACATGTGCCTCATTGATTGCGGCTTTTTCTGTCTATGGTTGACGACGTGGCTCCTCTAACTTCTAGCTTAACCTTTTTCCCGTCACTTGTCTTTTTGTGCTTTGGGGAGATTCTATCGTTTTCCTTTTCCTTTTTTTTCTTGGTCCCTTCGTTTTGGGGTAAGTATTCTAAAATCTCTGTGATAGAGGTTTGTTCTTCCTCCTTAGACTCCTCAGACTCATGCCCTATCAGGACAAGTAGTTGTTCCCTCAGACTCCTCAGACATCCTGTTCACTTAAAATATTGTTTCTCAATAGAGGTATATTGGTTTCAATCAACCGATCAAAACAACTTGGTATAAGTCAATAACTTCAACTGAAGAGGGTAGGTAGGAGGGAAGTACAACTGAAAACTAATGGAAAATCCCTTTTCAGCGGTCGCTAGGAGGTATGATTAAGTTAGCAACTGTCAACGATTACTGAAAACTTTAGGAGTCTCGACAGTCACTGAGAATTTTAGGGGTCTCGTCTGTCACTGAGAATAATGCTTAAGCTAATCAAACCTAGGAAATCACTGAAAAAGGTAGGGTTTCAATGATCGCTAAAAATAAAGGTTCAATAGTCGCTGAGATGGGGAAAGACCTCAGCGATCACTGGGAATATTTGACCTTTGGTGGTCACCAAAGAGATTGAGTTTCTAGGAAAGGATTTGGGCGATTGTCAAAGATGATAAGCTCATTGAGGATATAAAGGGTTGTTCACTACAAACATAGTGGTGAGGTTCCTAGGAAGAGAAACCAGAGGTGAGAGGAATGAGAAAAGGAGGCATAGAAACCCTAATAGTCTACTATAAAGGTGTTATATGACATAGGATTCAGAAAACAAAAAGAAAAGGAGTAATCTAGGGGTATCGTCTGTTGGAGAACACCTTGTTGGTGAAGTAGGAGCACCCCTTTATCCTTTTGCCTTCATTCAGTTTCTTGATTGGTGTACCTGAGCTCCTCCTATGCTGCAACATTTATGGCTTGGTGAACACAGATGGTCCTCCACCTCTTCCAAAACCTGGTGGTCTTTTAAGTGGGTTGTTTAGATGATGAGAATTTTCAGTGACATATTTGTTTCCATAGGAGAAACTGAGATGATATTGTCTCTTAAAGTTAGCATAAGAGACATGTTCAATTTCTTCTTCATCATCCACCTCCTCGGGTTGAGTATAGATATAATTATCAACACCATGCCCTCCTTATCCACAAGTAACACATTCATGACTTTTTAGGCTTTTCCCTTTCCCTTGCTTTCAGAGTCTTTTAGTTGTTTCACATCTAAAGCAATCTTCTGAATTTGATAAGTAATGGTTTCTAGAGCATTATACTCAATAGTGGTACCTTCAGATGGTACCTTCTTGGATGTTCCTCTATCATAATCTAGACCATCTTGCAAGGTTGCCGTACTATCAATGATCTTCATGGTTTTATTTGGGTTCTTACCAAGGAATCTGCTTCTTGTTGCAACATTCATCGAAGTCCTTTCAGCTAAAGTAAGCCCATTATAGAATGTAGTGGCCAAGACTCCCTTGTCATATTTATGGTCTGGGTAGACCCTCTAATATTCTTGAAACATCTCCCAAGCTTCATACAAGTTTTCTCCTGGATTTTGTATGAATCCAGTAATGTTGTGTCTGTTCTTGAGGGTTTTCTCAACTAGGTAAAACTTGGTGACAAAAACATTAGCTTAGGGTGCCCTTCCATTAATGGTCTTGTCAGGTAGAATGAGGTACCATGGCAATGCTTTATCCCCCATAGAGAAGTTAAATACCTTGTAGCAGATTACCTCTTATGGCACCCTATTCATCTTGACGGTGTCACAAATATTCTTGAAGGCATCTAGGCGATGATAGAGGTTCTTGTCTTGAGAATTTCCCCCAAAGGTTTTGTTTTGGATCATGGCAATGATTACTGGCTTGCGTTCAAAATTCAAAGCATTGAACTTAGGAATTATGACAAGGCACCTAGGTTTGTTGACCCTAGTAGCGGCCAATTCACAAAGGGAAGGGCCTCCATCATCATTGTCATCATCATTGTTGTCATGATTTATCCTATCCCTTTGGCATCTATCATGATGCCCTTCATCATGACGTACTTCTTCATGATCTTCTCCATCGTGATGCTCTCGATCATCACATTCTTCTTCAAGTTCCTCCACATGTTCTTCCTTATGATCCTCATTTCAATCTTCTTCACGATCATTGTGAAGGCCTTCAACCCTCGCATTGCGGTCGCCTCCTTGATGTCCTCCCCCATTAGGAGGAATGGTTCTTGTAGTTGGTAGTGGTGACAATCTGCTTCTCTTCAAGCTTCCTAAAATAATTTGCATTGTCAAGTTAGAAACTATATGCGTGATACGAAGTATTTGAAGTAGTTTGAGTTGTCAAACTTAAAAAGTGTGAAGTCAAATTTGTTGCTAGACTTGAGGCAGGTGTATTCTAGGTAGACTCAAATTCTTAATAGTATTGGCTGCATTCTCTGTGGAAAGGATGCCAAAAAGTTGACCGGCCTAAATCACATGTCCAAAAGGAGCAGATCTAGAGTAGTCCGACTCTTAAATTTATAACCCGACACTCAAGCCCCTGCAACTATTATACAAGGTCTGATGTAGTAAATCATAGGGTTGTAAATGGGTAGGGTAGGGTAAAGGCTTACCCTTATCCTTACCCACATCAAAGATGCGGGTAACAGGTAGGGTAATTACCCTTTGCCTAAAAACCTTTACCCTACCCTTATCTTCACCCTTTTCCCCGTAGGGTAAATGGGTAGGGTAAGGGTGAATTGGGTAAAACAACATGATGACAATATAAGATATTTTTAACAAAATTTTTATATGATATTGCCTACATCAAGAACAAGACAATGTTAATTGTAGCTTTTGATATTAGTAACTATATTTTTTGATGTATAACAAAAAAATAATATTTAGTTTGATAACTTTCTAAAGACAAGGCCTAGAATTTTTAATATATTATTTCTTTACCGCGGAGTCCATTTTTCTCTCAAATATATCACTGTAAAAGGTAGCATCATTCTACCCATTTCGTATTGAAGTTTTGGGAATTATAATATTAAAAATTGAGAAAGTAGTGTGTTGCATGTTTGGGGTTTTGGTAGGCATTGATACATATATTTGAATCTAAAATTATAAATTTAGACTTATACTAATGGGTAAAGCGGGTAGGGTAAAGATTCTCCCTTACCCTACTCTCTTTTGATGCAGGTAAAGTGGGTATAAATTTAGACTTATACTAATGGGTAAAGCGGGTAGGGTAAAGATTCTCCCTTACCCTACTCTCTTTTGATGCAGGTAAAGTGGGTAGAGGGTAAACATGTGGTGGTTAAAAAATGTGCTTACCCTTACCCTACCCTACAGGGTATGGGTAGTGGGTAAATGGGTAATACCATACCCATTTACAACCCTAGTAAATTGGGGTCGATCCACAGGTACAAGGGTGGTATGTGTTAACAATATAAGGTCTTAGCTTAGTTACATCAACTAAAGAGTGAGATAAAGTTTCATGTTCCTTAGGGAACGATGGTAATTCAACAAACAAGTAAAGTAAAACAAAACAAGAAGCAAAATAAGAGAAAAAATAAAATCAAAGAGTAACATGTCAAGTATGGATGGGAACTTGGATTATATTTCACCATCTAAGGTCTCTCACCAACATGCAATGCTCACACCCATTATATATCCTTAGCAAGTTAATAAGAAATCATCATAGATGTCTATTCCCTCCCCTCTTGAGCTTAAGATAGATCTAGATCATAAGGGTGTGTCTCTCTCGAGATGCCAACAAACAGTCACAACAAAACCATATGATCATTATCTTAAGCATTCTAACGTTCTCATGCATTCATGCAACACCATAATACTTAGATAAGGTTATTACTACTCTTTCAAGGTAATAACAATCAAACATCACAAGATGGTAGCTAAGTATACAAGTGAAGCATTAAGACCAAGAGTATGGAGATAAACATTGCTAAGAGCATATATTCAATGGATACAAGTATTTACATCTTGGAGAGCCTTAGTGGCTACTCCCAACCCAAGTTATATTTCATCCACTCATGGTTGAGGAGCATTACGAATTTACAAGTATCATGAGATATGGAAATGGGATGACAAAATAGACAAAGGAGATGAAGGAGGGTGAACAAGTTTAGAGAGGAAGAAGGGGGGTACACCAACAATAACCATGAATGGTCAAGACTGATGAATGTCTTCCTCATATATGAATTTGGTGATGATGCCAAAGGTGGTTGCTCCTTCTTTTGAAGAAGAGGTGTGGAGATTCTTGGTGGTGGTAGAGGTGCGCTATCTCCTTCAAACTCTCATCTTCAGAGATCTCAAATTGATGGTGAGATGGATGTGTGGTGCAGCAACACTTTGTCATTTCTCACACATCGTGACCCCCCTCAATGACTAAGGTGGTCGACTATTTATAGGCATGAATATCAAGGCAGTGATCCATAAGTCATTGGGATTGTGGTTTGGCAGTCACTGAGATTGTTGGCATGTTGATCAACAATTACACAACCTAGGCGGTCACTGATCTCGCTAGACTCTAGCGGTCACTGATGGTAGAACCTCCATTTGTCACTAGGATCAGTCGTTGGTGACTCAAGTCCAACGATCGTTGATCTTGTTGTGTCTCAACGGTCACTGATGCTAGCGGGTCATTGACTGCTGGGTTGTTGAGGCCAGTAGTCGCTGATGCTAAAAATTGTATTGGCGCTCATGGTGAAGGTCCATCGACTGTTGAGGATGGGATTCCATTAGTCATTGGGATTTATAAACTCCATTCTTGAGAATTTCATGTGCAAAAAAGGAAAGGGAAGGGAGTAAGGGTAATTACTCCAAAAGTGTCAAAACAAGAGGATATATTGAAAACAAAGCATTGTTAAGTCGATAATGTGAGGGTAAAATAGGCATTCAAAAATCCACAAAAATGGATGTTATTAGGAGGGTTCTCCTATACATCTTCCACATCAAAGATCTTGCACGAGGCAATATATTGGGGTCCCATCTCCAAAGTTATGTCTAGTTGATGCTCCAAAGTTTGTAATCATGTTTTTTTTGTTGATCTAAGGGAAAATTGTCCGCATTTGATGGACTCCAAATCATAACATCCTGGTCTTTGCTAATCACGACGCAAGAGGATACTAACAGTTGTACACCTTCATCTGCCAACACTTGGATAAGTGAGGTCCAGTTCCACTCTTCCTCTGGGATCTAGAAATTGAATACCCTAAAATGTATAGATGCATCTAAATCTGAGCATGCCAAGGATCATAGTGGTCTATCTCACTAGTTTTCAACCTAGAAGGAGAAATTCCCTTTTCCAATGACCCATCTACAATGTGGTAGGACCTCGTAAAAGCAATTCTAGATTTTACTACAATACGGAGAGGAAAAAGATCCCCTCTTAAGGTAAAGGGGGTAAGCTTCATCCTAATTTTGGTATATGCTTTGTACTTGTTTCTGCATAAGTTAATCCATCTTGATTCACCTGAAAGGAATTCCCAACATGCTTTGTATTTGAACACTTTGGAGTTCAACTGGAGGGAAGGAAGGTTTAATCCTCCATCTGTAGTGGCTCAATCACTCTATCCCATGTGACCCATGCACAACGGTTCTGATCAGAATGATCTCTCTAGAGAAAAGAAGAGAACATCGTATTAATCTTCTTAATAATCATTGAGGGGACCTCTATGACAACAAGATTATATAAGAGGAGGGATTAGAAAGTGTGGGCCAACAACATTCTCCTACCTATAAAAGAGAGAAAATTGGATTTCCAATTGGCCACCTTCTTCTTGATTTTTTCCATAAGGAAATCATAATGCACTTTTTTATGCCTTCCAATCATAATAGGGATACCCAAGTATGTGAAGTTGTCTAATTTCTAGGATATCCTCAGTGCATTAGTAATTTTGGTTTGATGAGTGGTTGAGCTGCATAAGAAACCAAGTTATACAATTGACTAGTTGACTAAAAAATCATTCATATGCTTCTAGGATATCATATATATTGCAAAGAGATGATGCAGAGAGTCGTGCGAATAGAATAATATCATATGTCGGTAAAAGGGTTGTTGGTGTTCAACCTTAACCCCTGGTTTGTAGCGGTCAATCCCTGATACTTGTGTTGCCCTGTGAATCTGCCTGCATAACACCTGCTCAAAAAGGATAAAAAGAAAGGGAGAAAGGGGATTTCCTTATTTCAATCCCTTATGAACTTGAGGATAGAAAAAAGTCCCTTATGCACTTGCAAGAGACAATATGTCTTCACGTTAAGTGTAATGGACATCTAGATATTAACATATAAACCCATCAGAAGATCAGTAAGAGCCATCATCATACACAAATCATCTAACACCCTCTTTAGAAATCCCCAGTCAACCATGTCAAAGGTTTTGGTTATGCCATATTTGATCATTGCATTAGGGGGTCTGCTCCTTGTTTGATATCATGCACCGGTTCTTTAGTGAGCTGAATATGATGAGTAATGCACATGTGCTTAACATAAGCTCCACGTTTCATGGAGACCATTTTATGTATGTGTGTTGCGAGTCGATTGTCAAGAACTCTTGCCATGATGCGTAAAGATACATTTTCAATAGATATAGGACAAAACTCTTTAGCAAGATCTTTGAGATGATCAAATTTATGAATCAAGGCCAATATGTAGTAGAAAATACTTCTATGGCAACACCCACCTTTGAAGAAGAAATTGGTTAGATTCATGTAGTGTTATCTGATCACTTCCTAGGCATACAAGTAAAAATGTAGTGAGAATCCATACGAGCCTGACATTGAGTCTCTATCCATCATCATAATGGCATTCAAAACCTCATCTGTTTAAGGGGTTGACATCAAGTAAAGATTATCATCCATCGACAAGGTAGGGGGTATAAGTCTCAGGAATGCATCCAATGCCAGGAAATGATTCAATTACATGCTAGTCTGTGAGTAGAAGTTTGCAAAATAGGTTGATGTTGCCGGAGTCATATGGTCTAGGTCATCTGTGGCATCCCCATTGGGCAAGATCAAGTGTGTCACCCTCCCTCTCTTCTTCCTAGTTTTGACAATGGGATACAATAACTAAGTATTATAGTCGTCAACCTACATCTAGTTAATATGAGATTTCTCCTTCCAAAATGCTTCTTCTTATGTAAGGATGTCCCCTAGTTCCTTTTCAATGTAAACAAGGAGGAACTTGTTGTTGGGGCTAGGGTTATCATAAAAGTCAATATGAAGAACGTGCACAACATCTTCCAAGTCCTTCTTCATCTAGTGAATGTTTCCAAAAACCTCACAGTTCTAAGTCTTTAGGTGTCTCCTCAAGTTATTCATCTTGCTGGTAGAACCTGAAGGAAGCATCTCCCCATCCTTCCATTTCCCATCCTATATGGATCGCGTCTTGTCAGTTTGGGTGTGAAAATCATACTATGGTGAGTGGTGCCTTCATCAAAAGAAAGCAAGACATGACAATGAACCGATACCATGAACCGAGTGAGGTGTGTTGCCTTGGCCGTAGGGGAGTGAGAGAGCCACGTGGAGTTAAGAAAGCTTCTGTCTAGTTTTTCCCATGTTGTGGGGTTCTGATTCTTTTTATTTTACCCATATGAAGTGACTTCAGTTGAAAGATAATTTGGCAAGATCCACATCAGTCATGAAGTTATTGAAATCCATTATGCCTGAGAAATCTAGATTTCCCATTCATCTTCTTTCCTCTCTAAGCCTGATGATGTTGAAATCTCTCCCAATTTTGATCACCAGTAGTGCCTACCAATTCGATTAAGGACAACCGTAGGTCCCTTATAGCAAGCGAGTTGCATATAAAGTAGACCACTATGACATAGGGGATGATCCAATATTGGGTGGTCAACTGAATAATTAATGAGATGTTGGGGGTGAGAAGAGAAGACAAAAGGGAGTACGGAGGGGTCAGCAAAGGCCTAAAATTTTCCTCCTTGATCTTGATTTTCCACTGTCCAATTAGGTCTAACGATATCCATAAGTTCTTTAGCATGCTTGGCATGAAGAAAAGGCACAAGCAGTCAATTGGATTGGGTTTGTGTTTCTTACAGAGGTTTTGAAGAACCTTGCACGTGTGGTTGTTGGATGCTCCCCTAATATTCCAAAAGAGGTGTTTTATCATTTGGGTGATGATAAAGTTACATCTTCTCTGCCTTGGTTCCATGGGCTCAAGCAAAACTACCCCCTTGATTGTACCTTAATCCTCAATCATCCCCTTCTGAAACTTCTAGATCAACATCTAGGTACTTCATACGACCTATCAGATTCAACCTCTGACGTGTGCCTCTCCCTCTAAGATTCATGTCTATGTCTATGAGGTGAACAATGATAGTATGAGCGACCTCTGCTGTAACATACCCAAACATAACATCTTGACTCTAGAAATCCTATTCCCATGATTAGAAGGTTAAAATGTTTGGTCTTTTAAATTTGACCAAACAAGGATAAAGTTACACCTTAATGAACATTGTTGATGCATATCACATATTTTGTGGCAATAAGTTCTATAATCAACACCACATATCATAATGCACTCATATTAACATAATAACTTAATTATGTTTTAACATGTAAGTACATTCATTAAGTATGTCATAAATGTTCCTTTTGCTAACTAAAATATAGATAATGTCTAAAATATGTTTAGTAAGAGATATAATGTGCTTTGGTATAATAATTCTTATTCCCATGACCATAAATATAAAAATGTCTTATCATCTAAACTAAATATAATTCCATGGACTAAAAATGTTAAATAAGTAAAATATGGAAATCCATGCATTAATATCAAGAAATCCTTTTGGAAACAAATTGAAGATAATATGATTCCGTTAAGTGAATGCTCATAATAAATATATAATATTTTGATAAATATAATGGCAACAAGCCAAAAATCCTAATGGTGTCATAATTCATAAAAGGAAATCTCAAAACCAAAATATAATGGTAAAAATCATGTTTCTTGGGACCCAATTAGCTTGGGTGCCAAGTTTTGCTTTACTTGAACAATAATAACTATCCTAATTGCATTAAGAAAATCAAATAAAATATAATTCCAAATATGTTACAAGAATTATCGACTGACTTAAAAATGGAAAATAGTGAGAAAAGTAATTTTCTCCTTTCTTATTGGTCATAGAAGTCAGTTTCTTATTATTAAGAAAATTAACATAAGTTGGAAAACTTTTTATTATTCCCTAGATGAATTACAATAATAAAAGTCCTAGTGAAAATTTGAATGAAAAGAAATATAAGACTTTATGTATATGGAGTAACACATAACAAAATAAGAAAAGCTACTTTTAGTTTATAAATTTATATTTACATATAATTATGCAACGATTTCATAAACACATGCAATATTTCTTACAAGACATGTATCAATAGATATCATGATATACATATGCATATATTAATGTTAAAAACATGCATGAATGTATAATTAAATATTAATGGATATTTCATACAAGTAGGACAATTTATGTTGCCCTTGACTAACAAATTTCTCTACGGAAACTAATGTATTATGTGTAGTAAATGTATGAAGTTGTTCATCATAAAATAATTCAAGTAAAATTCTCATTTCCAAATATGGTGATTGTATATGGAATTTATTGACATAGTTTCTATTTAATACAATCCATAAATTTCACAAAAACCTAATTTGGTATCTCTCTCTTATATATAAAATAACATGTAGGTAGAATTATCCTCTCTAGCCTACTGTAAAGGACTGCATTCCCATTATGAAGTTTGCACTCCATTAAAAATATTTTGCAACATAAAACATGTATAATAAATAAATCAATACTAATTGAAAAGTTATAACAAATTTGTTTGTACAATTTTCTTAAAAGAACTTATGAGTTTCTACAATTCCTTTAAAATGGAAAATCATCAATTTGGTAATCTCATCATCATTGTTTTAATTTAAGTCAAATTTAACAAAAATGCTATATTATAGATACCCTGAATATCTTCACATGTTTGCTCTTATAAGTCATTGATATAATCAAATTTATGATATGCAAGTTTAGAATAGTTTTGGGGAGATTGGAAATCAAAATTAGAATCTATTTTTACATTGATTACATAAATACCTTTTTCTTAGAAGGAAATTATGTTACGCATGCTTAATGAAAAATTAACATGACAATATGTAGTTTGGACAGAGTAGTCCGATTGGTTGTGTCTCGATAAGTCCAAACGAAGGACCTGATTTCAAATCACACCAAAAGGTGCTTTGTGAGAGGCACTCCACCCTAATTTGGTGTGGGAGGAGGGTGACCGGACTACACCCTCTCATGCCTTGAGAGTTTACCATTCTGGGCTTGCCCAAAATGGATTCTCTCGGTCATAAAAAATATGACAATATGTATTTAAAGAAATATAAAAAGTATATACTTCCCTCATGAGTAGATATTTTCTAAAAGATCATAAAAACCATAAATAGTAACACAATATACATTATGATAATATTTATTTAAATAATACAAAAAACCCATTATATGTTAAATATTTCACTGAACAATCTAAAAACAAGAAGTAATGTTAAACTTGGATCTGTCATGTATTAGTTAGTCTATTTATAATATTTCACATCAATTGGATAATTCTAAGTTTCCATAGATAAATTATAAAATAAATTATCATGACAATTCTAAAAGGACGCAAATAAATTAAATGAATTATTAATTAGTTTCAAAATAGGAACATATGTTAAATTTGTATTATACACATCATAATTAGTCTACATGTCAAATTTACTTTGTTTAGTTAATGTTTGTTTTATTAAACAAAATAAAAAACAAAGGACAAAAAATACTGGTATATAATGAAATATTGCTAATTTAGTTGGGTTGTATTTCCCTAAAGATTTCCTATAACATTACATTATATATTCGCAAAACAAAAATAGTCACACAACAACGCCTAATTCTCATTCCTATTCTATAGTGTCTCTTGCCTTCTTTCTCTATCTGCAACCCTATTAAGTCAAGTGATTGCTCATGATTTCCTCATCGCTTCTATGTTCCCTATTCTTCCCCTCCATGATGACAATGAAGCAACACCTCCTACAACCATGATTCCATTTTTCAAATAAGCACAACACATCATCAAAGTATCATGTTTGTAGTGCACAACCATGCTCCACTAGTTTTGACATATGTACTTGGTTCTTTTCCTCACGTTTATGAACTATTTAGAGAACTCCATGTCAATACATGGTGACTTATGAAAAATACCTAAGAGTACCTATAAGAAGCTATGAAACACCAAAATAATTGAACTACAACTCAAAGAGTTTGGACATGATAGACAACCTAGATTCATGGACATTGGAAACTTGAACCAAACCCTCAACTTTCCTTGATCTCTTTGACCTCCATCGAAGATTTGAAGACAACTATTGATATATAGTCATGTTTTCTTCTTCAACAATGATCAAGAATACAAAGATCTTAATCCATGTGACAAGTAAATGGTTAACCTTGTTTGTAACAGGAGAAGATCGCGACTATATTTGGCTAAGGCTAGTTTCAACCCAACTTGTTAAAGATCAGATGCTTTCATCTCCAAGGCAATAGGTTAGTATTATCTTGCTTTAGTTTGAATTCACTAAGGGTTTTATTAAGTAGATAAATGAAAAGAAGAATGATATATAGATATCCTAAATATACGATCCACCATAAGATTAGGGTAATGGTCATACCAAAACCTATATTCATTATATATTATATTGTTTGTAACTAGAGAAGATCACGACTCTATTTGGCTAAGGCTAGTTTCAACCCAACTTGTTAAAGATCAGATGCCTTCATCTCCAAGGCAATAGGTGAGTATTCTTTTGCTTTAGCTTGAATTCACTAAGAGTTTTGTTAAGCAGATTAATGAAAAGAAGAATGAAATATTGCTATCCTAGTTCATATAATATATAACGAATATAGGTTTTGGTATGACCACTACCCTAGTCTCATGGTGGACTGGATATTTAGGCTTTCAACTAAAGTATGTTGCATTCCATATTATTCATATTGAGCCATCACCTACATACACTCTTTCTCTTGGTCCTACGTACATTAGCCTACACAACCTCTCTCTCTTTTGAGGATTTATTTCATGTGAAAGATTGTATCTTGATTCTAATCTTGTGATCATCTTAATTTATTAGATGTTCTTATTGAAATCTTACTTATATCTTGTTCATTTTAATCCTTGTGAAATACTAATTTTCAAGTTGTGGACTTTAGTGATCGTGTGAAGCTTCTCATTGTGGAAAGAATTATATATTTGTTTATGGGATCTCTTCCCCACCTTGTAATGGTTGTATGTTCTCATCATGCTATTTCTGACTGACTAGATTTATTCTTGCCTTTATATTTGGTTCTTGTGCAAACAAACTAAGTTTATTTATAGTAGCATGTACATATGTACTTACCATAATATTTGGATGCACCTTTCCATCCCAGTTCTCCTTTCCACTCATATTATATATATATATATATATATATATATATATATATATATAATGTATATGTATGTATATATATTGGGCGTGCCTTTCCACCCGATTTAGGCTTGATATTTATGGGCCTCATACCTAATAAATAAAATAGTCTAATTGTTTTGCATGCACTAATTATGATCTATTAATGTTTTATATGGAAATAATTCTTTTGTTAATCATTTTCTTTTTAATAAATGTCTCATCTATTGACTTGCTTATCATCATGTTGAATTCTTATTCTTTTGATATCCACTTGGATAATACTTTCCTCTTCTATAGGAAGCCTTGTTATATTTGATGTCATTTTCCTTATATTGCTCAATCCATATTTTATATGCACATGTTAGCATTTTATGTTGATAAGTTCTATTTTGTCTTCTCTTTTGGGTATGCTTCCAACCCCAAGTGTAGGGCTTGGAAAACTGGACATGGTGGCATGGACCTGCTAGGTGGAGCTCTTGAGGATATATACTTGAGATAGCCGAATATCCCTCTACTTAGATCTTTATGTTGTAATTTTCTTGTAAACCTCACTTGGGAAATGATTATGTACTTTTGTAAAATTGAATATAGTCATGAAATACTATTCTGATGCTACGCTATGGTTATTTTTTTATATCATCATTTAAGAAATGAAAATTTTATACCTATTCTAGAATACCTTCTTATTGTGTCTAGAATAGATGGATTCGTTCCTCAAATAAAGTAAGGAGTGGATCCCCTCTCGGGTCCCAGTCCTTACAAGATGGAATCAGAGCCATAATGGTCCGATTTCTGACTATTTCAATTTTGTCTCCCTAATTAATACCCTTACCTTACATAGTCACCCTATAAGTGATACATTTTCCCGAAAATTGACCTCTATAGAGGACCAAAAAATTGACCTCTATTATTCACAAGAGGATGCAAGATCAATTTAGGATCATAAGAGGTACACATGAGAATCATGATTAGTAAACCCGAATGTGATGAGACCCTAGTTGATCATAACCTATAATCTTGGTTAGTTGTGACCTATATATTTGTTTTTTTTAATCTTAGGGTGGATTTGGGTAATGAGTATATAGTGTAGAATGATAAGGAGATCCAAATGTGGAAAAATTGTGACTTGGTTTCTCATATTGATTTAGGACCCTATCTTCTATTTTTATCGCAAAATTTTCACATCAAATTATTTTTCCTTATAATACTATATGTACAAGAAAAAGTTTTTTGGATTTATCGAGGTTTTCTTAAACTAAGTCACAATGAGGAGACGAATGAAGTTGGAAAGTGAAACCCTAGAATTAGTTAAAATAGAAATTTCAACCCTAGTTTTGTCTATGAAGTGTTGACTAGGAATATGTGGCATGATAAAATGTGTAGTGGACTTACCCTCATTACCCCTGTAAGGTGTGAGAAATTGTACCAGATAAATCTTTGAGATGCGAATCTTGAGGTTGAAAGGTTAGTAACACAAGGACCTAAAATTCAACCCCAAGTGAGAATGACTTGTTAGTTGGATGAGTGATCTATGAACACATAAACCCCCAAAATATTCACAACTCAAAGATACATAAATTACCCTAGTACCTTGATGTTTCTTAGCTTGGATTATTTGGTTAGACCTTTTAAGGGATAGAGGGATGTTGTTTGATAGTATAAGGATGGTTGGATTTTGGGGACGAAATACTCTTTAAGGGGTGGAGTGTTATAACATACCCAAACCTATCATCTAGACTCTAGAAATCCTATTCCCATGATTACTATATTACAATGTTTGGTCTTTTAAATTTTGACCAAACAAAGATAAAGTTACACCTTAATGAACATTAGGCTCCTATTAATTTGGTGTAAGTCATAAGTTCCGTGGAACTCATTTTTTGGGAACTCCAGTTCAATTTCTGAAACTTGAGTTCCATTCACTTCCATGTGATTGGTTTGTTGTAAGTGTAAATATAAAAATCCTTAAAAATATTATTAATTTTTACTTTGTATAAATAAGGATGGCAATGACATAAAAAAATCAAATCTGTGAAAAATCTTAATATTCTTAAATCATAATAATATCAACAAATGGTTATAATGTAGATGTTTCTCCTATAAAAATATTTTATTATGGTACAAATATAATCTTAATGAAAATATTACGATTAAAATCACACCAAATTTTTTTATTTCACTTTATATGTACAGAGTATTATAATAATTTCAACATTTCACGTGCTTGTAAATATAAATTTTGGTTCATCATTTTTTAATACAATGTAGAATATTAATTTTTATATTATTTTTGTAGGTAATTTTTACTATATTATTTGTCCATAGTTAATTTTTCACATCACATTGTTTAAATATGAAGAATAAAAATATATTAGGTAAATCACATTGTTTTCACATGGTATGGTTTTTTCATGATGTTTTTATTTTTTATTTTGTAAATTACATTGATAATAATGGTTATAGTGTAAAATGTTTTACATAGTGTGATTATAATGTATGATATTTTGTCATATTATGTTATGATTTCAGCAACAAACTATATCCACACTACTAATATTTCTAGTCATAAATATTTACATGTGTCACTTATGGCGAATGAAGAATATAACTATATAAGAAATATTGTTAGTTGTCCTGGAACTCGTTTTCTGCTCTTTTTAAGAGGGAACTCAGAAGCCGACAAGGAGTGGCTCAAGCACAGTGTCCCCTAACAAAGGGACTCGGGTTCGAACCCCAATTTCCGCCTTGATTTACCACCCTCCTGGGCGTTCGGCCTCCGCCACGGGCATGGGAGGGGGGAGAAATCTTTCTCTTTTAATCCCAAGAGGAAACTCAGAAAATATATTTTGTAAGTCTGTAACTCACTAGAAGTTGGAATTGAAGTTCCAACAGTTATTATGAACCAATCATGAAAGACTACTTAGGAAACTCCTGTTCAAAAGTTTTCTGGACCAGTTACGACAAACCAACCGGAGCCTTATTGATGCATGCTACATTTTTGTTTTAGTGGTTTTATAATCAACACCACATATCATAAAACACTCATATTAACATAATAACTTAATCACATGTTAACATGTAAGTAAATTTATTAAATGTGTCACATATATTTCTTTTGCTAACTAAAATACAGATAATGTGTAAAATATGTTTAGTTTGAGATATAATGTACTTTTGGGATAACAATTCTTGTTTCCATGACCATAAATATAAACAATGTGTTGTCATCTAAAATAATGTTTATTTAATGGAAAAAATGGTAAATAAGTAAAATATGGAAATTCATACATAATAATATCAATAAATCCTTCTTGAAATTTTTTGAAGATAATATGACTCAATTAAGTGAATGCTAATAATAAAGATATTATATTTTGATAAATATAATGTTAGTGAGTCAAAATTCGTAATGGTGCCATAATTCATAAAATGAAATCTCAAAACTAAAATATAATTGTAAAATTATGTTCCTTGGGTCCCAATTAGTTTTGGTTCCAAGTTTTTCTTTATTTAAATAATAATAACTACATTAATTTCATTAAGATAAGAAAATAAAAGATAATGCCAAATATATTACAAAAATTATTGAATGACTTAAAAATGGAAGATAGTGAGAAAAGTAGTTTTCTCCTTTCTTATTCATCATATAAGTTTATTTCTCATTATTGAGGAAATTATCATAAGTTGGAAAAGTTGTTGTTATTTCTTAGATGAACTACACTAATAAAAGTCCTGGTGAAAATTTGGAGAAAAGTAATATAAGACTTTATGAATTTGTAATATCATGGAACAAATAAGAAAACTTACTTTTCAATTTATAAATTTATATTTACATACAATTATGCAATGATTTAGTAAACACATGCAATATTTCTTACAGAACATGTATCAATAGATATAATGATATACATATGTATATATTAATGTTAAAAATATGCATAAATGTATAAATAAATATTAATGGGTATGTCATAAAAGTGGGACAATTTATGTTTCTCTTGTCTAACATTTTTTTAACGAAAATTAATGTATTATGTGTAGTAAATGTGTGAAATTGTTCATCATAAAAGAATTCAAATAAAATTATCATTTCCAAATAAGTTGATTGTATTTGGAATTTAATGACACTGTTTCCATTTAATACAATATACAAATTTCACAAAAACCTAATTTTGTACATCTCTCTCTCTCTCTTATATATAAAATAGAAGTAGGTAGAATTATCCTCTCTAGCCTATCGTAAAGGATGTAGACTCCCATTATAAAGTTTACATTCCATTGAAAATATTTCACAACATAAGAACATCTAATAAATAAATCAATACTAATTGAAATGTTTATAAGTTTTCTTAAAAAATTACCACTTCCCTCCATAATTCCTCAAAATTGGAAAATCATCAATTTGGTAATCTCATCATCATTATTTTGATTTAAAACAAATTTAACATAAATGCTATATTATAGATACCACGAATATCTTCACATGTTTCCTCTTATAAGTTATCGATATAATCAAATTTGTGATATTCAAGTTTAGAATAGTTTGGGGAGATCGGAAACTAAAATAGGAATCTATCTTTACATAATCACATATATACCTTTTTCTTAGAAGGAAATTGTGTTACACATAATGGAAAATTAGCATGACAATATGTATGTAAGGAAATATAAAAAGGACATACTTCCCTCATGAGTAGATATTTTCCAAAGGATCATAAAAACCAAATATAGTAACACAATATATGTTATGATAATAATTATATAAATAATACCATAAACATTTTTGTATATTAAATATTTCACTAAAAAATCTAAAAATAAGAACTAATGTTAAACTTGGATTTGTCATGTATTAGTTAGTCTATTTATGATATTTCACATCTTAGATAATTCTAAGTGATATATATAAATTATAAAATAAATTAGCATGATAATTCTAAAAGGACACAAATAAATCAAATGACTTATAAATAGTTTCAAAATAGGAAACATATGTTAAATTTGTTTTATACACATCATAATTAGACTACATGTCAAATCTACTTTTTTTTAGTTAATGATTGTTTTCTTAAATAAAATATAAAACAAAAGAAGAAAAAAATAGTATATAACGAAGCATTTTTTCTTTAGTTGGGTTGTATTTTCCTAAAGATTGCCTATCACACTACATTATATGTCTGCATAACAAAAATAGTCACACAATAACCCATGACTCTCATTCTTAATTCTATAATATCTCTTGCCTCCTTTCTCTATTTGCAACCCTATAAAGTCAGGTGCTATGTGAAAGGTTGCTCACGATTTCCTCTTCTCTTCTCCCCCTCCACTATGACCACAAAGAAATACCTCATACCACCATGATGCCCTATTTCTAAAGAAGCACGTAATATAACATCATGTTTGCAGTGTACAACCATGCTCCACTAGTTCCCACAGTTGTCCTTGGTTCTTTTCCTCACTTTGATGGTCTATTCAGAGAACTCCATGACAATACACAATGACATGTGCAAAAGACCTAAGAGTACCTACAAGAATCTATGACCACCAAAACTTTAGTACTACAACTCACATAGTTTGGACACTGTATGCAACCTAGATTCATAGAAATTGGAAATTCGAACCAAACCCTCAACGTTCCTTAATCCTTTGACCTCCATCGAAGTTTTGAATACAACCATCGATATGCAGTCATGTCTTCTTCTTCAACAATGATTGAGAATACAAAGATCTTAATCCATGCAACTAGTCAATGGCTAACCTTGTTTGTGACTGGAGAAGATCACAAGTCTATTTGGCTAAGGCTAGTTTCAACCCAACTTGTTAAAGATCAGATGCCTTCATCTCTAAAGAAACAAGTCAGTATTCTCTTGCTTTAGTTTGGATTCACTAAGAGTTTAGTTAAGTAGATAAACAAAAAGAAGAATGAAATATTGATATACCAATTCATATAATATATAATGAATATAGGTTTTAGTGTGACCATTACCCTGATCTTATATCCAATCAAGGCTTTCAACTAAGGTATGTTGTATTCCATATTATTCATATTGTGCAATGACCTAAATTCACTCTTTGTCTTGGTCCTATGGACATTATCCTATACAATCCCTCTCTCTCTTTTGAGAATTTATTTCATGTGAAAGATTGTATCTTGGATATGATAGTGTGATCATCTTAATTTATTAGTTATTCTTATTAAAAACTGACTTATATCTAGTTCGTATTTATACTTATGAAATCCTAATTTTCAAGTTGTAGACTTTTCAGATCTTGTAAAGCATCTCATTGTGGAAATGATTGTATATTTGTTTATGGGTCCTCTGACCCCACATTATAGTAGTTATGTTCTCATTCTGTTATTTCATATTTATTAGGTTTATTCTTGCCTTTATATTTTGGAGCCTATGTAGATAGAATAAGTTTATTTGTAGTAGCATGTACAACTACACTTACCATAATATTTGGGTGTGCCTTTCCACCCCTAGTGTGCCTTTCCACTTGTATTATATAAATTGGGTGCACCTTTCTGCCCAGGGTCTGCCTTTCCACCCGACTTAGGCTTGATATTTTATGGGTCTTGGCCCTACATAAATAAAACATTCCAGTTGTTTGACATGTACTAATTATGATCTCTGAATGCTTTATATGGTAAGAATTCTTATGTTAGTCATTTTTTTAATAAATGTCTCATCTCTTGACTTGCTTATCATCATTTTGAATTCTTATTCTTTTGATATCCTCTTCGACAATACTTTCCTCTTACATGGGAAGCCTTATTTGATGTCCTTTTCCTTATATTGCTTAATCCATATTTTATATGCATGTGACGACAAACGCCATCAATTAAGATAACAAGTGTCATCAACAATAATAAAACATGCAGAAGCGATCGTTAGCAGCGGATTTACTGAAAATCACTAAAAATTAAAACTTTTTGCAAGGAGATCCATTCTTCGGAAAACTCTTTCAACAAGTACCATCATATCACATTCACATCCTGGTTCACATAGTACATTCTCTGTACCATTTCTTCTCGAGGAATATATATACATCATTTGCTTTATCAAAAGCTCAAGTAACAAAATTCTCAAGGCATCATGCCAAAATCTCAGATCGATTATAAAAATGCTATCACTGACTCCTAGGACCTGAGAGTACAGAGACGACACATAGGACTCTATTTACATATATACAAGCCTTGACTAGTATCTCCACCTTAGGATCTACTGTTGTCCTTGTAGCTGCTGCTGCTCTTCCCTTTTTATGGGGTTTTTGTCTCTACCTCGTCCGCATCCACCTAAAAAATGTTGGATTCCACGGGGGTGAGACAACTATAAAATTGCCCCAGCAAGAGATATAACTCTTCACCGAAAACATTGTTATTGTAGTTTAATAGAAATAAACTGAACAGTGGAATCATATATTCAATAGCAGATAAATCAATATCTATGCAGATTAAAGCAACATTTCTAAGCATTTAAGCTATAACTTGATAAAACAGCATGTCTCTTATTTAATAAGGAGTTGAAGAACATATATAACATTTATGTATCTAGAACATGCTAAGTAGAATAACATCAACCATTGATTCTCGTATTTAAATCTTATGCAAATACGCTACACAACTGATTACATTTTACAAACGTTCTTAAGCATATGCCTTGAGGAGATGAGATATACCGCTCATACTCCAACCGACCACGATTACATAAAGCATCAGTACCACACAAGGTCAATGGGAGATCCGGATTCCATGACCTCATCTGTCTCGGTCAGTACGAGACTACTTTGGTAGAGACATCATGTGCCAAACTGCAATTAGCTTTCCAGGGTATATTGGCATCTTTGCTATAGAGTTATAGCCCATAGCATATACTTTCTTCAGGGTTATGGCCCATAGCCAATGCCTGGTATTATATTGAGAAGTTATGGCCCGTAGCCATACTCTTATTGGGGTATGGTCCAAAACCAATATCGTACATAGGACATAGCCCGTAGCCATTCCCATGGGGCATAAGGATATATTTTCCCAATTACCCCCACATATTCAAAAATATGCGTTCCGAGTAAAACTCGTTTCACCATTAAGCTAATTCTGACGCTGATGGATCTGTGGCTAGGGCAACTACATTCTATGGTATCACTTGATTAATTAAGTACATTATCATATTCTTTTAGCATCAGCCAGGTTTTCAAACATAACTTATTAGAACAAGTGCTACAAAGAAATATGTACTGTTTTCATCAGTTACTTCTCAATCTTTACAAGACATTGGGATCTCAGTCCCTCATTTTAATACTGGGAATTATCATAACTTAACAATCCAAATTCCATAATTATATGGATTTGGGTATTCAAACCTTTAGCTCATCACTGAGCACTGTTACCACTTTTTTAGGTAATTATCTCCTTCAAGTCATTTGACCAAGGTAAACATGATACTTGCTACACAAGCATCTCTTATGGCACTTGAGGCAATCATCAAGGCTATTGTAAATGAAATCCATTTATTCAAAACAAATTATACCTTTATTTGTTCAAATATCTTTAATATGAGAAATCACATTTCTCACCAGATGAACCCAAAAGTTGGGGTTGTAACACCTTGCGATACAAATACATCGATTAAAACGTGGGGACTCAGGGGTCATTGAGCACCCTGGATTCTTTTCTACCACAAGCCATGGCTCAAGCAGTAAGGACGGAGGATCAATCCCAGATCTTATGAGTGGAAGGTCAACGTTATTGGAGAACTGAGGTTCTCTATGGCTTCCTTATGCCAAGCCGAATCTGTTGAGCTAAAGCTCAGGTCCAGGGGGCAACCTTGAACTTCAGGAGCTCCTCGGTCATGGCAGTTCAGGAAGAGCAGGACCATGAGCTATGGAAGAGAGTCGTGAAGACCATACGAAGATGATGGAGGATAGTTCACAAAGACGAGCCCGATTCGGAGGACCAAACATCTGGGGTAAGGGATTACTGTGTCCCAAGGTTGCCGGAAAACACAGCAAAACAGGGACAGAGACCTGGAGTCTCAAACCATCGAACCACAAAACCAAACCACACACGTGGTATCAGAGAATGGTCGGAGGGAACAAGGGAAGCTAACCATGAAGATTGTGTGGTCGGAGGAGCACCGACGTGGCCTAGGTCGAGGATGCCGTCGAGGTCAGAAACTGGTCTATAGGACTCGTTGCCTGGGGAAAATCCAGGGCAAACCAAGGAGTCTAGAACAAAGCAAGTGAGTCGAGGATACTCACCACAGCCGCAATCAGACAGGGGAGGCCAGAGATGCTGGGGTGAGGTCAGGGTTTTCAAAGAGGTACCTCGAGTAGGTTGGGGAGCTTTGGGGTCCTGGGAGTTCAATTGAGGGTGGAGGAGTACTGAGTGAAGGTCGTAGATGGATTTCAAGATCTCAAATAGTCACAAGGGGGTCTCTAGTGGTCTCTGTAGTCCCCTTGTAGAGAAGGGCAAGAGTGCCATTTTGGACGTTTCGTCAAAAGGTCATTAGGGGAGGTGAGTAAAGGGTCATTGGGTTCGTCTTGACTTCACGGTCTCGTTGGTGAAAGAATCAAGGGAAATGATGCCTTGTGGAGTGAGAACGTGGTCGGGGAAACAATAGCTTGTAAAATGGTTCTGACTGCTGGCTAAGCGGAGGTAGATGATGACCCCAACACCGTTGGATCCTGATCCAATGGTCACAGATGCGTGCAAAAAATAAAACGGACAAATTACCTACATAACAGTGTAAATCGAATAAATGTAACAAATAACACATTGATTGGTATACCATAAACCATATAAAATATATAATTAACATTTGGAGGGTCATTTGAAGTCCAAATGACCTCAAACTTCACCCATAGGTTAAAGAGGTGCATTAAAACACAATGGCTCAGTTAATTTCATCTTTTAGCCCACCATCACTCCTAATTAGGTAAAAATGCATTCAATACACTTAAGTGAATATATTAAAGCATATAGAGCTATTAATTAATCACTAAATGAAGATAATTCGTGTAATCAGTCAAAATATCAACAATAAACATCTTGACGAATATTAAGCAAGCTTTTATGCATAAAAACCACTAATGATAATAAGAGAGAGGAAAGTTGACATAAAAACATTCATTTCTATTTTCTAAACAACAGTGCATAAATATGCAAGGAAATACTTTCTAAAATTAAACCATGGATAAGAAAGTAAGTGAACATAATTTCTTCATATGAAATGAATTTGTAAAGCTTAACATGGGCAATTTGCATGAAGGTCCTCAAAAATTATACTATTAGAAAAAGAGCATGCAAAGAATAAAATATTTTGAAAATTTGCATAATAAGATTGGGGGTGTTACAGTCATATTTATATATTAAGTTAAACATCATGCATCGATGATCTCATCTATAAACCCTAAAGTGTCAATATGAGACTACACAATGTCTACC
This sequence comes from Alisma plantago-aquatica, assembly GCA_963693085.1. Taxonomy (NCBI): domain Eukaryota; kingdom Viridiplantae; phylum Streptophyta; class Magnoliopsida; order Alismatales; family Alismataceae; genus Alisma; species Alisma plantago-aquatica. The sequence goes on along the minus strand of OY856409.1, from coordinate 645,633,166 downwards.
CTCATATTTCTGGAATGTATATAATGATTACATATTTGATTGATAACAAAATGTAGATATGAAAGAATACATATTTTTATTATTGGTTGATTTACTAGTCAAATAAAATGGCACATTGGGAGAGTGAGAATATATATCTCACTTGTAGGCTGAAGAAGAAATATATGCAAGTCAATAGCACCTACAAAAACACAAATGCACGATTCAATTATGTTATAATGTATTAATTAGGGGTCAATATATATCAATTTTAGAGGAGCAGTAAGAATTAACAAATTCAAAATTGACAAATTTTGAAGTTTCTGCAACTCAGCCAGCATGGCCGTGCCATCACCACGGTCGTGTTGCCCAACACGGTCATGCTACCTAGTTAGTTGCATGACAGTAAGAAGAAAATAGAGGAGTGAGGCGGTAGAGACAACCATGCTACCTTGAGAAGAACTAGACAGTGGGGGAGCTTGTGCGGGAGAAGAATTGGAGAGAGAAGGCACACAACCCTTATAATGCCGTAGGCGTCATCGCCGTTCAAGGAAGAAAGCGACAGTTGGGCATCGTCGTCCAAAGAAATTGGCACCGAAGATGGTGGTCAATCTGGAGGCATTGTTGCCGTCCAAAGAAGAAAATGGCGGCTGGGCGTCATTGTCCAAGGAAAGCGGTGCTGATTTTCCTCTCGTCGGGCACAAAGATGGTTGGGGAGGTGACCTTTGTAGCGGCGGTGATTTGCTTCTCTTCGGGCACGAGAGCGGGAGTGGGGAGTAGCAGCAGTAGTAAATGGAAACCTTATCAGCTAAGTTAAGGACCTCCAACGTCGGTTTTTGGTAAATACCTGACCCTAGAAGTCTAGTTATCAAACGGTGCCCAAAGTTTATGTATAGCGTCGGTTTTTGGTAAATAACTGACCCTATAAGTCAGGGCTCTAAGGTCGGTTATCTTACAAAACTGACCCTAGAAGTCTGGTTATCTATAAAGACAATTTTATAGTAAAATCGACCCTAGAGGTCAGTATCTATAAGGTCGGTTATCTATAAAAACCGATCCTAGAGTTCCAAAGAGGTGCCCGTGTTTTTGTTGACCCTATAGCATTGGTTATTTGGAAAAACTGACCCTTTAGATCGAGGCGCAAAGCCAAAATTGTGTGAATTTTTGCCGCGGGAAACTTTAAGGTCAGTTTTTATGATAAAACTGATGCAATAGTCTATTAGGTCGGTTATTTTGGTAAAAATGACGCTATGGAGAGCGACGTTACTGGCCAAAAATGTAGTAGTGATTTGATACATTCTCCTATCCCTGAGGAAACAAATATCTAATGCTATTTTTATTCTTTACCTTTATTTTTATTTCCACCAATGAAATCAAAGAATGACCACTAGTAGCTATCCACTCCCAGATCTCCTTCTTCTTACTCCTATCACACCCCCTTAATATTCCATAATAATATGGACACATTAATGAGTTTTATGGGATCTAGTATGCCTTGACGGCTCCTTCTTGTTGTATCTAGTATGCAATGAGTGGTATCTAGCAAGACATTATTACTACCCAAGTAATTATAAAGTTGGAGAACAACTTCAACCTATAATTTGTGATTGATGTTACAATGATCATATAGTTCCTTTTTGTCACTAAATTCCACATTGAACTCAAGGCATGGAATCATCATCATCCTCTTCGATGTTCAATCCATGTTCCTTGAATTAGAATAGATTGTCTGAGATATACATAAGCTCAATATCATATATTGACTCAGATGAGCATGGTCGTGCATTTTTCAATCTCTCTTATCAAGTGGTTAGGATATCAAACGCCTATAGGTGGGACAAATCCCATCTACATCACTCACGATCATCCCCATGTGTTACAATGCACCCGAACACCACCTTAATGGTAACCCTTACGCAAGGTCACAATGTATGATGTCAAAGTACATCGAACGACATGTGATGAGTGTAGTGCTTTTAGGTCTAAGAACCAAAATTACCACCATAACTATGAGAGATGATTTTGACTACCAATCATGGTTTCCATGCATCACTCTCAAGGTGGGTCTCCAATACACTATTCTCTAATAAGTATCTATGTGTTTGGTTTGATATCACATATAATGAACTAATGAGATTCTATCATCAACCAAAACACACTCTAGTCTTATTTGTTATTGTTGTCTATCAGCTTCTACAATAACAATTGAGTAGGAACATACAAGAGTGTTTATACTCTTGACATCCGTATTATCTCATTGTTCAGGTACTCAGCCTAAAGACATATGTCGTCGAGTAATATCATTATTTAGACATTTATTATGTAACATCATTACTCAAAATTGAACAAAATAGAATAAATTGGAAGATTGCCTTTATTATTAATAATCAAATTATTTATGAGATATGCCATTACAATGATCATATTATTGGCTCTTTGGGCATTCATACCAACACAGGTTCACCAAAGCCAAGTCCAACATACCCCAAGCATCCACAAGATCATGGAAGTAAAGAGATCCATTGGTTGATCAAGCTCACACTCAAGTACACCACATTCCCCTAAATGTGATCATTCTATAGTAAGGATGGCCACTCCATAACAAAGAAAGCATCAAAGTCCCCTAAAATCCTTTAAGTACAAGTTTCACTCACTCCTAGGTCATAGGATAGAACAATAAATCTATCCTTAGAATGGTCATGCTATTCATCCAAAATCACACATCATTATGATTTCCACCATATAAAATCAACCACCGACCACCTAGCCATAAATGAAAGTTTTTTCACTACAAAGTATGTGTTATTTTGACCAAAGTCCTTCATTTTGTATCCATTTTCACCATTTACCACATACAACCAACTTTGGCCATACATTGCCCGTTATAACTCCAGAATGGTCGTGCTACTTCTCCCATTTCAACAACTCACTATCCATTTTGGCCATTTTCCCATTCACATCGAAAATGGATGTTCTAACCCGAACACTTGTTCCACCTTTCATGTAGAACGACCATCCTAAGCCTAGAATAATTGTGGTAATTCAAACATGCTCAATTATTCCCTTCCATTCTATATAATAATCATCATACTACTTCCATATGACCGTTCCACCTCATAGTAGCATGTCCATGGTGATGGCAGAATGTTTGTTTTGCCATCCTACCCTAATGGTGCCTACAATGCATTGCCTAAACTACTTACCACTCGACCCCTACACACCCTAACCTCAATATTAGCCGTAGTCGCAGCTAGGGACTGGGGGTTACCATATCCTAGCATTCATTTTACTACATTCCACTTCTCTACCTAGTCCCACTTCCATTTCATGCCCTCCACCACCAAAACCCTAGCTTTCTAGGGTTTTGGCTATTTCCATCCATTTCCCATGCTCTTGGACCTTATAGGAGCTTGGTAATTTTATATATACAATTAGAGGTGAATAAGGAGAAGTCTTTACCAATGTTAATGGAGATTAACTTCTCTTCTTCCTCTTCTTTTGTTTTTTTGTGTATATGAGTAACTAAGTCCCCTTTGTCTGATATTTGGGTGGAAAGAATATGTTACTTTGATATCATGTCGGGAAATATTGATGTATGATACTTTGATTTCATTGTCAGTGGCTATGTTATTGCTTATTCTCTCTTCTTACCTCATATTATGGTGATTTATGTACGGAAACACATAGGGTATAGAGAAATGAAGGAGTAGGAGAGTTATGATGGGAGAAACTCCTAAGTCAAACTATTGGATCCTTATCTAGTACCCTCTCTCACCACCTATCCATCTCTTACACTAACCCTAGGTATGAGGTCTAAGTATCTAGACATACTTTTTCATATAAACTTAGCAATGAGCATGTTAGGTGGATGTATTGGAGGTAAAAGGAGGTGAAATACCTTTTTCCTACATCTGTATCACCCCTTTCCACTAAGTGTATTAGGAGAATCATATCTAGAAACTTAGACTTGGATGATCTAGATTAGATTTTACCTATCCCTTAGTCAGATGAATCTCATAGGGTTAGATGTGAAGTGGTAGGTATTTGATCCTCTACACACTCCCATGCCACCCATGGCCAACTAATGGAATAAGATTGCCAATCTACAACATGACTTGTTGTTTTTGTCAGTATATAAATTGTTGGATGTATGTGCATGGATATGACCCTTATATGTGGTTAATGGTTACACAAACCCCAAACATCCCACTACCCTAATTACTTGTTAAAACCCTATTTCCTTCTTGGTGGTTAGTGTTAGTTAACTTAGCTCTCTCTCTTACTCGTGTAAATTGAAATTTTAATGGTAAATTGTTTAGTTAGGATTAGTTAGTTCTTGTTAGTGAATGCTAGTGCTTGATTGTTGTTAGCTAGTTACTCATAGTCAATTGCCTATCTTAGTGTTAGTTTGGATTGCTATTTCTTAGCGAGTGCTAATAGACTTCTTGGCTTAGCTAGTTATTCCTGATTGCTAGTTTAAATTGGATTCATTTCTTGATGTCAATTGCATGTTCATCTAATGTAATCCTTCCAAATCAAACTTAAATCGGTACAAACCCTGATCTTTGCTCGAAAAACCTAAATATATATATAGTAGCTCTGGTTCCTCCACCACTTTTTGTGGATTTGATCCCATGCTTGCCATTTCATACTACATCCCAATAATTTGTGTTTGTGGATCATGTATTGAAGTGTGCTCCTTAGTCTACACTTTGTTAGCTCAGTGTGCCCTCAATGCATAAATATCTATGGTGTCATTTCTAGGGGGTGGTGTATTTTAGACCAAGATAATTGTTCCCTTTTTACTTTTACTAATTTCCCTCATCATTGTTTTTTTTAGCCTTTGTGATTCCTCACTTGCTTCTCTTTTCTTGGTTGTGCTTTGTGCAGGTGATTGTCCATGTTTGTTCCTTATTCCTTATCTATTGAATCTTTCTTTGAAGATCCCAAAATTGGTAGGACAAGTCAAACAAACATGTTCTTCCAAGTAGAATAAGAAGAAATGGTGGATCATGAATAATAACACCATAATGAATCACCAATATCACCTTTGTCAACCCCCCCTGCACGACTACTTCATGACGGGAAACTACACTACCGGTTGCAACAAGAGTGGATCAAATTCTAGGACAATTGTTCTCCATCCAACCTTCTCTATTTGGGGTTTCTTTCCACTTTATACATATTGGAGAATGAGAATCTATACAAGAACATTGATGCATTCGTTAATACTTTCTACACACATCGTACGCTAGATACCACAAATGATTATATCTGCCTCACCCTCATCCCTTTCCCCTTGAAAGATGAAGACAAGGGGTGGTATTCTGCTAAAAGTCAAGTGATGATAGGGAAGGTTATGAAGAATGAACTCCTCAAGAAATTCGATCCAATATCCAAACTTAAACAAATGAGAATATGCACTACCTCATTAAGTCAATTAGGCAACAAATAATTCCACACAAGTTGGGAGAAATTTCAAAAGTTATTGAGAGATTTCTCCCACCATGTGGTACCTTTGTGGAAACTTGTGCAATCATTATATTATGTATTGTCTCAAATGGGTCAAAATATGGTAGAATCCTCTAATGGTGGAACATTCATGGCCAAATGTCCTGAGGAATCATGGCCGTTTGTTAGCACTTGGCTAAAAATTTAAGGCATAGAGCATCTAGTGTGCGTAATGACTGATAAAAATCTTGATTCTAGCCCTTCCACTCCACCATCTTCTACTTCAAATTATGCTAACCCACAAATGATGAAGATTCTTGCCGAAATGACGATTGTCACCAAGAGTTGAGTGGGGGTGCTTCTAGCCATTTTGAGAAACCCATTGAGTCCCTTAAGGAAGAAGTGAACACCATGCAATCCTTTAGGAATTGCAACAAACAAGGTCACATGTCCCAATATTATGATCATGAGTGGAGAAATCACCCTAATTTCTCATGAAAGCAACAAGGTGAATAAGGACAAGGGCAGCCAAGGCAACATCAATGTCAAAGATACAACTCAAAGTTTGAGGATGAAGTTATCGGTAATATGAGAAACCTCGATGAAGTGAAGAAAGATATGCCTGCTCATGGAAAAAATATCAACAGATTGGAGAAATTATTAGATTAGTTCTGCTTGACTCTTGCTCACTGTGAGGAGGTGAGGCTTCCTTCCCAATCCATTGTGAACCAAAATAATGGAAATGGAAATATGATGGCTCCCTAAAACTTCTACGGTCCACTAACAATGTAAGAACAACATGTTCAACAATACCAAAGTCCTCCCAATTGATATGCCATCCACCTCCACAACCACCCTTCAACTACCAATACCAACCTCCACCCTAATAACCACCTCAACAATCCTAATAACTCCCTCAATTTCAATATAGAAACAACTCTATATCCTTCAAAATCCCTTTCAACTACACAAAGACCACCCCACCTCCTCCACGAAAACAACAAGCTCCCCATCTTTGATGATCAAGTGAAAAGTGTGACCGTTATAATGAGTTGTAGGATAATTAAAAATCTAAGAGGTATTTGTACTGTTATTAGGACCATTCTAATGACCGTTCTAATGAGTTGTAGGAAAATTTTTGCAAGAGTTGATGATCGTGATACCATAATTAATGGTGAAGTTGATATTGTGATACTTGGTAAGATATCTTTTAGTACTATGATATCGAGAAACTATACTGTGATACTAGTAGTTCCCATTGAAGTTACACTTATTGATCCCATTGTTTCCATTGCAAAGGTACACAATAGCCCCTCCTTTACAGATTCCTTGGAGAACCTTCTGACTCTAAGAGGAAGAAGTTGCACTCGAAGAAAGTTTTTGAAATGGTCAAGCAAGTTCAAACAAATTCACATTAAATGCTACTAAAAAAATTATGTTATATGCAAAATTCCTCAAAGATATGTGCACTTTCATGAGGAAGACATTTGGGTAAATGTCACAAATGTTCAAGCTTATTCAAAAAGTGAATTCTATTCTATAACATATGCATCCCATTAAGAGGAAGGATCCTGACACCCCTATTATCCCTTGTTACATTAGCACACACCACAATGACCAAGCCTTTCTTGACTTGGACTCAAGTGTTAATTTGATGGCTTATTACATGTATGTTGAATTGAGTCTAAGTCATCTAGAGATAGCCAACTCTTCAATTTGATGATTAGTCTATGAAAGTACCTAAGAATTGAGTGGATGATGTGCTGGTGTGTAACGACCTAAAAGTTTCAAAGTTTTAGATTTGATTCAAGAATATGATGTGAGAATAAAAATTGAGTAACGAAGGAAGTAATATGATTCGAGTTGATGAATTTGATCTTCAGACATACATTAAGATTTCAATTCAAATAAATAAAGTAATATTGAGAAAATGTATTAATATGAGACTTTGAAATAAATGTTATGATGATTAGAGCCTTAAGAAGTTGGTGATCCATTATAAGGCCTAGGTTCGATTCATGGACACTATGATCCAAGCTAAGCCCCATTGGACTACTATTTAGTTTACAGATGCATCCTCGAGAGGCAAATTGGGAATTCAATATTTCATGGCATGATAAGAACCAATGATAATTTTACTTTATGTATGGTGGGATTATGAGATCATAAACGAAATGCAAGAGGATTCCTAGTTATCTTGTCTTTTAGGTAATTATGTAAATCATTATATATTCTTTACTTGAAAACAAGTTTTGTATATCAAATGAACTTGTTATGACATGACGTACAACTCATACTCAGAAAATGGATAATCTTAGATAATCCCAAAATTTGAGATAATTTGAAGATCTAACGTGGCATGAAAAATTAGCTTGGTGTTTAGGGATTATGTTAAATAAAGATATTAGTCTTTTGCAAAGGAGTCATGCCCCCCTTGGGCTCAAACCCAGATCTTGAGTCTTAGATAGAGACGAGGGCACAAAAGTCACCTCCTCCACCCCGACTCTATGAGATTCTTGCAAATAGGAAACATTGTCTCACATAGTCTTGATCTCGGTCTTAGTTGCTCCAGACACCACGAAATCTCCACCAGTCGACTTTGTTGACCTGAGAGTTATACATTGTCCATATTTTGATAATGACTTAACCATTCCATTCATATGTATCTAATATGTTTGCTTGAGACTAATTTTAGGTATTAGGTACATGAAAAGGATCATAAGCCCTAGCTTGCCCAAGTCCAAGTCAAAAGCAATGCAAATGGGCACTTTAGGAAATCACTCCAAACTACCTTAGAATAATTTTGTAATCATTTGTATTAATGATATGACTTGTAAATAAGATTAGAAAAAACCAAGGACACTTAATTCCATCGTTTGATCACTTAAAAATCATTTTGAAAAATTTGTCACAACAACTTTATCGGTCGAGTTTGAATCTCGATCGATCCATGATGGATTTTTGGAAATGGTTGCATCGGTCGAGTTGTGCACTCACAGAACTCGACCGACTGACTTACTGACCAAAGTTAATTTTATCTGGTTGGTCGAATTACCCTAGGACAAACTCAATTGAAAATTTGAAAATTGGCTTTGTCGGTTAGTGGATTGGTCGAGTTACCTTTATTGAAACTCGACCGTATGTACTGTATAGAAAATGCAGAAAAAGTGATTCCAACCATTGGAGAGTTGTTAAAATGAGAATAGATATGTATCAAGTTATAAAGTGTCAATTTTTCATTCTTAAGTGATCCCACACTCAAAGGTATACCCCCAGCTATAAATAGGACCTCTTGGAGTTCATTCCATGTTTGATCATTCATGATATCCTTGGTCCTTGCTATAGTTGAGTGCGCTACAACCCTTTGAGCCCCTTTCTCTCTCTCATTTACAAAGAATTTCATGATTATGACTGAGTTAAGCATGTTGTAAGAGAGCTACCTCAATGTTATCTTATAAATCTCTCCATATTTCCAATCCCCTTTCTCAAAGAGAAAAGGTTGAAGTGATCTTCTCCGAGTGAAGGAGGAGTTGTTGTTCCTCTTTATGGTTGAAAAAGGTGTGAAGATCTTCTCCAAGTGAAGGAGAAGGACAAGGCCAAAGATTCAAGAAGAGTGGGTAATCCTTGCGAGTCCAAAGACTTGATGCAGGTGTGGGTAAATCCTTATTGAAGGATGAAGACATCTTGATCAAATGGGTAAGTCCTTGTGTAGGTCAAAGACTCTTATCTTGGATAGGTAAGCCCTTGGATGTAAGGTTGTCTTCTTGTATCTCTTATAATGGAATATAAGTATACATTGTGTTGAAAAGTTCTAGAGGTTGACCTCTCTAGGTAGTGGATTGACAGTCTCCTAGTTTGGAGATTGGAACCACTCTAAACACCTTGTCCAACTGTTTGTTTTCAATCTCTCTCATCCTTGCTATGCTTGTTTAGATAGGACTTCAAATTCAATTTTAGCAATTGGTTTCAATTGATATAATTTGAAAGTCTAACTATTCTTGTGAGAATTTTAAAGCTCTATTCACCCCCTCTCTAGAGCCCTAGATCCAACAGACTCCTCTCAACCTAGTAAACTCAGTCATACTCCGACATATCTTAAAACCTAGCCAAACATGGATTATCCAATAAATTTAGGGTGGCTTAAGCACCATTGTGAGGGAAGGATGCAAGCCTGATCCTTTCTAGTTCATGATAAGGCTTCCCATTCTCTAGTGGAGTCCTCTATACCAAGTTTAAGGTCCAGAGATTGAAGTGGTGCCTCAGGGCATGACACACACCAAAACCTTCCCCGAAAGCTCCATCACAACATCATGAAGATCTTCAACACACTAAGGTTCTTAGATCTTTGGAAATTCCTTGTAATCTGGTCCTTCCTCTCTCATCCAATACATGATTTGGCTTAGGTGTGACTAGACACCCCAAAAAACCTCAAAGGGTTTGTCGAGTCCTCTAGAGCTCCTCAAGTCTAGCCATGGCTTCACATAACACTTCCAAGTCCAGGAGTCAAGAGTCATCATCTAGGTTGACCTCACTGTGGCTGGATAGAGAAACAACAAAAGCTATTGGGGGATGATCAATCCATAGTTCAAAAAGCCACTACGCCCTTGGATGTATAATCATCCCAATTTGGGTGCATGGGTACTTGCTCATTTGAACCAATGCTAATAAGAAACTCAAGCACTGAGTTATTCAGTTTATCCAATAACATGGAATCTTTTTATTGGCTAGTATAGGTTTATTTTGTATTAATTCTATAGAATAAATGGAATCTCTGATGATAATCAAATTATATGTCAAATTGATCAACAATGTAGTTCTAGATAAAATATTTTCAATGCACAATTATGTTCTCAGCTTGAAAAAATGTTTAATGCATGATATAAAGTGTTGAGTATCATTGAACCCTTTTGATGAACAAGTTGTCAAACCTATTGAACACTTTTAATTTGTGATATAAATTGATATGGTTAAATGATATATCTTAGTAATATAAGGATGTTAGTGATATCTATTTAAGGTTTTTAAAATAAATATACATTTTAAATGAGAATTCGGGTTTGGAAACCTAATCATAATATTAACCTGACCGGCCTAAATCGCGCGTCCAAAAGTGGAGGCGGATTTGAGGTAGTCGAGCTTTTATATTTATAAACCCGAATCCTTCTAGGCCCCCGCAACTTTGCTTACGGGGTCGAAGTAGATATACAGGGTCGAACAAAGGGACAAGGGGGTAGTGTTGAGAACCCAGAATCGACACGCTACACTCCGAAAGGTATAAAGAGATAATAAATTCCCCAAAAGGGAATCAACAAGATGTCACAAACAAAACAAGAAAACTATCTCCAACTGGAGCTACTAGAGAGATTTAAGGTTTTTAGTCAATTAGCAGTTTTTAGGAGTTTTCATGCAATAGAAACAGAAAGATAATACTAGAGATAAAGCAAGGTACAAAGGATAAGACTTCGGTAAAAAAAGCAACACCAGGAACATCCTGTACCCCTCCTCTCAGAGCGGGTACCTCTGACCAAGCATCAATACCCCTCTCGAGGTTGCTGGACTTAAGTTAGAGTGGAATGTTACTGAAGCAACTCCATTCCAGGCACTCTCGTACTCCGGATTCGGACCAAACACTAGAGCCACAACACATCTCTCGAAGTTGTTGCGACGGGAAAACACGATTCGGTAGCTAAGCAAAACGTGATCCAAACATGCAAGCTAGGGCTCATATATTAAACACAACAGACATCCAACAATCGCACCAAGCATAGAGCAGCAAGTAATTGGGCTTTTCTATTTCTATAAACATATAAAGGTTTGATTACAATGCAGGAATTAAAGAATTAAACAACAGAAGTAAAGATAGGCATCGCCTTCTTGATGTAGAAAGACGATAGACTACAATGGACCCTCCAACCCGATACCGGTCAGGAGCCTAGTCCGATACAGCAGTGTCGGGCAGCACGCCGTGACGGCCGTTTGTATCACTCAAGGACCCTGGCCGATACGCTCATGTCGGGCGGCACACCCTCTCGGGCGGCACGCGTGATGGGCGAAGCGTATCGGGTTCGATATCGTGTCGGGCATGGAGCGACGCGTTCTACTGTCGGGCACTTGTGTCGCTCATCTACGTCGGCCGATATCGGCCCGCAGTGTCGCCCAGGACGGTCCTAAGTGAATCATCCCCTCCCTCTCGGGATGAGGAAGAGCTCACCTAGAGTTGCCCGGTACGAGCACTGGGGCACGATACTCTTGCTCTCACAGTTTTCCTCAGGAGATCGCTCAAAGTTCCCAACTGTCCGAACTGTCTGACCTGTTCGGCCTGTCCCTTCAGCTTCCTGTAGCTGCTATTTATAGGCAGCGCTTGGGGGAAGTTATGGTGCTCGAAGCGCCATGTGTCCTCCTTATTCATGGGTGTGTGGACGGCTGATACACATATCGCCCGGCACAGGGATGTTGCCTGTCAGTCACGTGATGGGTGGTGCGCCTGCCGGTGGGTGGCTGTGTCGCCCGAAAAGCTTGGGTTGTTGTGGCGAGTTTGGCTCCCTGTCGGGTAGAAGATGTGTCATCCGTCAGTTTCTTCTTGCGCGGCACCCCTTTGTCGTGCGTCATTATGTTGCTCCACCCTGTCGGGCGGAGGTCGTATCGGGCGTCAGGAAGGCTGAAGCAGACTTGGACTTATTTGTGGGCTGGGACGGCCTTATTGTACCAAAATGAGGAAAAACTCTGCAAAAGATGGAAATATTGGATTAAGAGCATTGCTTGGCCAATTATTGCGAAAGTACTAATAAAAGAGAGGAAAATAGTAGAAAAGGGCAGTTTTGACAACAAATAAAGGGCAAAAACATCACAAAAATTGGTGTTATCAACTCCCCCAAACTTAGCATTTTGATTGTCCTCAATCAATATTTAAACTTTATTTTATGATGCTTCTTCTTGCTTGGTATAACTTTCAGGCCAAGAGGTAAAACAAGTATAGTATGCCTTTAGAGATAATGCTGTCTCACTGCAAACAAAAGACTTTGTTTTTCCTGCCTTATTGTTTAAGTAAGATTCTTTTCTACAGCTTCAGCGAGACTATGTTGTATGATTCCGAAGTTAGCTTACACACCAACAACTTTATTTTTGGGGCAGAAAGTTGTGTATTGGGTAGGCTAAGGATTTTTTGGGGTTTTTCTTGTTTCCCATCGGTCCATCCAGGTAAGGGTCCGTTAACGGGCAAGTGGTCCCTACAGTCCAAGCCAGTTGGCTTTAGAGTAGTGATTTCACATCCTACGTACCACTGCCCCAGATCTACCATGCCTAAAGATGGATACTTTTGGAAGACAAGGGTGTATATATATATATATTCTTTCTTTTCTTTTATTGGGCACAACTCTCATGCTTTTATTCACACTCATAAGGCTTCTCTCTCTTTTTGGGATTTTTGTTGGGTAAGGGAAACAAAAAGAGATTTCTGCTGTTTGGGTAGCTTTTTCCTTCTCCATACTAGTCTCTTAGCTGTTTGCGAGATTATTATATTTTTTGAAATTTTTGGCATGGCAAAACATAATCTTTTATTCATTTGAGGCATCATTATCAAAAAGATATAACAGAACTTGTATCACGTTAAGCACATAGAAAACAAACTTTGCAAGAAGTTGCAACAAGTTTTCACTATTATAGCAACTTTGTACATAAGCATGGGGATAAAAGCAAAATTTTTCAAAAATTTTTATATGATCATGGCATTGTATACGAGCATGGATACATACACATGATAAAGAGCAAGAACAAAATGGCACAAAGGGTGGAGGTGATGAAACTTTTTTATACCTCCCTCACTGGTACATGGGTACCCCCCCAAGCTTACTCCACACTCTGTCCCAGAGTAGTGAAAAAGACAGGGTGAGGTCATGTTAGCCCAGTGAGGGTTAGCTTAGCGGGCTCGCTTGTGCCTTGGAGAAGCTACAATATTCTCTTATTGCGGCCATGACAAGTGCAAACCCTCAAAATTGTATGGCCCCCTTTACTCCTGGTACTTCCGTTGTGAACATGAACAAAAGGACTGATCATCAATCCCAGTTCAGTCCATCTGAGTCCATTTTCATCCCCAGGAGTGTGTAGTCAGAGGGCCTCTCTCTTTTTATTGTCTTCCTCTTTTGGAGATGGCCCTAAACCACCGCAGAAGACAAACTATGATAAGGAAATGCATTTCTCTTGCTTTCTTTTCGGCAGATGGTGGCCTAGCTGTCTCGGGATTCTGGCGTTTCTGTCTGACTGTTGTTGCTTTAGCCACTACGTCGATTCTTCTACGGTGTTTGCCAACTCTTCTGGAGGTTTGTTGTGGACGATTCATACCTATTATCAAGTTCAAAGATTATTTAAATGTTAGGCAGGAAAACTAAAAACTCGATAAAACCTGACTTATTTCAAAATTCGGATGTCGTCCATCAAAAGAGAACTCGAGACGATACAGGTTTGGCCGATATGAAGAGAGCTGCGCGGCACAACCCGCTGCCCGACATGGGTATGTCGGGCGACAAGGTCGCATGCAACAACTGCCCGACAGGACGTCATGATGAAAAAACGTGCCACCTGATATGGCGTATCGGGCAAATGCTAACGGCCGATGAATTGTGCTTTATACGCATCGGGCGATACAAGAGAAGTCGACTGAGCTCGTAAACCCGATAGGCAGCACGCGATATGAAAACTCGTGTCGGGCGATAAGCCTGTCGGGCTATACCTTTGCTCATTGGAGCCATCACCAGATACAAGGGTGAAGGCAAGATGGCCGACACGCGAGCAAAGTGGGCGGATTACTGCATGTGGTACAGGTGGCTGAAAAGAGTAAGTGTAGCAGTCCGACACGTTGAAACCACCTTACTATATATAGCAAACTCAGCTGGGGGTAAATCGGGCAGTTCTGGGGTGCACATCGGCCGTTTGAGACATGCCGTTCCCGAGACGACGGTTCCGTCAGTCTAATTAAAGGCATTTATCCCCATCACGATACAGTTGTCGCTCGGGAATACCATCCATCACGGCTCTTGCGGTGCCCAAGAAACTGCAACCCGATACAAGCGTGACCGTGCTCCAGCTGATCCACTACCCGACACGGTTAAGGCAGGCGGCCCAAAACTAAAACTAGAAAAAGCGATTTAAAGGGTAAAACATCATCGGCTAAGGGTTAAGCCCTTGACCTCAGGGGGTATTACTCTTCAAAGCCTTGTAGAACACCGCGGTGGCCCATAAAACAGAAGAGTCGGTATGCTCGGCGCGTGCACTGACTCGGGCCTTATTACAATCCATAAAGTTTGTTTTTACAAGAAATAAGAAAAACTCTATGAAAGGAAGAAAAAAAAGAACTCGGGCTGTCTCTCGAGTAGCGCTGAAGTTTGCGTCGCCAGCTCGACTGGTATAGGATCATCTTGTTCAGCCCTTGACTGTACCCATATCTTACAGGTTGATCTCTGCTCTCCTGACAAAAGCTTCATCTTCATAGAACCTTTTCACCCTGTGCCCATTCACTTGGAAGACTTTGGTCGGATTGTCCTTGTCGTAGAGTTCCATCATTCCTGATGGGTATATATTCGACACAATGAACGGTCCTGAACATCTCGTTTGTAACTTCCCAGGGAAAAGACGAATAGAGGACTTGAATAACAAGACTTTATCCCCTTTGCTTACATCTTTTCTCCTGAGGTGAGCATCATGCCACAATTTTGTCCTTTGTTTGTAGATTTTTGCACTTTCGTAGGCGTGCATTCTCAGCTCTTCGAGCTCTTGAAGCTGCAAAAACCTCTTTTCTCCTACTTTTCCGAGGTCCATATTTAGGAACTTGATTACCCAAAGGGCCTTGTGTTCCAATTCAAAAGGCAGATGGAAGGACTTTCCGTAGATAATCCGGTAGGGGGTGGTTCCGATGGGAATTTTGTAAGCAGTACGGTAGGCCCAAAGCGCGTCGTCAAGCTTCATAGACCAGTCTTTCCTCGTTCGACTGATAGTTTTCTCCAAGATCTGCTTGATTTGTCTATTGGAAACTTCTACCTTCCCTGACGTCTGTGGGTGGTAGGGTGTAGCAATCTTATGTTTCACTCCGTACTTGCGCAGGAGTGCTTCAAACTGTCTCTCTCCAAAGTGCGACCCTCCGTCGCTTATAACTGTGCGTGGTACACCGAAACGAGGAAAGATGGTCTTCTCGAATAGCTTGATAACTGACTTGGCGTTGAATGATTGGGTGGCTACCGCTTCTACCCACTTCGATACATAGTCCACTGCCAAGAGTATGTATTGATACCCCCGGGATGGGGGAAACGGTCCCATGTAGTCGATCCCCCACACGTCAAATATTTCCACTTCGATCCAGCTCGCCATTGGCATTTCATTCCTCCGCCCTATGTTCCCTGTAAACTGGCACTCCTTGCAAACTTTTACAAATTGTGCATCATCTTTAAATAAGGAGGGCCAGTAGAATCCTGACTGTAGTACTTTTGCAGCTATTCTCTCGCTACCCAGGTGTCCACCGTAGGGGGAGGCGTGGCATTCTTTCAAGATGTCCGCGGTTTCTTCCTCTGGGATGCACCGCCTATATAAGTTGTCAGCGCATCTTCTGTATAGGAGAGGATCATCCCAGTAGTAGTTTTTGGCATCCGCAAATAGTTTCTTTTTCTGATTGTATGTGATGTCAGGAGGCAGTTCTCCACAGGCAAGATAATTGCAGATGTCTGCAAACCAAGGTAAACTTTCTTCTTGAGCTCCTGCCAACATCAGAGCCTCATCGACATAGTCGTCGTTGATTGGTGGCCCTTCCTGTCTCTCAACCACGATCCTTGATAGGTGGTCGGTGACCACATTTTATGCGCCCTTCTTGTCGATAATTTCATGGTCGAACTCTTGGAGCAATAAGGCCCACCTCAACAGTCTGGGCTTTGCGTCTTTCTTTTGCATTAAGTATTTTATTACCCCATGATCTGTATATACCTTGACCTTTGCTCCGACGAGATACGACCTGAACTTATCGAACGCGAAAATGATTGTGAGCATCTCCTTTTTAGTTGTTGTGTAATTCACCTGAGCCTCGTCTAACGTGCGACTAGCGTAGCAAATCACATTGTGCTTTTTATCTTTCTTTTGCTCCAGGACTGCTCCAACCGCGTAGTCGCTAGCGTCGCACATCATCTCAAAAGGTAAACCCCATTATGGCGCTTGAAGGATAGGTGGTGATGTTAAAGTGTTTTTCAGGGCCTGAAAAGCACTAAGACAGTCATTAGAGAAAACAAATTCAGCATCTTTCACCAGGAGATTGGACAGCGGTTTGGAAATATTTGAGAAGTCCTTGATGAATCTTCGGTAGTATCCGGCGTGCCCGAGGAAGCTTCTCACTCCCGTCACGGACTTTGGTGGAGTAAGCTTAGATATCGCTTCAACTTTGCTTACGTCTACCTCGATCCCACACCTTGAGATCTTATGCCCTAGAACGATGCCCTCCCGCACCATGAAATGACACTTTTCCCAGTTTAGGACCATACTGTTCTCTTCGCACCTTTGGAGAACCAATGACAGATTTTTTAGACAACTATCAAAGTTCTTTCCATAGACTGAAAAGTCGTCCATGAAAATTTCTACGATATCTTCTAGAAAATCTGAAAACATCGATATCATGCATCTTTGAAAGGTGGCGGGGGCGTTGCAGAGTCCGAAGGGCATCCTTCTGAAGGCATAAGTGCAGTAGAGGCAGGTGAATGTTGTTTTCTCCTGATCGTCGGGCAAGATGGGTACCTGGTAAAATCCTGAAAAGCCATCCAGAAAACAAAAAAAATTGTGATGCGCTAATCTTTCAAGAACTTGGTCAATAAAAGGTAGCAGAAAATGTTCCTTTTTTGTAGCCTGATTTAGCTTTTGGTAATCTATGCACATCCACCATCTGGTGACGGTCCTTACCGCCACCTCGTCACCCTTCTCACCCTTAACCACTGTCGTCCCACCCTTTTTGGGTACTACGTAGATCAGACTCACCCAATTGCTATCGCTAATTGGGTAAATGATCCCCGCATCCCTAAGCTTTATTACCTCTTTCTTGACGACCACCTTGAGCATCTGGTTCAGCTTTCTCTGGGGTTGAGCCAGAGGCTTGGCAAATTCATCTAAGTTGATGCGATGCATGCACAAGGCGGGGCTAAGGCCTTTGATATCATCTACTGAATATCCTATAGCCCCCCGTGGAGCCTTAACTCCTCAAGGAGTTAGTCTAGCTGATTGCTTGAAAGATTGGCATTTACGATGACAGGGTTTCTCTGCTCTTCATCCAAGAACTCGTACTTCAGGCCTTCAGGCAACACTTTTAGCTCAGGCTTTGGTCTGGGTTCCTTCTCTTGAGGCTCCCCCTCGAGAGAGGCATACTTCGCAGATTCCACCACTTTATCCTCTTCTTGCAAGTCTTCGTCAGAAAGGTCGAAAAGGTCGAGATACCTCGCGACTTCAGAATCTTTGAGGTCGGGATCCTGACAGCTTATGGCCCTCGCGAGGGGGTCGACTGTCTGGATATCCTCCTCTATTTCCTCGCAGAATTTATTGCAGCTATCTGCGAAACATGCTGATTCAGACAGGGACAGACTTCTCATGATCTCCTTCAGCTTGAAGTCCATATGGTCGCTTCCCACCCTCAAAGTGATCATCCCCTCGGAGACATCAATCAACGCTCTCCCTGTTGCCAAGAAAGGGTGTCCAAAGATGACCGGGAAGTGGGGGTCTTCAGCTGTATCGATGACGACTATGTCACAGGGAATAAAGAAATCACCAACCCTGATTGGCACATCTTCGACAATGCCGACGGGTCTCTTAAAGGTGTGGTCTGCTAGTTCAATCCTCATGTTGGTTCGAACCATGTCAGTTAAACCCATCCTTTACGCGAAACTTAGGGGCATGAGGCTGATGCTTGCCCCCAAGTCTGCTAGACCCTTGCGCTTGACATTGTCCCCGACGACGAATGGGATTGTGAAGGCTCCGGGGTCCCTTCTCTTATTTGGCAGGTTGGGCTTCACGAAGGCAGAGGAAGCAGAAGCTAGGTGCAATGTCTCCACCCTTCCTCCCCTTCTTTTCTTTGTGATAAGGTCTTTGAGGAACTTGGCGTATGTAGACATTTCCTCCAATGCGTCAAGGAAGGGCACTTCGAGATGCAGTTTCCTGATAGACTCCATGAACTTCTCATGACGCTTTTTCAGATTCGCCTTTACCAACTTATACGGGAATGGAATCCTAGGAGCGTAAGCATTCCTTCTGCCAGGTAACTCTTCAGGGAACCTTTGCGCAGACTCTCGAATGTCTGCCTGTCTTTCTTCCTCCTCTACTGGAGTTGCACCCTCAAGCATGACTTTATCAGGGTGCTCCAGCGTTCTTCCAGACCTCAGTACTGCCATTTTGGCAGTTTCAGGGTATGGGAGTGCTTGTACTACATGATCCTTCATCAGAGAAGTCATCTGGGTCAACCGGTGATCGACCTCACGCTGGCGCATCTGCAAGCTTGCCATCTGGCGTTGCATGGAATTCAGAGCTCCAGGGCTAGGAAGCGCACCCTGCACCAGTTGGCTGATGATGGTGTCCTGCCTTTTTATGTAGGCAGAAAGATGACCAACCAAGTTAGGCTGGCTCGACCTCTCGCCTTGGCCCTGACATTCACCCTCAGAAAGAGACCGCTCACAATGAGACATGGTATCAAATCTCGGTGTAATAGGTCATAGTTCTTCAGAGTTCCTGAAATGGCACGGAAAATCAAGTTTAGAAAATTGAATTTTTACTCTTAGGCAAAGAATAACAATAAGAAGAAAAAGAAAAAGAGTGTTGTCAAACTCATTTCTAAGCTTGAGGCACGGGAGTGTAGTTAGTGGATTCGGATTCGTCTACAGTACCGTTTTTGCCTTGTCCCCGGCAACGGTGCCAAAAAGTTGACCGGCCTAAATCGCGCATCCAAAAGTGGAGGCGGATTTGAGGTAGTCGAGCTTTTACATTTATAAACCCGAATCCTTCTAGGCCCCCACAACTTTGCTTACGGGGTCGAAGTAGATATACGAGGTCAAACACAGGGACAAGGGGGTAGTGTTGAGAACCCAGAATCGACACGCTACACTCCGGTAGGTATAATAAATTCCCCAAAAGGGAATCAGCAAGATGTCACAAACAAAACAAGAAAACTATCTCCAACTGGAGCTACTAGAGAGATTTAAGGTTTTTAGTCAATTAGCAGTTTTTAGGAATTTTCATGCAATAGAAAAAGAAAGATAATACTAGAGCTAAAGCAAGGTACAGAGGATAAGACTTCGGTAAAACAAGCAACACCAGGAACATCCTGTACCCCTCCTCTCAGAGCGGGTACCTCTAACCAAGCATCAACACCCCTCTCGAGGTTGCTGGACTTAAGTTAGAGTAGAATGTTACTGAAGCAACTCCATTCCAGGAACTCTCGTACTCCAGATTCGGACCAAATACTAGAGCCACAACACATCTCTCGAAGTTGTTGCGACGGGAAAACACGATTCGGTAGCTAAGCCAAACGCGATCCAAACATGCAAGCTAGGTTTCAGATATTAAACACAACAGACATCCAACAATCGCACCAAGCATAGAGCAGCAAGTAATTGAGCTTTTCTATTTCTATAAACATATAAAGGTTTGATTACAATGCAAGAATTAAAGAATTAAATAACAGAAGTAAAGATAGGCATCACCTTCTTGATGTAGAAAGACGATAGACTACAGTGGACCCTCCAGCCCGATACCGGTCAGGAGCCTAGCCCGATACAGTAGTGTCGGGTGGCACGCTGCGACGACCTTCTGTATCGCTCAAGGACCCTGGACGATACACTCATGTTGGGCGGCACACCCTCTCGGGAAGCACGTGTGACGGGCGAAGCGTATCGAGTTCGATATCGTGTCGGGCATGGAGCGACGCATTCTACTGTTGGGCATTTGTGTCGCTCATCTACGTCGGCCGATATCGGCCCATAGTGTCGCTCGGGACGGTCCTAAGTGAATCATCCCCTCCCTCTCGGGATGAGGAAGAGCTCACCTAGAGTTGCCCGACATGAGCACTGGGGCACGATACTCTTGCTCTCGCAGTTTTCCTCGGGAGATCGCTCAAAGTTCCCAACTGTCCGAACTGTTCGGCCTGTCCCTTCAACTTCCTGTAGCTGCTATTTATAGGCAGCGGTTGGGGGAAGTTATGGTGCTCGAAGCGCCACGTGTCCTCCTTATTCGCGGGTGTGTGGACGGCCGATACACATATCGCCCGACGCAGGGATGTTGCCTGTCGGTCACGTGACGGGCAGCGCGCCTGCCGGTGGGTGGCTGTGTCGCCCGACAAGCTTGGGTTGTCGTGGCGAGTTTGGCTCCCTGTCGGGTAGAAGATGTGTCGTCCGTCAGTTTCTTCTTGCGCGGAACCCCTTTGTCGTGCGTCATTGTGTCGCTCCACCCTGTCGGGCGGAGGTCGTATCGGGCGTCAGGAAGGCCGAAGCAGACTTGGACTTATTTGTGGGCCGGGATGACCTTATTGTACCAAAATGAGAAAAAACTCTGCAAAAGATGGAAATATTGGATTAAGAGCATTGCTTGGCCAATTATTGCGAAACCACTAATAAAAGAGAGGAAAATAGCAGAAAAGGGCAGTTTTGACAACAAAATAAAGGGAAAAAACATCACAAAAATTGGTGTTATCATAACCCTAAGCTAAGACTGATAAATTATAGACCTAGACTTGGCTCTAGCTCAAGTCACATGAATACAATGGTGACACCTTAGTGTTATGTATACTTTCAGATTGGTTGATTGATTGTTTGGAGTACACCTTATTGTGTGCAACAACTCAAAGAGAATGGACAATTCTACATGGTTTTTGCATGGAAAAAGTACATGGTTATTTGATGAATAATTGAACATATTGACTATTGATTAATTGTGGAATGTTTCCAAATGTTTGACTCTATGAGACAAACTTCTTGGATGATTATTTGGTTCCAAATTAAATATAATGCACATGTGTATCATATAAGGGAGAAGTGAGATATCATGAACCCAAGTTTACACCTACCAAGGGGTAATTCATATGATCCTAATGATGATAGAGAAATGATTACACCCAAGGTGGCATGACAAGCATGGGACAAAATATGAAATGAAAATACACGTGCACATGTGCAATTATTTGATTGGTAACTAATTTATGTTGATATCCATATATGCACACTTTTGTATGTACCCACGTGCATAGCATAGTAATATGTTAACAATTAGCATTTTAGGTAGCTGACTTACTCAAAGATATGAAGATATGGAAATACAAATGAACGTGTTAAAGATTATAAAGATAAAGTCACAAGGAGGATTATATAGACAATAATTTGTATCCATGTAGTAATTTCTCTTCTTGTAGCTTCTCTTTTACTTGGTATATTATGTAAACTCATTTGAGGAGAAATTTGACACTTGTTGTATCAAATAGGTTTACGAAATAATATTATTGATTATTCTTTTTCTATTTCTTAAATTTGGATCTTGGAAAATAGAGTGATGGTCCTTGTCCATATGGTCTACATTAAATGGGGGATAACTAGGGGAGGGGATCATCGCAATTGGTATTAGAGCAAAGATTTATGAAATAAATTAAATAATTTATAGTTTTTAAGATTCCATAAATACATGTGGGAATCATTAAAGAACTTTTCAAAGATAATGGTGTTATAGAAAGGATCACAACCTGTGGGATATCAAGATTTCCCTCCTCACAACTTGGTGGTTAATGAGGACTCATAGACCCTTACAAATATAACTAGGATGATGTTTGAGATTCTTTTTTGATGTAAAATACCTTTAGGTTTTCTCATCTTAAATTTGGTCCACTTCTCATCTATGTACTCTCTTAACCCCTAGTACACATTCTCTTCTCATGTTGAGTTGGAATTTCAGGAAGAAGTAGGATTAAGGCATCCTCTACCAATTAAAGTAAATATAAGAATAATTAGAGATATTTGTACGAATGCATTATATATATGCTCCCCTTGCGAGGGATAACTCAAGGAAATCCTAGGGATGGGCTAGGATAACCTAGTTGTCTATAAAAAAGTGAAATGGGTTAGAGGAAAAAAAGACCTAATGATATTGATGTTAATCTTTAACCCTAATTAGTATACAATTTCTCTCTCACACACACAAATATATGTATATATATATATATATATATATATATATATATATATTTGGTCGGTCAAAAAAGCGTGTTACTATAGAATCCAAAAACTTTGGGTACAAAGGTATAAATGTGCCCCCTCAACCTAGTGTATCGAACACTAAACCTATGTCATGCTTCTCACAGGAAGCCTCAAAACAAAACAAAAGAGAAAGAGAAAGAAATAGGAGACAAAATCAGATACTAAGGGCTTAATATATATACACCCTGTCAAACGAACCACGAAGCATTATCCACACCTAGAAATTGAGGTCCATCGAGCAGGCCAGTATACTAATCAGTGTCTATAGCATCTGAGATGTATGCCTATCTTCTTATTTACTATTGTATCCTCCAGACTAGAAAATGTCTGGTTTACTGCAGCTCATTGGAGTGTGACCTAAAAAGATTCCATTCCTACTAGAACAGAAAGCATTGACGCTTTCCATCTATGAGATGTATATTCCAAGATTATAGGAGTAATCATCATCCTCTATAAACCACTGTCATCACTACTGGGGTTAACCTCATCTTAGAATGTGTAGCTACACATCAGATCATCAAGGACAGATTTAGCCCCAGAGTCAAGAAAACAACATCTTAACACAGCAAAAAATCAAGCAGACTGCTGGCCTATGCGAAGGCCACTCTATCCTTCTTGCGATTTCTAGGAGTAGAACCGCTTCCTTCACTCAAGTGATAGTTCTAACAGTTAGAAGTCAGAACTCCATTTGCCGAGACTAAAGAACAATAGAACCATGAGTAGATCAGTCCTAGTAAGCGTAGGAATTTAACAACTCCACATCTACCACATCTATCTTTGCCTGCTACCCAGCACCCCTGATCAGTCGGCCCGGAAAAAACATCAAGCCTTATCTGTTCCATCCACTACTCCACTAGTGTTAAAGCCACCTTCAAATAATGGGGAGAGAACATAACTTCAAAGACTTTATGTCCATCCCAGGTGACACAAAAAGAAGGAGAACGAATAAGATAACAGGCAAGCAGCTAAAGGACCTAATCAGTCATCTTTTTTTTTCCTTCCTGGCTTCTTCTTTTTCCTTGATCTTGGGTGATCTAAGATAGCAGAGTCAGAACCCCAATGAACGGAATCAATCTCTGAACTTGAATCTCCCTGAGAGATCTCATCAAATAGGTTGGCTTTCCTTTGTTTGTAGTCAATAGACAAGCCACAGCTTTGCCATATCCTGTTGGCCTTCCACGAAATCGAGGACTCTTCAGCAGTTCTTCTATTAGGGGAGGAGTGAAGGGTCGATCGGCAATTCACCAGGATGGTGTCGAGAACTGTGTTCTTCACCTATAACGTGATCTCAGCCACGGCCGCATCATCCTGCTCCTTTTCAGCATCAACTGCATTTGGGTTGGCGTCAGGAGCTTGAGTGTCTTTGACAAATCATCGAGCACCTTGCTTACCAAATCAGAATTGGACTTCCTTTGTGGGAATAGCACGCCTTTTACCCAGGGGACATGATCCCTATTTATGACCGAATCGTTTGCATCCAGAGCAATAAAGAGGTTTCGACAGAGCATTGACCTTCAGCTGCTTAGTAGCACCGTCGACCTCCACCAAGGTGGACTTGGGGATCTTATCAGTGCACGAGATCTCCACGCACAAGGTAGCAGAATCCTTACATCCTGCAGTGAGTGAGGATTCAATGAAGTCCAGGGGCCTCCCGATTGTGCTGGCTACACTAGAGATCCCATCAAGAGTCCACGGGACTCCGGGATTCTCCACCTCCAGCCAGACTAGAATCTGAGAAAAGGAAAGGGGCTGGAGAGCAGATCTAGGCTCCCAGGCCTGAGCGATGACGAGAGCTCCATCCATCATCCACGGCACCTCATCAAGAACACGATCTCTCTTAGAGGCCGACGACAACTTTATGATGAAGCCTTCGTTCTCCTCGGCTATGATTTCGAATGTCCCGCTTGGTTTCCATTGTCTTCTGATCCAGCTGCAAAGTTGTCCTTTGAAGGGCTTCTTGCTGGCGAATCTTACCGACAAGTAGAGATTCCAATCAGGGATCATGCCTTCCTAACTAGAGATCGAGCCGCACTTGGCTCTGTCCCTAATAGTCGGCTCGACGAATCTGACCACTGACACATCAACAATCGACCTTCCTTGACGGCTAGCACAAAGCCAGTCTGTAAAGGAAGACGAATCGTTGCCAGTGACGTTCGTCGAGGGTCCTGCTTGCGGGGACTTGGGCTGAGGTGAGGCAGAGGACGTTTCCAATGTCATAGAAATCTCTGGCGGTTGAGAAGAGCGGGGGATCCCTTGCACGCTCCCTTCTCCGTTGACCATCCCACCACCTCCTGGAGGAGTCGACGAAGATTCATCAGCTGCCTTCCCACCATTTCCTTCTCCACGACCGCTAGGGATTCCGCGACTGCCGCGCCCTCTCCCTCACCCTCTGCGTCCACGAGCCATCTCCCTCCACCTATATATATATATGTGTGTGTGTGTGTGTGTGTGTGTGCATCAGGATCAACTAAATATATTCTGATGTCCTCCTAAAATTATAGGAGCCCAATGCCATATATCCAAAAACATAACAACAACTCACTCATCTAGCTTATGTGTAATTTATGTTTAACACATTTACAAATTTTTACAGCAATGCTCCTCTCATTAGTGGCTACACTTTGTGTCTTCTTGCATTCAGTTCTTCCCAGATATGGTACATGGAGCAGAAATAAAATCTTCTTTGTATCATCATTCCCACAGCTTGTCAACATTTTCCTTAGGTCATCTTGTAGAATTTATTGCATCTAAAACTCTTCACATATAACCCGCCATATCTCCTTTGTGAAGTTTCATCCTCCCATAAGATGATCATGGGACTCTTTCTCCTTCATGCACAACAAGCACAACGTGTAGATGTCATAATTCTATCCTCTCAATTTATCAAGAGTAGCCAATGCACGATGCATAATTTTGTAGATGCACTTGCTCCATTTTAGAACATGAGAACCCATCCAAATTTGCTCTCCGTAAGTGTCCTTTTCTTCCCTTGAATGTGTCATTTCCCATAGATTTAGCTTTGTGTCTTTAAGCCTCCATTTCCCTAAAACATGGGGTTCAAATAGATGTCTATTTTTCTGTCGTACCTTCGTCATAACATTGATGGTATGTGAGTATCCCTCCCCTATTGTTGGATTGAAGTCTAGTCCTCTTAGATATCTTTCTCTCATCCAACTTCCCCTCATCGAGGAACCTTCTTGGTACATAATAATTCTCTATATAGTCCCCCACTTTGCTATATCTCTGGGTGTTTTCGAACTCAGACCTCCTTCTTTTGGAAGAGATATTCTTGTAAATATCATTGGATGATGTTCACTTTCCCATAGAAAATTAGCCATCTTCATCTACATTATGTCTAGGACCGAACCAGGGATCTCACCTTGCTGAACCTAGAATATAATTAGCCCCTCTATAGCAGCTTGTCTCAGAGTAGTCCTTCCTTCCATGGATGTATCTGTGTCGGCTATCTGTTAATCATTTCCTCCACTCCATCCATACAATAAAAAAAATCCTTTACTTGCAGGTTACCCCTAGCTAAAGGAAAACCAAGACATTTTGTTGGGAACTTCCCTTTCTCTACCCCGCAACCTCCATTAATCTATGTTCCATCTGGTAACAATTTTTTGATAAGAAGAAGGGTGTTTTATTTGCATCCACACACAACCCCGTCTATTCCACAAACACCTTTAGTAGATTTTGCAATCTCCCTAACGTGTTATATTTTGCTTCCATAAATACCAAACATCATCTACAAGTATCAGGTGGGTAAACACCTTTGTGCCATGAACTGTATAGGGTTTTATATCCTTCCTTTTCTCTACCATCTGCATCTTCTGAGTGAAGTATTCCATGGCAATCACAAAAAGGACAGCAGATAAGGGGTCCCCTTGATGCATTCCATTGTCTCCCTTGAACATTCCAGAAGATGTACCATTAACCAGAATAGAGAAACTTGCAGTCCCAATGCACTATTCCATCCAGTCAATCCATTGCTCACAGAAACCCATTTGCTGCATGATCCACCACAACTTTTCCCACTTGATGCTATCATGTACTTTGGATACATCCAACTTTAGGCAAGCCTTCCTGCTTCTTGTCATGATGTTGTAGTCCAGTAAGAATTCTCCTACCAAGAGAACACACTCATTGATGCTCCTACCTATCACAAAGGCTCCCTTATTCACAGAAATGAGATAAGGGAGGACCATCTTTAGTCTAGCTGCCAGAAGTTTTGCAATGATTCTATATTGAATTGAACAACATGCAATGGGTCTAAAATCAACAAGGGAATATGTCACGTTGTTCTTTGGGATGAGTACCAGAAAAGAATGATTAACCTATCTTACCATGTTGCCATCCTCCATGAACTAGTTAACATATTCAACCAGGTCCTCCTTAATGACATCCCACGTTCTCTTGTAGAAATAACCATTAAAACCATTAGAACCTGGAGACTTGTTGCTGCCAATGCTCCATAGTGCTTCTTTGACCTCCTGCTCATTGTTTTTTCTTAAAAGGATGTTGTTGTGCGTACTAGTGAGTTTGGACTTCGACTCCATCTCCGCCTCTACTATCTATTTTTCAAAGCTTTTGTTATATAAAGAGGAGTAGAAATTTACAGCATGTTCTGAAAAACCACTAGAGGGGGGGGGTGAATAGGGTTTTATGATATTTTAATAATAATTTAACCAAAGCAAGCAACCACAAAAAGATTGGACAAGGGGACAAGGATTTAGAGTGGTTCCAACCTTAGCAAATACTAAGGCAGTCAATCCACTACCCGGTTGCTTACCCAATCGAGATTTTGAAAGTATTTAATTTTATTACCTCGCAAGGATGTTACATAAAATTACAACACTTTCACCAAACCCTTTGGACAACCTTCACCTAGAAGTAGTCTCACCAACCTTGAAGTATCCTTCCTTGAAGTAACCTCAAGCTCCCCTTGAAGTAGCCTTCCTCTTGAAGTAGCTTCCCAGTGAGACAACCTTCTTGAAGTATTCCAAAGTCCACCTTCTCCACCGAGAAGACCCTTCTCCACCTGAGAAGTCAAACCCTCTCCAATCCGCAGCCTCCAACCCTACGAGTAGCAAGGAGAGTATAAAGGATAAAAAGGAACAAGAAGGAAAAATTTAAATTACAATACCACTTGTAGCACAAGGCTTGATTTCCTATATCAAGCGTTTTGATCTCCTAACCAATGTATATGGAAGTGTAGGTGCAGTGGGTAGGAGATGCTAGCCTATAGGACACAAAATTAGAGCAATGGAAATGAGTAGCAAATGTTGGAGTTGCTCAATTGCTCATAAGAATGGATTCTCAATTGCAAGTGTGAATGCTCAAGTATTGCACAAGTGTGTTTTGGGTGTCCAAGGCTTGTCCTATTTATAGGAATGGCCTATGAATGCTTAAGGACGTTCTAGACACTTTCTAGGGGGTTCTAAGTGCTCAACTAGCTGTTAGGTATCCATTAGTTGCTTTAACAACGACTAGTTAATTAATTATGAAAAGTGCAGACAGAGACATTCTCGGTCGAGGAATTGTCGACCGAGATCCCAGTCAGTTGAGGTCTTTGTCGACCGAGGGACTGTCTGGAGCAAGTGTATATAACATTCTGATCCAACTCCCAACTACCTTGTCTGCTGTGTCTAATGGCTACTTGGGTCATTCTCGGTCGAAGAGTTTGTCGACCGAGAGTGTCTCCCTCCTCTGATTCCTACAACACTCAAGTAGCACATTATATCCACAAGAATGAAATGTTTGTCATCATCGAAACAAAGAGATTATAATAATGTCCAATTTAGCCAACATGTTCTTCTAAGTCCTCCTTCTTATTGAGTATCCTGCCTTCCACATCAATCAGCTCAAAAATGATATTGTCTTCCTCCCTCCTCTTAACAATAGTATGGTAGAGTTTGGTGTTTCTATCCCCATCTACCATCCATTTCTCTCTACCCCTCTATCAGTAGAATTTTTCCTTTGCTTTTTTCAAATCTTCTAGCATCACCTTCAACTCTCCATCCTTCTTTATTAGTTCCGTATTGAGTGGGTTGAATAACAACTTTTTTCTGACCTATCTACTTTCTCTCTTTATTTCTGCAAGCAAGTTTGGGATATTTACTTCACCCTAGGCCCATTTTTTAAGAACAGTCTTGATGTTCACAAACCTTTTTGCAAAGATAAACATTAGGTTCGTAGACATCTATACATTCCATGCTTCCTTTATAACATCATTGAATCCCTTCCAATCAACCCAATAATTTAGGAAATGGAATTTTCTCCTTTTCTATTTCTTTTCTGCAATCTGAGCTAAGATAGGAGCATGATAACTTAATTCAGATCCACCAGCACATTAGGAAAAATATGTAGCCATTCATCATTCACCAATGCTCTGTCAAGCTTGCTTACAATTCTATCTTCTAGGCTTCTCTCCTTATTCCATGTGAAGATATCACCACCAGTCATTGGTAGTTCAAAAAAACTAGATTTATCTATGGTGTGGTTGAAAGCATCAATCTCTGCATTTAGTGCTGGTCTTCTACCCCTTTTCTCTACCTGCATACGGACACTATTAAATTCCCCAATCACCAACCATGCAAGAGATACCTATCTAGATATAGAAATCATTTCCTTCCAGAGATCTAGCCTAGCTCTTACATCATTATGAGCATACACAACTATCACCCACTGTGTAATCCTCCATTATTCATGCACTCCAATGTAACATGCCGATCTGACATCTATAACATTGACACCAACCAAGCATTCAGTTTCCATGCCACACAGACTCTGGACACCTCACCACACTCTACATTTGATACATTCTCCCATCCCTACAAAAAAATATCTAATGCTATTTTTATTCTTTACCTTTATTTTTGTTTCCACCAATGCAATCAAAGAATGACCACTAGTAGCTATCCACTCTCAGATCTCCTTCTTCTTGCTCCTATACACCCCCTTAATATTCCATAATAACATGGACATATTAACTAGTTTTATGGGATCTAGTACGCCCTGACGACTCCTTCTTGTTGTTCCTTCTTGTGTCTGCTATATCTGGTTGTTTGGTGAGTTCCTCTTCCTCCTTGTTCGAATCACTCAAAGCCTCGAAGGTATTGGTTAATTCTATGATGGAACCAACTCCTTGTGTAGTAGGTATACCAGGTTTTTTGTGACCCTTCTTCTTTGTAGTCGAGAAAAACTCTCCGTACTCAAGCACCCCATCAACAGACTTGGCTGATGTGCTTGTCATTTTTCTATTAGGACTCACCACTGGTATCTTCTTAGTGGAGTCCCCCTCTTCAAGAACCCCAACACCCAGTGATCAGCTCGACGCATTATTGAGACTCGCCATTGCCACCATCTCCTTCTCAGGATGTGTATCTTGGGTATTCCCCTTCTCATTGCTTAAATTTAGTTCCTTCTCCACCGTCTTCTCTTTCCATATTCTTTTCAGTACCATATTCTTTCCAGTCATATCCAACTCCTTCATCAGCTCATACTGCTTTGTGCTATGCCTGAAGGCCATGCATTTTGAACAGCTGATAGGGACATGATCATAAGCAATTGACATAGGTATTGGATCCTTCCCTTTCATGTTAAGCCAAACAATGGCCTACGTGATCCCTCCAGCCTCAATCTCTAACAATATCCTTGGCTCCTATCCTTCAAGAGACATGTCATTGATATGTAGAACTCTTTCTTCTCCAACCACAATGGTGTCGGCCGCTCTTGTGGTCCAAGATTGTCCAAAGGACATCAAGGTGATCTGTGTTGGTATGGTTGCAAAGGCCTCCTTCCACAACTCATCGCCATGAGGGTAGTGATTTCCCACCACCAATTGTTGATCAAACCACCTTAGGCCCATGGCCAGAGCAACTTCCTTATCCATGGCATTAGAAAAACAAACAAAAAAGATTTCATTGTCCCTGGACTGTAGCTCGAACGATCCCTTTAGCTTGCATGTCTATCTCACCCACACCTGTAGATTCTAGTAGAACATCCTCTTCCCTAGCGTGTAGATCATGATGGTAAACTCCCATATGTTTGTCAACCTTTCAAACTCTTCCTCCTCTAGGTCCACATGAATCTTACCTTCCACCAGTCTTGACTTTGGGAGCTCATTCTACTCCCTCTTCTCGGTCGACGACTGTTTAAGGACCTGCTTCCAAGCAATACGCTTCGACCCAAGGTTCAATTTCCTGTTAGCTACTTTTGTTAGCCTCTCACCTTCCTTGGCCCAGGGCGGATACTAGGGTTCTGTGAGTTGTTGGCCTTCTCTCCAAGTACGTTGCTTTCTGGGATTGATTTGTGGGTAGGTTTGTCAGCAGTGGTGTTCATGGTGGCAGGGTAAAGGTGGACATTGATGGCCGGGATGGCCAGGGACATGGGCGTAATGCCCTCGGGTGCCCATTAGATCGCAGGTGAAATCACACGTATCTCTCTACCCTAGGATATGATGCGGTTTGTATTGTGTGTGTATGTATGTGTGTGTATGTATATGTATATATAGTGAAGGAAAAAAATATCCTACACAAGAAAACCCTATGTGATGGCAAAAGAAATAGGAAATACAAATGAGTTTGGGTAATCTAGTTTGGGTGCCAAAATTAGATACCAGTAGTTTCTTATGCATGTAAGTATGTAGAATACACACAAGCATGAAGGTACATAAAGTACCCATAAAGGATTATTTGTATATACACATTAAACCTAAAACAAGTCATAAAGAAATAAGTATGAACCTAAATTCACATTTACAGAAGAGTGTTTAGACTTGTGAGTCATCCCAAGGGAGGGGAAATACCTATAAAGATGGGATAATATGAACCCATGGGTTCAACTAATGGATAGAGAACCTAAACTCTTAATAAAAACCTAGAGGACACTCTAGGATGGACTTCCCTAAAAGGATAGGTTTAACAACCTTGTGTTTTGTTTGGAAAAATTGGGGTGACCTTGGAAGTCCTAAAGGGACCTAATCTCGAAGAATTAGACATGTTAGATATAAGGCATGTAAGACCTACTACCACCAAGTCTGATAAGAAAGGTGTGTGTTTGGCTCAATGGTCTTAGTATATATAGTTATGTGAAAGTTTTGGCGGGTGAAATCCCCAGATAATGTGTAAGAAAAATTTAAAACATGTAAAGGAATTATATGACATGCATCTAAGTTATAGAGCCTCCTTTTCAAGACATGGGGCATAGAAATATGATGAATATTGATCCCATTATCCTAAAACAAGGTGTAAGTAATGGAAGAAACGAAATGAAATTATAACCTCTCAATTAACCCTAGGAAGGGTAGAGAACTAAGTCAACCTTAGGGTCAAGTAGGGATGCCTAATAATACATGATACCTGAGGGGTCAATAGGTGATCATACACTGAGCGCATACAACTTGTCAGTTCACATAAAAGTCATCCATGAGTATGTAAGGCCCATGGGTTCAGGAGAATGGCCATTCCATAAGTACATGAGGCATGAGGGGTCAAGGGAAAGGCACATGTACATGATGCTCTTGGGATCAAGAGAATGTCACTCCATAGGTAATTATACCCCCATAGATCAAGAAAATGTCCAATAATACTTGAGATGGAGATATAAAGAATATAAGAACTTATGTAATAATGGTTGAAATAAAATTTTGGGGGGTATGCAAAACTCAAGAATTAAAAAAAAGCACTTTCACCTTGGATTAGTGAAATTTAAGAAGCTCATTGGAACTAAAAATATGTATAAGTTTTTAGGTATACTTTACCCAATTTGATAACTATGGGATAATGGGTGGATGCACCATCTCTAAGCACAAAAACAAGGTGAACTTTGTATTTGGATAATAGACAAATATGAATTTCATCTTAGTATAGGTGAGAGAGATTGGCAAGCCACTTTTGATACACATTAATGTTGCATGTATATGAAAATCTTGGGCTAGATTAGTGTTATAATCAAAGGTATAGAGGTTTTAATGCACCATCTCATGAATATATTGAAATATGATTTGTGCTTGAGACCTAAGTGTATCATGTATTGCTAGGAATGATGAACTGCCCTTTTGCATGAATCTTGATTCCTACCTCAGCTATATAAATAATTTTCAACTCAATGAAAGGTGTTTATAAATATATAGCTAAATCTTTACCAAGAAAATAGACTAGCCCAATAATGCATAAGGATAATAGAGTTATCTCTCACCTTAACCTATTTGGGTTCAAATTTGAGGGACTAAATTCATTTTAAGGTGGGGTGAACGTAAAGACCTAAGCCTTGGAAATTTTATATTTAATTCAATAATATGATATAAGAATAAAAGTTGAGTAATGGAGGAACTAATATGACTTTGATTGATGAATCTAAGCTTTATACCTAGATTGAGCCTTAGATTCAAATAAATAAAGTCATACTAAGAAAATGTATACGAGAGTTCAATTTAGATATTATGGTGATCAAATCATTAATTAAGTAATTAAGAATGTAGTGAAGTTGGTGGATCCATTAGAAGGCCTAGTTTTGATCCATGGGTCCTACAATCCAAGCTAAGCCCAATTATACTAATATCTAGTTTATAGACGGAATCCTTGAGAGACAAATTGAGAATTCAACATTTCATGAAAATTATGAGTACCAATGATAATGTTAGTTTCTTGATAATGGAATTATGACATCGTAAATGAATTTTCAGAGGATTCCCAATTTCTTGTGTCTAGGTAATTATTTAGGTAACTATATAGTCTTTACTTGCAAACCAAGTTTCACATATCAAATCAACTTGTTTTGACCTGACATATGACCCAACATCAGATAATGCATAATCTAAGATAATAAAAAATTTGAGATAATTTGAAGAGTCTAAAATTTCCTAGATAATTAATTTACTTTTCATAGATTTTGTTTAAATAAAGGATTAACCTTTTGTAGAGGATCCATACCATGCTCATACTCAGACCCAGACCCAGGGTCTCGAGCAGAGTCAAGGGAGTGGAAGTCATCTCCTCCACATGAACTCTCTAAGAGAATCCCACAAATAGGAAACCTTATCTCTCCTAGCCCTGATCTTAGCCTTAACTTCACCAGACACCATGAAATCTTCACCACTCAAATTCTCTCAACCTAACAAACCCAATCATACCCCAACTATCTTAAAATTGTGGTGGAATGAGAAAATTCCAAAAGTAGTATCTTGAGGGATCTCTAGACTTTGAACAAATTGGGACTCTGGGCACCCCACGATCTATATAAGGCCATGAAGGCTCCACGTAAATGGAGAAAATCTAGAGGGATCCCCAATTCTGCCTCATCTACCCTGCCAATGGCATTTCCACCTCGATCTCCATTACTAGCATCTCCTTTGAGGACCTATCCAAACACAAATTATCCAATCAATTTATGGGGCCCGAAGCACCATTGGAAGGGAAGGAGAAAACCAGAGCCTTGCTAGCTTGCGTAAAGGCTTCCCCTGCTTCAATGAATTAATTCAGACCAAGCTGAAGAGTCGAAGATTGAACTTGCAACCCAGGGAATGCTAGACCCTGGAACTTACCATGGCCCCATCATGACCTCATGAAACTCTCTGACACTCAATTGCTTAGATCTTTGGTAATTCCTTCTACTCCAATCCTTCCCCTCTCATCCAATACATGTACCTAGCTTAGGCACAACTATCCACCCCAGACAACCCCAAAGGTTTCTGAGTCATCTAGAGCATGTGGTACCTAGCCATGGATTCACATAACATTTCCAACATATGAAGTTGTGAGTACCTTTGACCTCACCATGGTTGGTTGAAGCAATATATCAATTTGTTGGTGGGATGATCAATCCCTAGTTCAAAAAGGCTAGTACGTCCTTGGACGTCCAATGATCCCATTTTGGGTGCATGAGTATTTGATAATTTGAAAAGGTTATAATAAGAAAATTGAGCACTAAGTTATCCATATTATTCATTGATATGGAATCTTCTTATTGGATAGTACATATTTATTTTACATTAATTATATAAAATTAAGGGTAGCTATGATGATATTCAAATTATATATCAATTTTGATCATGAAATCATGTAGATTCTAAATAATATAGTTTCAATGTGTTATTATGTTCCCCATTTGAAAATAATGTTTAATGTGTGAACATAAAATGATGAATATTAGTAAATCCTAATTTTGATGAATAAGTTGTTAAACCTGATGAATATGTATACTATGTGATATAATCCTAGTTGAATGATAATAATATATAAAAATCTCAGTAAGATTAAGATGTTAGTGATATCTATTTAGGGTTTCTAAACCCAATAGAACTCACACATAAAAAATAGGATTTTGAAACTTAACCCAAATATTATCCCTAAACCAACATCCATAAGATCTAGACCTACTAGACTATGTTTTGAGTCATATGAATATAATGATGACACCTTAGTGTTATGTATACCTTCAGATTGGAGGATTGATTTCTTGGAGTACAACTGGTTGTTTACATACAACTTAAAGTGCATGGAATATAATACATGATTTCTACATGAAAAGATTATGTGGTTATCTTATGAATAATCGATCATTAAGGCAACCGATTTATTTGTGCATGTTTCTAAATTTTTTATTATATGAACTAAACTACTTGGATGTTTATTTAATTATAATTCAAACATAATGCCTATGTGTATCATATAAAAGAAAATATAAATATTATAAACCCAATGTTAGACCTACCAAGGGGTATTCCAAATGAGCCCAATTATGTATACAGAAATGATTACACCTGAGGTGGCTTAACAAGTATGGGTTAGAACATGAATTGAAAATACAAGTTCTTATGTGCAATTATTTTATTATAATATGTGTTGATATCTATATATGTACCCTTTTGTCTGTGCCCACATACACAATATAGTCATATATGACCCCATGTTTTGTTTGTTGGCATTTTAGGTAGTTGACTTACTTAAAGATACAAGGATATGAAGATCCATATGAATGAATTAAAGATTGTAAAGATAAAGTCATGAGGATTAAATAGAGAGTAATTCCTATCCATATAATAATATATCTTCTTGTAGTTTCTCTTTTACTTAGAAAATTAAAGTCTTGTAAGGAGAAATATAGAATCTTTTGTTATGAAGTGATATTATTTCGTATTGTTTGTTATTTCTTAATTCTGGATCCTAGAAATTAGAGTGATGGTTCTTGTCCCTATGACCCAAATTCAATGGCAGATAACTATCGAAGGGGGTGTCATATGGTGAGAGGTGATGACGACACATATAATTTCTTCCCAGTCGAATTTTCATTATTTTTTGACATGAAGAATGCCAATAGAAGAGTCCTTGCTATCTTGGGTAGGATGTTCCTTGCTATGGTTGATGTGGTGATACATGTGAGAACCAACACCATGTATGTGATGTTCATGCATATGAAAATTGGACTAACATCTTAAAAGTATATGCAACAGTTGAGGTCATTGGTGCTACCAAAAGAAGATTGCTATCTGATTGGTTGTCTTAACAAAATTGTAGAAGAGTGTCTATCCACATGGATTAAAATTGCTAATAAAGTAAAAGAGTCTTGATCTAGTAGTCGAATTTCTTTAAGAGTTAGTTGAAGAGGTAAAAGAAGTCAAGGTAGTAGCTTCTAGTGAAGATCTACCTTTTGTGACAGTTAAAACCTTTTAAAGAACCTTCCATTCTTGAGCTAAAGACTCTTTTTAAGTGCTCAAAATATGTTTTTCTTGGTCTGAATGACAACCTCACAATGATCATTTCCTTCCTTCTTTATCCAAGTCTAGAGTATGCCCTTATTTCCATTATAAAGGGTAACATTGAGACCATGGGGTGGTCTATTGATGACTTGAGAGGTTTTGATATATTGACTTGTGTGCACTATGCCTATCTAGAGGAATACACAAGTCCTAGTAGCGATATGAAAAGGATATTAATTCCAAAATTGAAAGAATTGGTGATAGAAGAAGTAGTGAATGCATGTATCAATTACCCTATTTTGAACAACACATGGGTGAGTCCCATTGAAATTGTACACAAGAAGGGAGGTATTAGTGTTGCATCCTTAGTGTTTCTTCAAGCTTCCTCAATCTCGAGCATCTCTGCACCAATATCCTCTACCTCCATTAGCTCTTACCCATCCCTAAAACCTATGTTCTATAGTAAAACCTACCTAAACCTATATATACCCATGGATGGATTAAAAAGGATCGGAAAGGGTATTGTCTCCACCACTGAGAAGGTTCTACTCCAAAACAACTGCTCCAAGAATGCCTCCACCTTCACTCCACCATCACATTTCCACTCTTACAACAACTCGCACACCCAATTTGTAATGCCCAGACCCACTTCTAAAATATCTAATAGAGTTTTAGAAATGATGACTAACCCCACAGACCACCACCGGCCTTGACTGCGCACTTTGTCCTCACTCACACACATGTTGGGATCAACTTCTTGGCTGGTCACCCATCCTAGTATTACTTCAAGTTGAGCACACTTAACTATGGAGCTCTTAGTGATGGGCTCCCTAAAAAGGAGGTGCACTTTAGTGAGATGGTTAGACAATCATTCTTTTTAAGATTATTTAATATGAGGACTCAAGACCTGGTATGTTATGCAATCTTTATCACATAGTGGTGATGATTTATCTTATTTAATTTAGAAGACATACGAGGAGAAATCTTCTAGTGACACATTGCAAGATTATATTGATTCCATAAAGATGTAGATACACCCACTTAGAAGAGTGGCCCAAAAACCTCAAACCTCACGAGTGTGAAGGTCCACCTCTACATTCTAGATGACTTCACCTACACCAGCTGCCCCTGTGAGATAGTTTGCATCCTCATTGTGCCCTATGACTAAATCTACATTAGCTAATCCAAAGAGGTTGGGTGATTTTGGGAAACCATGACATACTCCATTGGTGTTATGGAGAAGGCTCCTTGTTGAATAAGATGATGACGAGGAAGAAGAAGAGTAAGATGAGGAAAGTTGATGGAAATAATCTCATTAGCCTATGTATAAGATCAAAGTCATGCAATTATGTGGGAATTTCTAGTGATGAGTATGATGAATAGGTGGAGCTTGAGTTAGAGGATAATGTACAAGCTGAGTAGTTGAAGGAAAGATGCCAAACCATGGGCCTAAGAGGAACATATCCACCAAGAAATAACCAGAGAGTGAATATTCAACCCCCTTTCCTCAAAATATTCATAGGAAGGTCCTACCCATATATGCTTGTGAGAGGACCATAAATGACCTAGGGTTGAGTAATTCTCTCATGAGGTATGTGGAAGCTGGGCTGTTGGAAAGAATCTTGTTCAAGGTACAACCCACCTACATAGAACTGACTTAGGAATTATTTAGCACAATTAAGAAGACAATTCTATAGAGACAACATGCAATCTAGTTTAGGATGTTAACTTGTATGCACTTCTTGACATCCTCTGAGATGAACTCTATCTTTGGACCTACATTAGAATTGACAAAAAATATGGATGATGGGATAAAATGAAAACCACTAATAATTTCTTCTCTGACTTATTCTCGAAAGAGTTTAATAGAGAAATCAAATTCAAACTTGGAAAGTCCAAGGTCTTGCTAGATTGACAACCCATTTTCTCACTATAATCATAAGGTGTTAGCAATCACAGTCTATGCTAGGTATGACAATTAGGGTTCTTGCTTAACCCATGAACTATTTTCATGTATAGCACAATGTGTATATATGATGTGAATCTAGGAGAGGTACTAATTGATAATTCCAAATCAATTCCCCTAGAATTCACTATTGTGACATCTATAACACTCTCATTAGGATACACTTTGGTCCATCTTGAGATGCATGTTGGTTCCTAATTGGTGGATGCTATATATTGATCAAGGCACATGTGATTATAAAGCAAGGGAATGCATAATGTTATCATGTGAACAATAAGATATATGATTTTCATCTTGTGTTGACATACCATGCTAAGGTCCTACTATAGAAAGTTGAAATAAATCATGATGTTAAAGAAGACATAGAAAGATATAAGAAGCATAATCCCCGAGAGACCTTTATGGAGACTTTAGTCCCCAATATTGGGGAATCTAGTGTGCAACCACCAGAAAAGAAGCCAGAGGCTAGTATCTCCATGCAAGAAGATGGGAAGAGACAATAGAGACATTCAAGTTTGGGATTTAATAATTACATGACTATGATTTTCTTGCTTGCAACTCGATGTGAATGTTTGCTTGTTTACTTGCTCAAATATTGCCATGTAGTATTGTAGTATTGTACATTGATGCTTTGTCTTGTCTCTTTTATAACTTCAATACATATATATATGGAAATCCATTGTAAAAATTTGAAGCATGGTTTTTCTCAATGACTTTATAC
Source organism: Alisma plantago-aquatica (assembly GCA_963693085.1). Classification (NCBI taxonomy): domain Eukaryota; kingdom Viridiplantae; phylum Streptophyta; class Magnoliopsida; order Alismatales; family Alismataceae; genus Alisma; species Alisma plantago-aquatica. Next base: position 645,594,113 of record OY856409.1, on the reverse strand, counting down.
ATTGAGGCCCCAATGGTATAAGTAAGGTTAGCTCTTGGCAATGGCCTTGAGATCCCTTACGTACAAACATAGTTAGCTAATCTTCAACACCTCATAGACCCTTATGATGGGAAGTTAGTTAAAGGCCTTATAAATACATGATATTATTGATATAATTGGGGTAAAATGGCATAAAACAAATGCTCTTATTTTTCTAAGTACTTAACTCATTTATTCTTATTCATTTGCTTATAGAATCTTTTCAAAAAATGCAAATCTTATACATATGTATCTTTCTACCCTATACTCAATTCCTTATGTGTTGACCCGCTTGTTTCACCTATGCTTTAGGCTCAGAGATGGATAAAAAGTTTATGGCTTGGTGATTTGTGTTTAGATGTACTTGTTGTAAGATCCTAGAAAGTTTATATGTACAAACATGTATAAATTTGACTCTCAACTTGTAATTAAAATCTTGTAAGAAAGAATGTTTCTATTAATAATACTTGTTAAATGTTGAGATTATTTTGGTGATGTCCTCTTGTTGTTTGTTCATGTATCCTAAGCTTTTACACTTCTCCATTTTCACTTTAATAGTACCATGCTAGGGATAGACACCTAGGTCCTATCACTATTGACTTTCTAGTCATTTGGAGTTGGGATTTGGGTAATAAATGGTTCCATGACATGTGTATCAGATCATGAAGAATAACTACACCTATCATTGCTCACACGAAACAAAAACTAAACACAATCATACGTCCCAACCCCAATAACTTAATAATATATCCTATGTGGACAAAGTTGACTTGTCCTCTAGGTTAGAACCTAGATGTTCTAGAACTAGGTGTCAACTTTTGTAATCCCTAGAATTATTGTTTCATCCTTATTTTGTGTTGTGGATTTATGAGGGTGAGAAAAAGAATATCTTACTATGATCCATACATTTGTTTGTGGCATGTGCTAAGGGTATCTACACAGGTTTGCTTCATGTTCTTACCAGTTCTGCATGTATTATGGTACTAAACTGCCTAATGAGTGGTAAATTGTTGTCGTTTTGTTTTCCTTTGAGTGGAGTATGGTGGTTCCCATCACACTTTTCAACATTGGAGAAAACCTATTTCAAATATTAGTATATATATACATATGAAAACACACATAGAAAAACATCGAGTATCTGTGTAACCTATAAAAAAAAGATGTAATATCAGTCTAGATGAGAGTGTTTATTTGCTAATTGTAGTCTCTATAGTTGTATAGAGCCATGACAAAGGTTAGGCTACTAAGTAGCCTAGATGACCTATGATGATGATGATGATTATGATGCTGGTGATGACACTGATGATAATGTTGATGTTGATGATATGAGTTGCTTCATGATTACCTAAGCTTGTTTTTGAAGATTAAAGTATGTTTTATCATATGATATGAGTGTGTGCAACCGTAGATAACCTTGGCAACATGAATGATACATATGACTTGGTTGACGTGACATGCTTGTTGATGCATGTAAACCACATATTTACTCAGGGAAACATTAATCCAGAGATCACTACTAACTATAACATGATTAGATAGACCTAGTGAAAAAGTGATTGGCTGATTAACTAAAACTACTTGTAGGAATTAAGAACTAAATTAATAGGTCTGTGATCACAATTTGGATGTACTCCCTAGGATTATAGTTTTACCACGGTTCATGTTGTAATTAACATCATTTCATTGAAATTCATTTATCCTAAACCCTGGACCAAGGGACCTGTAGCAAGAATTGCCCACTCTTGCAGTGTAATTCACTACCTAATCTAATATAAACCCCAATTTTGCAGAGATTTAATTATTATTTAGGTTCTTTAGCAAAAACTCTGGATTATACCCGTCACAGTCGCAAGCCCTCTCTCAAGGCACTATACACTACATAAATCTACAACTTATCCAACCCTTAATCCCTCTTTTGAAGAAATTAATGATCTGAGAAATTAATTATGGTGACCACTCATAGAAAATTCCTGAGGCAGTTGTAAATTTATGTCCAAAAGTTAAGATAAATATAGATATTAAATCATAATGTCAAATTCAATGCAAAATCAGGCTACTCCGGGGTCCAAAGGAACTAGGGGATTAGCCCCACATGATTTCTACTATTGCATACATGGATGTAAGAAGAGAAAATGAGGATAACATAAGAGAACTAATGAAAACCCCTAGAGAAGATTATCTGGATGATTCCCTCTAACAAATGTCACAATATGTTGTGTTTCAAATGCAAATCCGTTCTCCATAGGTACTTGAGTCATCCAAGATGTGGCTATCTCCTCCTCTTTCTCCTCTCTTGTCTCCTTACTCTCGTGTAATGGAGCTGAATGGTGAAAATAGATCTGTTTAAACTCCTCTTAGGTTATTAGAGGGGTCTCCAAATGTCATTAAGTTGTGACTGTCAGATCAACTCAAATCTTTCATCTCATTCGAACGTGCAAAGTCAGTTCCACCGACCACCAATCGGTGGCACAGAGATGTCTCCTCACTTTGTGACTCCTTAAATGTGTCAGTACTATAAACAAAGATGTGAATATCACCGAGTTGATTTTTGCCTTCTCTGGATCGTACTTCATGGAAAAGTCAATACCACCAATAGAAAGTCAGTGGGACCAAGCTACTTTGGTGAGGCGTTTGTCCCAAAAATTGGTAGCACCGACTGAGATGTCAGTAGCACCAAAACTTCTCGACAAATGTTAGCTGATTTTCATCATGTCGGTACCACTGACATGACTGTCGATAGCATCGTGCTGACTCAAAACAAATCAAATATCCTAAAATATAGAAATACCAAAGATAAGTACAATTAATCATTAAAATTGATATAATCTAGTGATAATAGATAATATTTGATGCAAAATGGTTTCACATGCTAGAAATGATGAATTATGCTTAGTTGATATATAAATTCCCAATTAAAAGAGCAAAAATCATATGAAGATAGCTTGTGAAAAGAGACTAAAATTCAATTCATCAAAGTCCCCTAAGCTTGAATCTTTCTCACCCTTGAGCAATACTACCTTTGGTTCTATCTGAGTTAAGTTAGCTAGAGGACAAACATCATGAACTATGTTTCTCACCTACCCCACTTGGAGGTCCCAACCCGACCCTTACCAACCACTGAACAAATTACTACTCTAGAATGACCAAAAATGTTCATAATAGATGTCCACCATTAGATCAATGAGACTCTATTAATAGAGTAGTTAATAGCATAGTCAATAGGGCATTTTCTTGATGCACCATGTGATTCTCTATCTTGATTGCTCTTATCTACCTATCAGACTAATTGGAAGCATTTCCCCTTATGAGAGTGGATGAGGGGATCAATCATATTTGTGTCCTACCATAGAGAGAAATGGTTGGAATGAAGTAGGTGGTTGTGAATAAGAATCACAAGTAACATTCGAATCATTTATGCAAAAACAAAATGTGACGAACCTAGCATGAAGGAAATGAGAAATGCATGAGTATTAATGCCTACAATTTTGATGGAATGATGCATGCACAAAATATCTCATCTGACTGATAAGAACAGAGTAAGAGAATGCATTCAGGTAGCTATTTTCACCTCTTATTGAAGAAAAATTCATATATGAGTTCAAGGCATCCTTTTCTCCCTCTTTTTTTAATATACATATACATATTTTTTGCACTATTATTTTAGCATGGTTAGGAACCATGCTTGGGCTTCTCTACAACATCTAATTTCTTTTTCTCTTTTTATCTTTTTTCATTAGAGGTATTTGGATGTGTATCCTTCCACTTTTCTTTTTATTTTTTTTAGAGGAAGCAACATAGGTACATGATGGATCCTTTTCTCCCTCTTTTTTTAATATACATATACATATTTTTTGCACTATTATTTTAGCATGGTTGAGAAGCATGCTTGGGATTCTCTACAACATCTAATTTCTTTTTCTCTTTTTCTCTTTTTTTCATTAGAGGGATTTGGATGTGTATCCTTCCACTTTTCTTTTTCTTTTTTTTAGAGGAAGCAACATAGGTACATGATGGAAGAATGATGCAACAAGAATATGCAATCTACATGAAGTTCATTATGAAACTAATTGTTATGCAATATATATACATATATATTAATTTTCTAACTACTGTGATAAAAAACCTAGCTATCATGTCACCTATTATTCTATGCAATGCAATCAAAAGGAAATAAACTGGGTTACTTGATCCTCTTAAGGCAGTGGACGAAATGTAATGAATGGTGGGTGGAATCACATGATTAAGAGACAATGCATGTATTAAGCTATGATAAACCCCTCTCTATCAACTTGTGTAAAAGGTAATCTTAGGGTTTCTTTCTAAACATCTCAATTAAGTATGTGTTACTTGTTTGGTCGGTTTGGGCTCAAACCCCATCGTCATCCTCAATTCTTAGATAAATTAAGATTTTCATTCACATTAATTGTCCTCAAGCTGACTAACCCATACACTCCTCTAGATGGTGATGCCTTTAGACTTTGCAACTAAGATTTAAAAGATATGCAAAAAAATTGAATGTTTCAAAATTTTTAGATTTCATTGCAAAGGCACACACTATGATGATAGTAAAAATCATGAAAATTATGCTCCATGATTACATTGGATAGCTATGGATCCTACAAATTCAGAATAAAAAACTAAAACAAGTAAAGAAACAAAATAAAAATAGAGTTGTTCCAGCACCCCCCCCCCCAAAAAAAAAAAAAACTTGAAGTTAACTATGTCCTCACAGTCAGAATTCAACCAAAGAGGTGGAACAATACCTGATCAAAATGGAAGTGGGTCAAATGGTCTCGACGTCATGTTCAAATCTGGTAGGTAGAAAGTGTCGGTGATACTGGGTGGCTGGGTGGGCATCTTAGGCACTTGGGGGTAAGTGGAAAACTGGCCTAGGCTCTAGTAGTGATCATAAAGTGGTTGTTGGTAATGCTCAGTCCGCTGTAGGCGAGTATGCATGTTTTCCTAGTTGGAAATAAGAAGGTGCTCATTGTCATAATTTCCTGCTGCTGTTGAAGAAATCAACATTGAACACCATGAATCGCTACCAAGGTGGTCACTTGTTGTTGTTTCCCCTACTGAATCGATTGTAACATCCCATACATACCTACCATAGAAAAATAGTCTCTAGGTTGTGTAGGTGTGGAGCGATGGAGCTAGATGTTGCATATCTCCTTGAACCCCGATGGATGACCTGCCGCTAAGTGAATGGCATTGTTGCCTCATCTTCATCAGTGTTTACTTCTCTGAACCGCTCTGATTTAGGATCATCCTCTTTCTTTAGCACCAGTACTGCACCCTGCTTAGGCCTATCAAGAACCTCACCCTTAATAGACAGAAGATGGGTCAGAAAGAACCCTTTCTATAGTTGATCATCCATCATGCAATAGTGAAACACCTTTCCCTCATGTTTTCTTACATGGTGGGCCCTCTTGAAATGGTTGAAGTCTAACTTAGAGGAGATCTTTCAAGGTGTTGGCAGTGGAGAGATTCAGTGGAGGTGCAGCACCACTAGTGTGATGAGCCCACCAAAGTGAATAGGGGGATTTCGTTGAACATTCCTCTTCACTGCCAGCATGTGTTTCAAAAAGAATTAGACGAGGTCTATCTTCTCCCACCCTTATGTCTAGAATGCCCAGAGGGCGTAAATGTCCGCTTGTTGCACCTTCCCATGCCCTTGTGTAGATCTGGCAAAGATGGTGTTTGTCAAATAGTGATGAGGAATTCGGGAAAATGGATATCTATGTCCATGAGTGATGAGTGGTGCTAGTTGATGATGAAAACTTGTGGTAGGTTCATCCTAATTCTCCATACTTAGCTGAATTTAAAGTCATTAGGAGTGTAACACATGCCCCTACTGGCCAACTATAGATTGCATTGAATTCTACCAATGTGAGGTGGTGAACAATGTTGTATAGGTAGAAGCGTACCCATCCTTCCTCCTAACCTTCCCCATGCTCGGGGATACAAGAGACCTCCAAGGATGTGAGGAACTCGCATTAAACCTCCTGATAGGTGGGCCAATCACCAAAGAATAGATGATCACCTACCATACCTTACCCTATATAGACTCGACGAAGAGTCTTGGAAAAGAGGAAGGTTTGGTCACCATACAATGTGGGTCTGATTTCTCTCTTCATCATGTTGGAGAAAAGCTTCTTATGGTCTTCATTGATGAATGCCATGTGTGCCGGCTTTTGCACCATCTATTTGGGTCCTCTTGTTGATGATGTGGATCTCTGTGAAGCCATCGACTCCCATGACAAAATGGGGATTAAGAATAGAGCTTGATGAAGACCCAGGTCACATAGAGAACTAACTACAAACTAGAATGCAAGGGAATTGGTGTGGGTGTGTTTGAATAACATCCCACACCCTCCCTTATATAGGCTTCAAATTGCCCAGGCGTGTTGTGTAGGTAAGGTTGTTAGTGGTACCAAGATGCTTCCTGATCTGTGTATGTTGATACCATCCATTGATACAAATGTCTCATGGTCGTCGATGTCATGACACACGGTTGCTCTATGTTGATAGTACTGATGATGTGGCAGTGGTATTGACTTCTATATAGCATCGTCTGTTCGATAAAACTGACTGTTAGATAGGATCATTCTTAGTCGTTGATCTTGATGTCCATAGATTCTGATCTTCTTCTGTCGGTGTCACTGGCAGATGTGTAGGTGGTACTGAGTTGTTTGGGGTTGTGTCTATAAGAAAATGTCAGTGCCACCGACTTCTAGGTTGGTGGTATCGAGATGTATCATTTAGTATTTCTTCCTTAGTAATCTCAGATAGGCCCCTTGATATCTCAAACCTGGATCTCTCTCAGAGTCTCAGTGCCACCAACATCTATGTAAGTAGTACTGACTTTCTTTAGGGAACGTGGCCTTTAATCTATAAGAACTCGGTGCCACCAACAAAGTTGTCGGTAGTACCAAAATGAACACAAACTGTCATGTGATTTTTTACCAAAACATGGTGCCACCAACTTAGTGGTTGGTGGTACCTAAATAATTATGATCTCCACTATTGATTTTCATGCATATCTCGGTGCCACTGACTTATGTATCAGTGGTACTGACTTTTCTACTACTTGCACACCAAACAAAATTAATCAAGGTACATTTTCTACCTCAAATAACTTCTAATAAAATAGATGCAAGTTTCAACAATGAAAAGTCCTACAAAATGTCAAAGACAAAAACAAAAATAAAATTGGGTTTCCTCCCAAAAGCATCCTTGTTTTACATCCTAGGATCGACGATCATGTAAAGCAAAAGATCACTTGATCTCAATGAGCTTCAACTCCTCGTCCTCATGGACTAACTCTCCTCAATAATGTTTCAATCACTATTTGTTTACTGGAAAGGATTCGATGCCATCGCTAATTTGAATTGCCCCATGAGGAAAAGCCTTGACCACCACATAAGGGCTACTCCGATCTTATTTTTCCATTATGCAACTTCATCCTATAATTGAACAATAATACTTGTTGCCCTAGTGTAAACACCCTATGAAGAATTTGGTAATCATGTACTTTCTTAGTCCTATCCTTGTAGATCCTAGAGCTCTCAAAGGAATCTAGCCTAATTGCATCCAATTCATCAAGTTCTAACACCTACACTTCTTCCATGCATCATCAAGATCAAAACTGAACTTTCTCAAAGCCCATTTGGCTTTGTGCTTGAGCTCTATACATAAATGGCATTCTCTCCCAAAGGCTATCCTGTAAGGGTGGTACCTATAGGTGTCTTATAAGTTGTCCTATATGCCTAGAGAGCATCATTCAACTGCATGCTCCAATTGGTCCTATTTGTTGGGACTATCTTTTATATGATTTTCTTGATCTCTCTATTAGACACCCCAACTTGAACCTTGAGGTTGTGGATGGTATGGGATTCCTACCCTATGCCTCACTCCGTACTTACTCAACAAATCTCCAACTTTCCTATTTGTGAAGTGAGATCCCCCATCACTGATCGTAACACTTGGCACCCCAATCATATAGAAAATATGGTCTTTCACAAATTTGCAAACCACATGTGCATCATTAGTGTGGGTTGGAATTGTTTCCAACCACTTAGACACATAATCCAATACAAGTAAAATACACATATTAGAATTACAATACACAAAGAGTCCCATAAAATCAATCCCCCATAAGTCAAAAACATCTATCTTCTTAAAGGTATTTAAAGGCATTTCACGTCTCCTAGATATATTTCCTACTCACTGACATACGTCACACTTTCACACATAATTGTAAGCATCCTTAAATAATGATGGCCAGTAAAAACCTCTTTCTAAAACCTTTTTCATTGTCCTTGAGCTGGCATGGTGTCCCCCAGTAGGTAGGGAGTGCCAATGTGCCAATATGCTCTCAAACTCACATTCAAGCACACACTTCCTTAGAATTCCATCCCTACATTGTTTGATAAAAATTGAATCATCCCACACATAAAATCTGAAGGAGTGAAAATTTTTCTTTTTCTCTTGATACCTCCAATCCTATTGTTACATCCTTGAAATTCATGGATTTCAAGCCTAAATGAATTAAGGACAATGAAGTGTTTGGAGGGATTTGGTTGATGATTCCAGATCCTAGCATTAGATTGAATGATCAAGTTAAAGATATAAAGCATGTTGGGCATAGGTAATCATATCAGGCTTATATAAGATGTGATGATTACCAAGGGATTATGTTTGGTAATTAGAAAGGTAAGTGGGCTCATGGAACCTTTGGAAGGCCCAAGAGGTTATTCGTGGGCCTTAGGGACTTTTCAGCCCAATTGGTTTATCGAAGTTTACATATGGGCCCAGGAGACATGATTTTGGATAATGAAGATATTCGTGATCATAATAGGTATCCAAAATAGTCATGGTTGATGGATAATTAGAAAATTAGATAATGAGGGGATATCTAAGATAATATAAGATAATAGGTGGCTTACATATTTAATTAAAGGATTATCCACCTTTCCTTGGAAGCCATATAAAAGGACAGTATGCAAGTTTCCTAAAAGAAAATAAGAAGTTTGGTATGCAAAGGATACCCAACAAAGCCTCATAATTGGAAAAGGAATTGATAAGGTATCATGCGGGGAGGATTGTTATTAAAGGAAATATGGTGGGCCTTATCTAATCCCTTCATGCCTACTTTTCCTATGTGAGGAGTCCATCTACCTTTGGGAAGGAATAGATGCGGGTGTTTGTTTCCTTGGCAATCACGTATGGAAAACCTTCCCAACTTGGGTAGATTGTGATTCACGCTGGTTTTCACCCAAGCGTACGTAACCCTTAGGGTTCCTCCAAGGATATATATATATGTATATATATATATATATATATATATATATATATATATATATATATATATATATAGCACTAAGAGTCTTTGCCACCATCTCACATGACACATCCAGCCCCTGTGGTCCGTGGTGTGGAGACCTCCACGGTGCAGAGACGCAACGACGTCTCAACCGGGTCATGCAGACGAGGAAGAGACCGATGCAGATGGAGAGGAGGATTCTTCATCAATGCTGGCACAACATCAAGAGTCCCATGGGGTGCCCTGCCGCACGAGGGCAGCAGTGTGCCGAGCCAGGGCGTGAGGAGCCGACTGCCGCAGGCTGGTCCTCCGCGGCATTCAGATATGTAAACAAACATACAGGAAGAGATCTTGGTCCGCATGACCGCGAAGGAAGAAGGAGGGATAGGAGGAGGTGACAAGTTGTGTCATGGTTGTGGCACCGGAGAAGATGGTCGTGCATGAAGAGATCTCGCCTGCGTGGTAGAGGCAAAGGTAGTCAGCCCCACCGGCAGCCTTGCTGGACCAACCCGCGCCTACAGCAGGTCATGACTAGAGGGACGCTTGAGAGGGACGGTGATGGTGGTAGGAAGGTCTGAGGGAGCGGAGCTTGTAGGGGCAGGCGGGGTCGAGGTGGAGGAGTCAGACCGAGGCTAGTCGTTTGCCAGCCGACGGTGGCAGCCGTGCGGCGTCACCACGCCTGTGTTGTCACGGCCGAGAGCAGTGAAGTCGGGAAGAGGAAAGAGGATGGAGTGGTGATGAGCGAGAAGTGAAGCATGAGGTGATGGTGTACGCAGTGGTATTGGCAGTAAGCCAAAGCATGGTGGGCGCTGGCACAGGTCCGTCCGGCTGCGGCATCTCAAGCGAGACATGCACGTGGAATCATGCGTGTGAGGAAGAAGCAAGGAACTCATTTCAGTTGGTGGGTAAACGGATCAAAAACCTGATCCGTGAGTCAATGAAAGAGGTAATAGAAGAGGTAGCAAGCTCGTTGACGTGTCAAGCCCTGATTGGCCCAAATAAGGTTAGTTTGCAAAATTCATAGATAATGACTGGTAATTTGGAATTAGACAAACTTTATATGAAAATTGACCAGGAGAATGAGAGGAATTCAAATAAAATAATAGCAGAACCTGATTATGCTTCCTGTTCTAAAAGTATGTACAATACATGTTCTAATGTGTTGAATGTAAAGGAAAGCCTAGTTTTGGCTAATATGATACTTAATTGGGTATATTTGTTTATGTTACGATAATGCCTGATCTAGACATGTATAATGAAGAAATACTTGATAATGATGAATAATTGATGATTCTAGATTAGTAATCTTATTCATGCTATTTAGGGTGTTAAAATCAATGTCAACATCTTGCTATGATCTAATGTTGATAATGTAACCTAGATGTCATGAATAGTTTAATATGCTTAAGTTGACGATTAGGGTTTCACCTAATATGCATAATTGGATTTGTAATATTAGAAACCATGATATGATGGAATTTGGGTTTGCAGCCCTAATCTCAGTTCCAAACACGAGATAGCCCTAAACCCTAGTTTAGGAGCGAATCTAAATGTAAATAATGTAATGTAAATACATGGTGACACACACGTAGTATGCTTTGTTTCAGATACTTGTTGATTATGTGCTTGGTTGATTGGATGTTTGGATTGCATTCCTAAAGTACATAAGATGTTCTGCATGGTTTCTGCGATGGCATAAGGTATATGGTTACGCTTATGAATACCTGTATCGAATTCTGAGTTTGTCGAGGTTTCTCGATGAGATTGAATGACAAATAAACTGCTTTCTTTTTTATTTAGTTCTTGCTAGCTATAAAGTGCATATGGGTATCATTTAAAGTAAACAATAGTATTCTGAAAGGGTTAGACTAATCTTAAGGGTAATGCACACGAGCCCCGGAGGGACAATGATTACACCTGAGGTAGTTGACCAAATATGGGTTAGAATATGAAAAACAAGTTTATATTCTTATGTGCAAGATAAATATGTTTGCTTATTTGTTACTTGTGATTATTGTTTGAACCCACATACCAGTATAGAAATATACTGATCGCGTATTTGTTTGTCGACATTTTAGGTATCAGATATACTTGATTCGTGGACATGAGGGTATAGATAGAGATGTTGAAGACACTACAATTTAATCATGAAGGTTTAGTCTTAATGGTTTATCTTCACACCTGTAAAAGTTAATTCTGTTTAAAAGTTATGTAACTCCTTAGAGGAGCTTTTTATCTAAACATGTAAATATTTGATCATTAATGGAAATTGTTTACTATTTTGTATTATTTCATGAATCTGATCCTGGAAATTTTGAATGACGATATGTGACTTTAAGGTCTTTTATACACTCAAAAGTGCAGGTCGTTACATTTGGTATCAGAGCATAGATTCATCAACTAATACTTAATAGTTTATAATTTCAAATTATCCTTAGAAATTTTAAGAGAAAAATTAAGTTCCTCATCTCACATTTTCGTCTACTTCTCATCTCTTTGCTTAAAAAGCCTTGAAAAGAAATTGTTAATTAGAGAAGTAAAATGTGAAAAGATGTAACCTTTTGTGTAGATCCCTCTAGAGAGGGTAGACAATAGAAAGATACATGTTTTGGTAAGCCCTTTCTTAGAGGAAGGACTTGGTTTGGGGTATGAAAACTTTAGTGGATCAAGGGATATGAAAACTCTAAGAGGTAGAGTAGTAACCCTAACCCTAAAACCTTAATCCTAATTAATGAACATGGTGTGGTGGTATGGGACACTATCCGTGTGAAACTTAAAATTGGTAATGAACATAGTGTGGTGGTATGGGACACTACCCATGTGAAACTTGAAATCATGAATAAGAAAGATAAGGGATGGCTTAGGTAACCCAGTCTCCCATGCATGTGCGCATGAGGAGCATAAAACTTATGTGATAAGTCTTAAGAGATATAAAAACCCAATAGTTGAATATATCATAAAATGAAAAGTTGGAATATAACCTGCTCAAACCCTTAATGTTGTCTTTAGAAGTTTGGGTGTTGGTGGCCAAGCCCCTGGAGGGGAAGGTCAATGTAGCACCAAGCCCTTGAAGGGGAAGGTGACCCTAGTTAATGGAATGGACATGAACCATAAGGGGATATTCTAGAAATTGAGAAAACATGGGTTGATATGTTATAATGAAAAGAAAGAAAAAAATGTTAGGCATAAAAGAACAGAAGATATCCATGAAACCTTTAGGGTTAGTGTGCAAACCTGGGGTGGGTCAACCCAAGAGTGGGAAGATGACCTAAGAGGGAGGCAAAACCTTAGATCTTGGGATCCGGTTGTGGCTAGCGAGCCTAACCCTCTCCTATGAGCCAAGAAGGCACCCTAGGCTAGGACTTTCCCTTAAAAGGTAAGTGAATACATGTATTTAAGAATTTAGATAACATTAATCCTCACCTAGAGGGGTAAAGAGTTAAAGATATAATAATGAAAAGCACTTAAATTCTTTGAACCCAAGGATGCCAACTCTGAGTGATACAGCTGATCAAGCCCAGGAGGGAAGACCAGTAAGGCACCAAGCCCAGGAGGGAAGGTGGCCTAAGTGGATGACCAAGCCCAAGAGGGAAGGTCATGAAATGGTCAAGCCCAGGAGGGAAGACCAGGCAGGCACCAAGCCCAGGAGGGAAGGTGGCCCAAGTCCACAATGCAGTTGTTTAGGATCAAGCCCCTGGAGGGGAAGATCACAAAGGTCAAGCCCAGGAGGGAAAACCGACATGGCACCAAGCCCTGGAGGGAAGGTGGCCCGAGCCCAATGATGGGATGACACTGCTTTATGTGTACTCGAAAGAGAGAGATGAAGGTAATCCAGGTTGAAGAATTAAGTAAGGAAATAATGTGCTTAAAAGATGTGGCATCTCAAAAGAAACCCTTAGGGAGGGTCAAGACCTAATGCAATCCTAGGGTCAAGTAGGGTGTATTAGAGGTACATAGGACTGATGGGTTGGGAGTTGATTGTGCCCTGAATGCACACGACCATGTGGTCGGGAGGTAACGGCTGAGTTTGCCCAAGGTCCATGTCTCAGGAGATTAGCTACCTCCATGATGATCATGTAGCCTAATGGGTGAATGTGAAAGGCACTCCCTAATGCATAAGGATGAGATCACTCCAAAAAGAGCACCTATACCCCTAGAGACCCCAAGGATTTGTCTAAGGCTCATAATGATACATGAGATGTAAATATAAAAGAAGTCATGAAAACTTGAAAGAAGTTGTGCCCTAACTTAAGAGTAAGAAAAGGGACACTTGGTTTAGAGTCATATAGAGTATGATTCAACTTAATATGTGAAATTAAAAGGTAATGTGTGAATGTACTATCTCCGCTCTTGGAATGGATTGAACTTTGTATTTGGTCTGTAGCCAAATGCTTATTTCATTTCATTATGAGGGAGGGAAATTGTATAGACACACATTATGCTTAAAATTGAAATAACGATGATGAATATCCTACATTTAATGAGTGAGGACATGATCTAGGGTTAGAGGTGTTACCTCACCCTTGTGTAAAAATAATGAATCATAGGTTGGAAACCTAAGTGAAAAGAGAAATCAACAAGTAATAATGAAATCATCAAGGGATGATACGATGTGTATACTATAGATGTGGATATACTTGAATTTCAATTCAGGTGCCAATCTTAGTAATAAAATGAAAACCTAGATACTAATGAAGAGTGGTTAACACATCTAAGTAGGGCGCTAACCCTAAGTTTGAGAATACGATGGGTATCGTTCACCTAGGCTTAGTAGGCCTGAATTTTGAGGACAAAATTCCTTGTAAGGAAGGGTGAATGTTAGATCCTTGAAATTTGTGGATTTCAAGCCTAAATGAATTAAGGACAATGAAGTGTTTGGAGGGATTTGGTTGATGATTCTAGATCTTAGCATTATATTGAATGATCAAGTTAAAGATATAAATTGTGTTGGGCATAGGTAATCATATCAGGCTTATATAAGATGTGATGATTACCAAGGGATTATGTTTGGTAATTAGCAAGGTAAGTGGGCTCATGGAACCTTTGGAAGGCCCAAGAGGTTATTCGTGGGCCTTAGGGACTTTTTAGCCCAATTGGTTTATCAAAGTTTACATATGGGCCCAGGAGACATGATTTTGGATAATGACGATATTCGTGATCATAATAGGTATCCAAAATAGTCATGGTTGATGGATAATTAGAATATTAGATAATGAGGGGATATCTAAGATAATCTAAGATAATAGGTGGCTTACATATTTAATTAAAGGATTATCCACCTTTCCTTGGAAGCCATATAAAAGGACAATATGCAAGTTTCCTAAAAGAAAATAAGAAGTTTGGTATGCAAAGGATACCCAACAAAGCCTGATAATTGGAAAAGGAATTGATAAGGTATCATGCAGGGAGGATTTTTGTTAAAGGAAATATGGTGGGCCTTATCTAATCCCTTCATGCCTACTTTTCCTATGCGAGGAGTCCATCTACCTTTGGGAAGGAATAGATGCGAGTGTTTGTTTCCTTGGCAATCACGTATGGAAAACCTTCCCAACTTGGGTAGATTGTGATTCACGCTGGTTTTCACCCAAGCGTACGTAACCCTTAGGGTTCCTGCAAGGATATATATATATATATATATATATATATATATATATATATATATATATATATATATATATATATATATATATATATATAGCACTAAGAGTCTTTGCCTCCATCTCACATGACGCATCCATCCCCTGTGGTCAGTGGTGCGGAGACCTGCACGGTGCAGAGATGCAGCGGCGTCTCAACCGGGTCATGCAGACGAGGAGGAGACCGATGCAGATGGAGAGGAGGATTCTTCATCAACGCTGGCACAACATCAAGAGTCCCATGGGGTGCCCTGCCGCACGAGGGCATCAGTGTGCCGATCCAGGGCGTGAGGAGCCGACTGCCGCAGGCTGGTCCTCCGCGACGTTGAGATCTGTAAACGAACATACAGGAAGAGATCTTGGTCCGCATGACCGCAAAGGAAGAAGGAGGGATAGGAGGAGGTGACAAGTTGCGTCATGGTTGTGGCACCGGAGAAGATGGTCATGCATGAAGAGATCTCACCTGTGTGGTAGAGGCAAAGGTAGTCAGCACCACCGGCAGCCTTGCTGGACCAACCTGCGCCTACGGCAGGTCACGACTAGAGGGACGCTTGAGAGGGACGATGACAGTGGTAGGAAGGTCTGAGGGAGCAGAGCTTGTAGGGGCAGGTGGGGTCGAGGTGGAGGAGTCAGACCGAGGCTATTCGTTTGCCAGCCGACGGTGGCAGCCGTGCGGCGTCACCGTGCCTATGTTGTCACGACCAAGAGCAGTGAAGGTAGGAAGAGGAAAGAGGATGGAGTGGTGATGAGAGAGAAGTGAAGCATGAGGTGATGGTGTACCCAATGGTATTGGCAGTAAGCCGAAGCATGGTGGGCGCTGGCACAGGTCCGTCCGGCTGCGGCATCGCAAGCGAGACATGCACGTAGAATCATGTGTGTGAGGAAGAAGCAAGGACCTCATTTCGGTTGGTGGGTAAACGGATCAAAAACCTGATCCGTGAGTCAATGAAAGAGGTAATAGAAGAGGTAGCAAGCTCTCTGACGTGTCAAGCCCCGATTGGCCCAAATAAGGTTAGTTTGCAAAATTCATAGATAATGACTGGTAATTCGGAATTAGACAAACTTTATATGAAAATTGACCAGGAGAATGAGAGGAATTCAAATAAAATAATAGCAGAACCTGATTATGCTTCCTGTTCTAAAAGTATGTACAATACATGTTCTAATGTGTTGAATGTAAAGGAAAGCCTAGTTTTGGCTAATATGATACTTAATTGGGTATATTCGTTTATGTTACGATAATGCCTGATCTAGACATGTATAATGAAGAAATACTTGATAATGATGAATAATTGATGATTCTAGATTAGTAATCTTATTCATGCTATTTAGGGTGTTAAAATCAATGTCAACATCTTGCTATGATCTAATGTTGATAATGTAACCTAGATGTCATGAATAGTTTAATATGCTTAAGTTGACGATTAGGGTTTCACCTAATATGCATAATTGGATTTGTAATCTTAGAAACCATGATGTGATGGAATTTGGGTTTGCAGCCCTAATCTCAGTTCCAAACATGAGATAGCCCTAAACCCTAGTTAAGGAGTGAATCTAGATGTAAATAATGTAATGTGAATACATGGTGACACACACGTAGTATGCTTTGTTTCAAATACTTGTTGATTATGTGCTTGGTTGATTGGATGTTTGGATTGCATTCCTAAAGTACATAAGATGTTCTGCATGGTTTCTGCGATGGCATAAGGTATGTGGTTACACTTATGAATATCTGTATTGAATTATGAGTTTGCTGAGGTTTCTCGATGAGATTGAACGACAAATAAACTGCTTGCTTGTTTATTTAGTTCTTGCAAACTATAAAGTTCATATGAGTATCATTTAAAGTAAACAATAGTATTCTGAACCCTGGGTTAGACTGATCTTAAGGGTAATGCACACGAGCCCCAGAGGGACAGTGATTACACCTGAGGTAGTTGACCATATATGGGTTAGAATATGAAAAAGAAGTTTATATTCTTATGTGCAAGATAAATATGTTTGATTATTTGTTACTTGTGATTATTGTTTGAACCCACATACCAGTATAGAAATATACTGATCGTGTATTTGTTTGTCGGTGTTTTAGGTATCAGATATACTTGATTCGTGGACATGAGGGTATAGATAGAGATGTTGAAGACACTACAGTTTAATCATGAAGGTTTAGTCTTAATGGTTTATCTTCACACCTGTAAAAGTTAATTCTGTGTTTAAAAGTTATGTAACTCCTTAGAAGAGCTTTTTATCTAAACATGTAAATATTTGATCATTAATGGAAATTGTTTACTATTTTGTATTATTTCATGAATCTGATCCTGGAAATTTTGAATGACGATCTGTGACTTTAAGGTCTTTTAGACACTCAAAAGTGCAGGTCGTTACACCTATGGTATCTCACCACACACCAAGTAATTCATTTTGTGTTCAATCCACAGATCCTTGTCCTTCATAACTATCATCAGGGGACTCTTAGACAATGGGTATCTCTAAATATTCCTCATCCACTCTCTCCAACCTAGAAAATTGATTAATTATCAATTTTTTTGCCTCTAACTTATCCTTTATTTCTATATAAAATTCATATAGCAACAAAATCCACCTTATCAATCTAGGTTTGACATATTTCTTCTATAAAGGATATTTTGTAGTTGGTGTTCAGTCCAAACTATCACCTTGGCCCCTATTAAGTATTGATAAAAAATTTCAAATGCAAACACTACAAGTAAAAATTCTTTTTCAATTGTAGTGCAATTGAGGTGGGCTTCATTAAGAGTTTTCTAAACATAATATATGAAGGCAAACGATTTATCTTTGTGTTGCTCCAAAAAGACCCCTAGTGCATAGTTCGATGTGTCATAGATTAGTTCAAATGATTGGCTCTAATCTGGAGCCTTTACCATAGGTGTGGAGACCAATTTCTCCTTCAACACCTCAAAAGCCCTCAAGCACTGTTTACCAAAATTGAACTCAACATCTTTCTCTAGCAGTTCAGAAAGTGGTTTGGCGATCTTCAAAAAATATTTTATAAATCATGGATAAAATTTGGTGTTCCCTAAGAAACTCCTAACCCTTTTCACTGATGGTGGTGGAGGAAGCTTGAGATTACCTCTATTTTAATCAGATCGACTTACATTCCTTTATTGGACACCTTGTATCCCAAAACAATCCCTTCACTCACCATCATGTGGCATTTTTCCCAGTCAAAATGAAATGAGTGTCATCACACCTTTGTAAAACCTAATCAAGACTACCAAGGAAGTCCTCAAAAGTTCTCCATACATAGTACAGTCATCCATAAAAACCTCAAGACAACACTCTACCATTTTTGAAAAAATAGCGAGCATACATCTCTAAAATGTAGTTTGTGCATTAAAAAGGACAAAAGACATCCGAATGTAAGCAAAAGTTCCATAAGAACAAGTGAAGGTGGACTTATATTGATCGTGTGGTTCAATAGTAATTTGATTGTACCCAAAATACCCATCTAGTAAACAAAAATGGGAGTGGTCAGCAAGCATCTCAAGAATCTGGTAAATTAAAATGGAGGGGAAAGTGATCTTTTAGCGTGGAAGCATTCAATCGATGATAATCGATACACATAAGCCATCCTGTCACTAACCAAGTCGAAATTAACTCACTCACATAATTTGTGGTGGCAGTGATCCCCCCTTTCTTAGAAACAACCTGGGTTGGGCTAACCCAGTTAGAATCATAAATAGCATAAATTATACCTGCCTATAGGAGCTTCACTACCTCTTTGTTTACCATTTCTGTCATGATGGGATTGAGATGCTACATAGGTTGTACTATGGACTTGTCTCCCTAAATCGGTGGGTAGTCTGTCTGGCAGAAAACACTTGATGAATAGAGTCAAAGAACTTGGTCGATCTCTTCCTTAAAGATTGTTCACCTATTGGCTCATTTGAGATACTACCAACCTCCTTATTCATCAACAAAGTCAAGATGGGATTGAGATGCTACATAGGTTGTACTATGGACTTGTCTCCTTCCTATTCTAATTTTGTACTGGAAAAGCTGGGAGATATTCCTTTTATGTCTACAATGGATCACTTGAATGTTGCTCAGTGGTTCTTTATCACAACAAGCAATTGCTCCTCCTTAAGAGTGCTTAGTGAGGATGAAATCATGACTAGGAGTTTCTTATCCATTTCCAAATAATAGTACTTCAAATGTGGAGGAAGTGGCTTCATCTCAATCTCAAAAGAAAACTGTAATGATGGGATCAATAGTGGTGGAGGCAGTCCCAACTCCTTATAGTGCCTTGAGTACAAGCATGACAATGCTTTTAAAAGAAAGGTGCATTCCTTGAATGAATGATAGTGTGTGCAATCAGCTACCAAATTCATGATGTACATGTCTAACGGTATTTTTGGGTATGCTTATGTGAGAGCTGAAGATGTTGCTTCTGCAATTGTCATTGGGTATGCTTCCTCTTCAGAATCATAAAGATACTTTACATAATCTATCAAAGATACCTTCTTAGTATGATCCATGATGCCCAATGTCAGTGTGCCCCTGTTCACCTTTGTCATGATCTGAGCCATATCTAGAAATGTCTTTCTCAAGAATAAGGATACCTCATTGTTCAATTATTGCAACATGTGATGTTGTGCCTTTTCATCAAATTTTGTTTACAGTCAGGAAGCTTTATTTCTAAGCAGTCATCCTGAACCTAATGTCAGTCTTCCTCTTCCCATTTCCAAAACTACATATGTGGTGGCTTGTAATGGCCTCCCTAAGCTCATTGTTATAGTCATCCTGCATTTACATGATATAAAATTTGTCAGAAAGATGAATTTGTCAACCTTTACTAATTCATCCTCACAAATGCCTATTGGTCTTACCACTGAATTGTCTACCACTTGTATGGTCATGTTTCTCTTCCTAGATTCCTTCAGTCCTAATTTCTTGAATGTTGTCAAGGGCATGATATTTATGCTTGCACCATAGTCACATAAAGCTTCACTAAATCTGACTTTTTCGATGTAGCATGGTATATTAAAGAAGCCTGGATCATGCCTCTTCTATGGAAGTTTCCTATTTATTAAACCACTAACCTCCTCCTTCAATACCATTCCATCACAATCGGATATCCTCCTTTTGTTTTTAATTGTGTCCTCCAAAAATTTGTCATACGATGGAATTTGTTATATTGCATCTACAAGAGGTATGTTGATATAAAGTTTTCTGAATGTGTCTAAAAACTTCTTGACTTGCTAGTCAACATACTTTCCCTTTATACTATTGAGGAATGGTATTAGAGTCACCATGATTCTCTAGTGAGGTGGAACATAAGACTCCTTCTTAACTTTAGTTTGCTCATTAGATTCCTATGTTGGTTCCTTCTCATGTGGTGTGGTGTCTTTCTCAAGAGGATCACTAGCTGACACTGCTCTTGTGTCACCTATCATGTTATTATTCTTTGGAGTTGTCTTTTGTTTTTTCAATAACACTTTGCCACTATGAATTAACAATGCCTTCACCTGTTGATTAGTGGACAAGATGTCTGTATTTCCTGGAAATCCTTGTTGACCCGACTTCTTAAAAGATGCCACTTCTACTACTATTTGAGAAATCTAGTTTTCTATGTTACAGATCTGTACCCCTTGATTCTATATCTCCCTTTGTGTTTTCCCTAGTAGTGTCTCATTTTGACTGACCAACTTGTCTATCATGTCTTCTATGCGGTCTATCTTTCTAGGAACCATAACATGTTGATATTGCTGTTGTGCACTACCCTGTTGTGGCTTGGAATGTTGTGTTTGATATGGATCCTACTAAAAATTGTTAGGATACCTCAATGAGAATTTAGGATCCTTTCTCCATGCATATTCATTTCTGCCCTAATAGTTCTATTGTCACACATACATGCATTCTTCTTCCTCACCTCTAGATGAGGTGCCAAATTTTTTCTCATCTTTCTTCATCAATTATTCCATTTGATCTGATTCCATGGTGCTCTTAATCATAGTTGGCATTGCTCTCCCCCCCCCCAGGACTAGTTTTTGGCCATGTTCTTTAGGATATCATGGCACCTGGTAGGCTTGTTGTTCAAGAAGAATCCTAACCTGGACTGTCTAGTGTAGTCCTCTCACCTTTATGGAGGCCATAATAGAAGGTCTTTGTCTGGCCAGAAAGATCAATCCCATGATGAGGAGCCTAAGCATATTTTGGAACCTCTCCTAAGCTTCAGAGTATGAATCCTCAGCCTACTGCTTGAAGTTGTAAATCTTCCCCACTAGCTTGTTTATCTTCTGAAGTAGAAAGTAACACTCGAAGAAGACAATCATCTCAGTCCATGTCTTTATAGATTCTGGAGGGAGGCTTAGAAACCATGCCTTCACTTTCTCTGCTAACGAGTATGAAAATAACTTCAAGTGTATCACTATTTTTGGGACCATGTCGATCTTTAGTATATCACAACTTTCCACAAAGTTGTTGATGTTTGCCATTAGGTCCTCCATGCTATGGTTTTGGAATGCTTGAGATTTGATCAATGCCACCAGTGTCACGGAATCGTTCTTGCCCCTATCCCAATCCCACTTCCCAAACAGTGGTAAAAGGATTGAAGCACCCATCTTTGAGTGGCCCAAAAGGATCTCACATGATGGCATATACAATTCGAAATAATAACTCATAAAACAAGAGGTTTAGAGAACTAACCAACCCAAATATGAGATTTTGTAGATTTTTCCATATCATCAGAGTTTTTCATGATCGGAAGTAATCTAGTCAATTCTTCATAAGATCCATTTGGTTTTCCTAAAATTAGGTAAATCGAGACACAATCAATTCAAATGCATTGGTTTGCTTTGAAAAGAACAGATATTGAACAATTGAAAACATTTATAGCAAAATATAGTACTTGACAGGACTTATAAGCAAAATAACCAACAAGCACTTTTCCAAACAAGCATTTATCTGACAAGATCTTATTAAAAGTTCCCATTATGTTGATATTGAGAAGCATGTATGTGGCTCCATCACCCCAATGAGATGGGGGAGGTCACCTGGCTCCTTCTCTCCATATGAGGTAGGAGGTCAATTGACATGTACAAGTTTGAGATCATTTGACATGTTCAAGTTCCACCCTCCGAATGAGGTCACTTGTACTCAATTTCAACAAGTATTACTGGCAGTCATAATGGGAAATATCATTTATGTTTTCAAGTTTGTTGCAAACTATAATATAGAAAATCAGAAGACTATTCAGTAGGGAACAATAGGTCAAACAAATACATAGCCAATATTTTCAAAAATGTACATACAAGTATAATTCAATTCCACTAGTATGTTCAAGGAGGAATTATTATAAAAGTGTACCTTCTTGGTGGATATTAAGAGTATGGAAATAGATCAACCCCTTGATTCAGATCCTAGATCAATAAGATTGGATCAAGGGTCAAGATCATGATATACACAAAGATCATGTACCAATTATTACAATATTAGGGTTTTTTGTTCCTATTCAACCTTAGGGTTGGGTCATTCACTTATGATCAACAATTTCAAGATATCTAACATTTATTTAGGTGTTAGGAATATTTCAAGTATGAGTGACCGGCCTAGGTATTCTAGGAACATATGTGTTAACCCTAATTATAATGATTATCTGAGTCATTATCAAGTCTCTAGATTGTCATCATGATGAATTGGCATCATTTGTGTTCAAGATTAGATCAAGGTTTGATTGATGTAAAAGTAAAGTCATGGATCAGAAATTAGGTCAAATGATCAAGGATTTCACAAAATTCAGAACAATCATAACATTAAGATACCATCATCAAGATTAATCATTACTTTAGGGTACATGGTTCATATTCAAGGGTGGATAAGCCAGCAAGGTTAGATCTAGATTTTTAATTAGTCAAGTTTGGTTTTAGTGTCTCAAGATAATCACTAGAGTAAGATATTAGGATTTCTAAAGTTTAATCATGATTATTGAGTCATTTGACAAATTGTGTAAGCAAAAGATAAACATATTGGGATATAAGTAAAACCCATAAAGAATCAGTTTTAACAAGTATTTTTAAATGATTCATTGTATTTTTCTAATAAAAAGGGATTATTTGTTCATAATTTTTGGAGCTAGGATGCATTTTCTATGATTTAATCAAGATTTGGGTATTTTTGTGTATTATTTGTGAGAGAGGGGGTTATACTTTAATTTCTTGGGAAATATGAGTAATTGATCTATAGATTGTCGGCTGAGATTGAGCCACTCGGTTTGTGGGGTGAGGCGGTTCACAAGGCTAAGGGTCCGTCTGATCCTGATTTGGTCGGTTCGATTTGTGGTTTGCTAAGCCCTTTGGACCGGTCGATCCATGACCTATCCCTCTCGGACAAACCTCCACGAGGTCATAATACATGGAGGAGGTCTCTCGTTGACACTAAGGGAGCTTGGGGTAGGAGGAGCTAAGAGGGCAGAGAAAGTGTCGCCCGAACTCACTGCACCTTCACGAAGAAGATAGGGGTGGCATATTGAGGAGAGGTAGAGCAGAAACGAGATGCCCGATATGAGAGGTTGGTAGTCACTTGAGAAGTATGTGATTAGAGGAGAAATTGGGGTGATCAAGACTGAGAGAAAGCTCAAGAAAATGGGGTTATAGTGAGGGATAGCGGTAGCTATCATTGGGAGGTCTTTTATAGTACTGAGAGGTAGATTTTAGGGCTAACGGGATCTGGGTTGCAGCCCTTGGTTGCCAGAATGAGAGAGATGGGTGAGTCTCTTGTTGTGATGGTGTAATAGTAAATTAAACATGGTCAAATATTTGGGTTAGATAGGCATGACATTTTGAGATGAAGCTTTCCATTCGTTTAGATTTTTGAATCATGGTCAGAGTCAATTGATTGCTGGTTCCAGTTTCCTTGTCCCCTCCCCTATAATCAGCAGGAGATAGGATATGATGCCTTGGATGCTTGACCAAGACTCCTATCTATGGGAGCCTAATATGAGGGTCAGGGTTCTCACTTTGCACCCTACTCGGCTAGCTGACTTGGAAAAGGCCAATTAAAAAGGCAAATAAAGTGGTTTTTAACACAATAACTTCAAAAATTCATAGAAAATGGTAGGAATGTCCAATTGAGGTGAAATTTGGGCCCTAGGTTCAAAAAAATGTGTAGAACATTTAAAAAAAGTTTGAGACAAATTTTAATGGACAAATATATTTATTTGAGTAGAGTGATAATTTAACCAAATTTGTAGTGTCATAATGTGTATAAAATTCACATTGATCACTATATTTCGAATTTGAGTATCAATATTGATCAAGTAGCCAAGGAAAATAAATTGAGGTCATGAGTGAATATAATGAGGGAAAAAGAGTAAATGATTCATACTTATGCAAAAATGCACTTTGTCACATCCTTCCCTCCTTAAGAGAAATTTTGTCCTCAAAATTAAAAAAATCCTAAAAAATTGGGACTATTTAATCCAAGTCGTATCTTCAAATACTAGAACGTCCTCAACTATATAGTAAAATTCATCTCCTCAACATTATAATCACATCAACAGTCTCTCATAAACTTGTATTTATCAAGTAAGAGGACAAAAGATCATAACTCATTACTTTAGTTCACTCTCAAGTCATGTCTACATACTGAGTGAGCATTGGGATCGATAGTCAAGATTATACATCATGAATTAAATTGGGTCATGTACTAACAAGATTGTAATTCAAGTTTCAAGATTCAAACATCCAAATTTTGGGTTTCAAACATACAAGCCTAGGGTTTTAATTCCTATCCAGACCACATGTGTGGTCATTCACCCATAACAACAATCTAGCAATATTTTAAAATTTCAACATCAATTTCTTCATCAAGTATATTCAAGTTGGATGAATGATCCAGACCTAGGTCATTTTTAGGAACTTAACCCTATGCATATATTCAGCCTTACCATCCTAAAAAATTGTTACTGAGTCAACATCTTCAAGATCTGAGTTTTTGGGGATATGAAAGTCACTATCCATATTGTGGATGGTCTCAAGGTCCACATGGGGGATTATACGAGTCACATCAATATCAAGATTCATAATCATATTTTGAGATTTTGTACATTAATATCGAGAGTTGAAGTTTGGACATCAAGATCATAGTTGGACACATTTCAAAGCTTAGGGTTTAGATTTGAATTTAAACCTTAGGGGAGATCATTCACCCATATTCAATATTCGAGGAATCAAATGTTCAAGCAACATTCTAGCAACATGTATGATAACATTCACCAATTTTATTACCATGGTATTGAGATTTGATGAATAATCTAGACTTAGGTCTTTCTAGGAATTTAGCCACAAGCTATAGTCAACTTGTATTTAAAATTGGGTTTCAAGATTGAGTATTAGAATTGTCATAAACCTGACCTATTCGAGACTTAGGTCAAGAAAAAGTGAATTTTCAAATCCAAATATAGGTTCTGAATCATAGGGTAGTGAGCCCAACACAACATGGGATCAAATTTCAATTTTCAAAGATATGGCGAGTACAAGATTCATTTCAAAAAAAATTACAAAGGGTTTCATAATCAACATATCATAATCTAGACCTAGTATTGATTTCATTGGTTTTTTTATTTCTATATTTTACAATTGAACATGTCCTCCTTTGCAATTCCAACCTCTAAATTTGTCTCTATCTCCATGACTATGGGATTGGATGTAGGGGTAAAGGCAGTCATGATGATTTGAACTCCTCTAGGAATTATTGATGTTGTGTAT
This sequence comes from Alisma plantago-aquatica, assembly GCA_963693085.1. NCBI lineage: Eukaryota > Viridiplantae > Streptophyta > Magnoliopsida > Alismatales > Alismataceae > Alisma > Alisma plantago-aquatica. Next base: position 645,568,389 of record OY856409.1, on the reverse strand, counting down.
CTTGCCCATTTGATCATAGAATCCATGTTTAAAGAAGTATCCATCTAATCCTCCTTATCCTTAATATCCTAAATTGATTTCAACTGATTAACCATGTCCTTATATCTTCATATATGATAGTTACCTAATATTTCTGACAATCCAAAACACATTCAACATATTTATATATTACGTACATGTTGCAACCAAAATATGTGCATGTAGGTTAAAAAACAATAAACATCCATATCAAAAATTATCATTAAATAATTGAACTTACATTTTTGGTTTAACTTCTCAACCCATAATTTCTCAATCTCTGTGGTGTACCCTCTTGTTGGAGGAATCTCTGTGGGGTACCCTTTTGCCAGGGGTTTTGTCCCTACAGTGGACTTCTCATTACCTTCCCTTTCTTGGGCTTGGTATTATATCAGCCTTCCTTTCTAGGCTTGTCCTATTAGTGACCTTTTCTGGGCTTGGACACGAGTCATCACAATGACTATCCTTCTCCCAAATGTACATTCAACCCTCTAGAGATAGCATCCTGGGTTGAGTAATTTATTTTCATATATGGTGATACACATAGGGCCTTATAGTTTGTAGGAAGTAAACAAACAACCAAGTAGGTTGATGATAACATATTCGTGAAACTTTAGAAAATGACATTTGTGAAACTTTAGAAAATGTAAAAATTTGATAAGAGTGATTATCATAAATAAGCACGTACATCATTTCCATGCAATAACCATGCATCATGTAATTCAAGCATATGTCCAAACATCTAAGCATTCAACATAATTAACCAACATTATCTACATGTATGTATACCCTAAAGTGTCACCAACCATATTCAAGACATATTAATTTAACATATGTCCTAAACTAGGTTTTAGGGTTGTCTCATGATTGGATAAGGAATAAGGGTACAAACTAATTCCAAAACACCATGATTCATTAGGTTTATAAACCCATATTGTTAGATCTATCATACCATTGTGTTATGAACACCTAGACTAGAATATGTGCATTGATGTTATAATAAACTATGATCTTTGGTTTCAACACCCTATCCATCATATGTATGAATGTTGATCTACAAACCATGATCATTCATCAACATTATCATCATCTTCATATTGGATTCCAATTATATTAAGCAACACCATGTTATATCTAAAAATAAACATGTTTTTTTTTATTTAAGCATCATATTCATCAGTTCCAGGATTTCCATGTATAAATCACCAATTAATAATGAATTAGCCTTACTTTTGGAACATGAAGCATAATAAAGTCTTGTAACTATTTTTTTACATCATACTCATTCTCTTAATCAATTTGGTATATAGTTTTGATATATTTCTATCTACCAAGAATTTACTAGATTTTTAAGTTATGAATAATTTGACGAATCATAAGCAGACACGTCAAAAAAACTAGTTTACCTATTTTGTAGCCCAGTCGGCTTAGAACCAGGGATATTGACCTTGTTGCCTTGCCGTTGTGACTTGGGTTGTCATGCACTCATGGGGCAGTTTGGTCAAATGGCCCAGGGCTTCATCTTCCTCACAGAAGAACATGACACTAGCTTGTGTGAGTCATTTGTGGGTTGTCTTTGCATCTTTCAACCTTCACAGTGCCAACGTAGGGTTTGGCAATCTTCACACAAGCTCACCCAACTGATAAGGGTGCTTGGCAATGCTAGAGATTGTTGGGACAGGAAGAATGGAGGTCGAGTCTAGTAAGGCAAGTGATCGGCCTAGAAACCTTACCTTGGCATTCATAATTGAAGGGAGAAGCATTGAGGCATGCTCAGAAAACTTGTGTGCTACTTGGCCATGTGGGTGGTCCTCTCCGTAGCTACAAACCAACTTGAAACTCTATAAATATCTTCTATCATGTACAAAGAAGAAGAGAGGGAGTCAGGGATGTTGCTAGACTGGTGGTCAGGATTTTAGGGTGACACCCAGGGGTTGAAGGTCACTGGCATCTCTGTTGTAAGAGCATAGTGCCTTATATAGGTGTTGGGTGTTTGGATTTTGTCTCTGCAACCCTTTTCAGCCAAGGAGGAGATAATTTCCATTGGAAAGCCTAATAACAGGGTCCTCAACTCCTCTTCACATCCATTTTTTTCTATTTTTATTTATTTATTGATAAAAACCTAGATTAGTAAAGTAATTATATGCCCCTCCCGATAACTCATTTTCCTACCAAAAATAGGAAAACCTTCTATTTAATCTTATCTTTGTTTAGGGAATATAGTGGATCCAAATTAGTCAGATAATTACTCCAAACTTGCTCCTTTAGTAATTTGTAGATACATACATAATTGATTACTTAGGTCACCACATATTTTAGATTATTTTGTATTTTCTTCCATAATCCTATATTTGGATTATCTATCAACTAAAATTATCTTAGATATTTATCATGAACATGAAATATCCAATTTCCTATTTTGTATCCTAGGGACCCATATGTAAACCATGATTATGGAAACTTAAGTAATTCATATCCTTTCTCATCTTTACTGCAATTGGTGCCAAAATTGAATACTTTCTTTGTAATCCTATAATTTCGTATTGTGCCAAGTTGGGCGTTGAAAGTATGTTTCTATATACCATTTTCTCTCTCTCTCTCTTCAAATAAGGAAACAACATCTAATTATTACAAGTAGGTCCCTCATCCTTCACTATTTTCTATAGGCATGCATTCATTTTCTATGAAATTCGTAAAGAAACTCATTAATAACCCTCATATATCCAGTTTTTGGGATTTATTGGGATAACCCTCATATATGAAACTTACCCTTTAAGTATTTCTTTAATTTAGTTACCCACATCACATGGAAAGTCATTTTTATATGAAATTCTAGAATTATCTTAGTTTTCTCATTATATTTAAGTGTTCCAAATGTAGGATCGAAATATCCTTATTTAATGCCTCAAAGACTTATGTTACAAGTCTTGGTTAGATAATTACTCCATTACTTATCTAAATTACAAATTATCTTAAAATCTCTTGGAAACTTGCATATTATATTATATTTTGATTATCAAACAAACGATAAATCCATTGTCCTTCATTAATGCATGAATTCCTTTTATTTCTCAAACTTGTTCCACAAGGGCCTATTTGCAAAGAAAATAGTGGCTTATTTGCAAAGAAAATAGCTTCATGGGCCTCACTTGGGCCATGGGTTAAACCCATTCCACAAAATGGATAGATTTACTATTCTATCAATTATGGAATAATAGAATTATAGAATTTATCTATTGACTCAGGCTTCATGTTCATAGAATTCAAAATTTTACAAAATTTGCGGATCTTATGGTGGTGGCTAGGGGCTTGGGGTTACCATATCCTAGAATTTTGTAAAGAGTGGGACTTGAGAGGGTATCCATTCTTCACTAATTAGATAAATATAAAACCATCCTATTAAAAAAGGTGAAGGGGAGGAGGAATTTGATAATTTTCCAAATGTTATATGTTACAAAGCAAGATATTGGATAAACAATGAAAACAAAACTATAACAAAGTTATATGATGGTTTATATGAAATTGTTCATCACCCTACAAGGTAGTATAGCAAAGTAAAAAGGTTCATCTAACAAATCTAATCACATGCAAGACTTGTTGCAGAGGGCAACCCGAAAATTCCAAGCTAAATTGAATTCCAATACCCAATATACAATCTTCATGCATCCTTGTCTTCTAATGTACCTAAACCTGGATGGGAGGGAACATCACCCAAAATATAGTAAAAAAAGGTATATGCCTATAAAGGGTGAGTATGTACATATAATAAACACTTGGGGCATTATATTGGGTTGAAAGTGTAAAAAGAGACATTCCCATAAGAAGGGGCTATTTTCAATTAGGTAAGTTCAAAAGATTTATAACAAGAGAAATTAGGCATATGAAAATCTAGAATACAAGTATGAAGAATAAAATGTCTTGCCATATCAAATAACCACAATTTAAAATTTAAAACAATAGACATTTGCATGCATAAACAATGTTGAATAAATATACCTAAAACAGGGCCATAACACCATAGGATCATTCCTAAAAAGTAAGGGTGGAAATGCACAACATGGGCAGAATACACACACCGTTTATAATTACAGTTGTACATAAGTACCACTATTCTAGAAATTATACTCAAACATTTAGCATGCACAAATAGTGGCAGGACTCACATTCCAATCATAATTCACACCAGGTATTATAAGCATAGCAAGAGAGGTCAAAGGACACATTTGAACAGAATAATTCAACATCCATGAGAGTTCATAAGATTGCAAATTAGTAAACAAAATGTTCAACTTTTTATTTCCAAAAAGGTATAGTAGTCAATTATATCCCTCAATATAGGAATTTAGATCACAAACATGATACTTATCAAAATAAAAATAGAGATTGCACATACCTTGTGATCAGACTAAGTATTTAGTAACTCTTTCAAAGATCAGGGTCATGGCTTTCACAACCCAATCACTATATTTGTACTTTACATTAATATGAATTCCATTGATTCTCTTACTTAGGAAGTGACCCTACTCTAAGTTAGAAATATGGACTCAAACCCTATCCCGCTAATTCCATTGTATTTTTTCATTTAAAAAATGTAATTATATATGGTATTTAGATAAACCCATATTTACTTATGAATTTACAAGTTAAATTCATTTCTAAATTTTAAAAAAACTTTAAATGAGAAAAGACTATTGTTCCTAGGATTGTATTGCGAATAAAATTAGTGTGTTATGTGAGAATCTTGGTAACTGATAGCTACTTGATTTCTATTCAAATGTGGGTCAATGAAGAGAAAAAAAACAAATACCTATGGCGAGGGTTACCACAATGAATCAACCCCATGAGTAAGACTGGGTTTTTGCCCCATGGATTGATTTCCCTACGTCTCACGCCATGAGAGCTCCTGCATAGCTTGAAGCTTAGGAGTGAACTTCTACAGTTGATCTCCTTTTCACATGCTATTTTTCCTATGCGTTTCATTCATAATTGCTCATCTTGACATGATTTAGGAATTGTTTATCAACATTATCCTGTGAAACACTATTGTATCAAAATATGAGTATTTTATTGAATTATGTCATTTCATCATAATTTATTTAGACTTATGTTGGTTTTCCTTTGTTTCAACATTTACAACTACTGGTAGAAAAGTCAATGCTACCGACATTAGGTGAAATCCAATAGGGAAATCCCAAAATGTCAGAGCTCAGTGCTACCGAAAGGATGTTCTATTCTACTAAAAGATGGAGTCGGTGTTATCGACTCTCCAACTAGAAAATAAATAGGAACCAGACTTTATGGTTTTGGTTCCACTGACACCCTAGTGATTGGTACCGACTTTTGCATCCAGAACAAGTCAAAACTCACAGGAATAAACTTGGTGCCATTGACATACAAATTGGTAGTACTGACACCTATCAGGGTTTCAATTCAGTCGACAACTCGGTTCCACTGACTTTCCTATCGGAAGTACCCACTTTGTGCAATCAGAGCAGATTAAATATTAAGATAGATTCGACGGATGAGACTGAATGACGATCTGAGTCACTTATGACCTAAGGGGAGTTCGGTCATATCAAGAGATCAAGTTCTATCACATTTTAGTAGAGTCGAGAGAGGAGGAGACGAAGGAGATGACCACATACTGGACGATTTGAGCACCTCTATGAAGTGGATTTGCAGTCTGACTATTGCCAATCAAGGCGCTCACCAGAGGGGATCATCAAACCTATTTCTCCAAGGGTTTTCATTAATTTCCTAATGTTTAGATCTTTGTCTCTCTCTTCCTTGTTGTATTTGTTGATAGAAATCATGCGGAGATAATCCCCTTGTTCCTTAGGACCCAAGAGTAGCCTGGTTTTGCATTGTAATTAACTATAATAATTTAGTTTATATAATTTCCTTGATTTTGGATGTAAATCTATGATTGCTTAATGGAATTCCTATGCTTGATCACTACAATCAATTTCTTAGACCATTAATTGCTTCGGGAGAGGGATTAAGGGTTGGATAAGTCATATATTTACATAGCTAATATCGTGCCTCAGGAGAGGGTCCACGATTGTGAAGGGAATAATGTAGAGTTTTCACTAATGCATCTATCTAATTCTAAAATTGCTACAGAAGTGGGGTTGGTCTTAGTATAGGTAGTGCATTATGTTATGGGAGTGGGTAATACTTGCTACACGTCCCTTGGTCCAGGGTTAAGGGTAAATGATTATTAATGAAATAGAGTTAAATGCAATGTATACCGTGGTGAAACCATAATCCCAAGGAATCCATCAATATCTAATCACATTCCACTTAATTTAGATTTCAGTTTCTATTCTTAGCAACAACCATTCACTCCTTTCTTCAGTCTAGCTAAGTAGGTTATAGTTAGTAGTAGAATCTAGAGTACGTTTCCCTGAGTTTGAAATTCGAGCCTCATGGGCTTATACTACTCAATTTGTACACTTGCATTTTGCACGCACAGTTCAGGAATGTTAGAAGTCACCTCAACTTCCCTCGCTAATTATGGAAGTAAGTTTGATTGATGATGAATCCTCCACCCCCACCAACCTCATGGTCACCTCACCCATCCACTTTGGGGCAGATAAGGATACCCAAAGGCCATCCAACAATCAACTACAAACCTCAATCTATTGAGACACTCCCTCCAACAAGCATTCCCTATGCCCATCAAGGTAGTCATCTACCTAATTTCTTCTCTTGTTTTCATTTTACTTTTCTTATATAACTAATTATATTATTATTTAGGTAATATTGTATTAAAAAAGGAAATAAAAATCTAATAAATTTATTTAATAACATAAATTGGTGAGCTAATTGTATCTAAATATATTATCATCATAAAGTTGATCTATTATTTTCGTGAAATACATAGGTGAAGAATAATATGATTAGTTACAATGAGTATAGAATATATAATCAATGGTTAGAAATGAAACATAATTAGGACAGAAATATTCCATTATTCAATTTACTATGCGAACTATGTTCCATCATATTTGATCAAATTTGACTATTTCTTTATATCAACTCATGTGTTGGATGTAATAACTTACAAACGTGAAATGATGAAAAAATAATATTTGAAGTTATTAATTGGGGAAAATAAATAAAGAATTTATGATTTTTTAGGTCTTATATCATTGTCTCCTACCTTTATATATTTGGAAGTTATAAATTAATGAAACATATTACTATGTGTACGTGAAGATGAGGTTTATTAATATATTCCATAGTCATATGTGTGGTTGTATGAAATTATTATGATCCTATGGTACATCATAAATAGGATTTTCAAGAATAATATTAATTGTGTTTCACATAGTGATAGTCATGGGGCAATAGGACACCCTCAGTTACTAACTAAGGGAAAGAATGATAATCTCCTAATGATATTTATAAGTAAATTTGAAACTAATCAATCATATAGTTAAATAGAAGGTATTTCTTGCTATACCTTGAAACTTTGGATCTCATTGAACATTGATTATGAAACACCTTGGATCTTTGTTTTGAATATAGGTACCTAAATCTTCTATACATTATTGTTCTATATCATCACTCTTGACAAGCATGCACTGAATTATTAGAAGTGGTAAATTATGATGATCTAGACTTTTCTCTTTGCTCTTGTATGTACTATCTACTTCATCTTTGCATGATTTTCTCACTCTTTTTCCAATCCCATGATTTGATGCATTTTGATGGTTAACTGTACTATCTTGTGTACTTATAATAAATGACGACACTCAATTTAACTTAAACCCTAGTTTTTGACTACATTATACATCGCCCCTCTTAATCCCTATTTTTATCTCAACTATATTCCTCTCTACTCTAATATTGTTGTCATAATGTAGACAAATCATTAACATTTCCAATACACAAAATTTCATTCAATTTGGAATTCAGATGAGGAAGATATGGATTGTGTAACATCCCTGACCTGGGTTATGGCTTAACCCTAGAAGTTTCACTTAAGCAAGTTATTTACAAACTTGTTCTAATATTTTGAAAAGTAATTAAGACTCTTTGTGAAGTTTATTTTCAAGTGTGAGCTTAATTGCAAACTATTTGTGCATTATATGATAATCTGAGTGAAAACTGCAAATTACCCAAAATGTAGGGTTGATATGCATATTGCCACCTTTAGAGTGTCCCTAATCCCTCTATGTATCATTTATAGGAGAGAGAAAGAAGGAGACACCATGTTTAAATCATCTTTGAGTAATGGTACTCTTGGTGATGAAAAGACTAGAAAGGATTGAATTTAAAGCCCTTATTAGAGTTGTATCGGGTTGTAGACTTGTAATGGGAATGCCTATTGGCTAAGGAGACATAAAGGGGATCCCATATCGGTTTGTGGACTCTTGGAAAAGGCCATGAAGACCTAATCACCTCAGGGAAGTAATCCATGATGAGATATATTCTCCTTGCAAAAAGTGAATCGGTTTGCTTTATTTGTGAGATAAAAATGAGATATCTTCTCCAACAAGATAAGGAATGGCCGAGATATTATCCCTAGATTATCCTCTAGACTTTTGCATGTCAAGATAAGTGTGTGTTCATGCATGTACATGTGTCAACCATGCATGGACACGTGTCACCTAGTAGCATATGGTGAAGACACCTCTTATACATTCTCTTTCATCTAATCCAAGTATATATACTTCTCCTTCCACCTACTTATGGAAGTTTATGAACCCCACATCTTTCTTTCTTGGAGATATCATCCATACCACTTAGATATCGTGCATAGTAGCTCAAGGAGAAAGGGAAGCTTGATCACCAAGCTTAAGGTAAGGCCATGGTCATTTTCAACCTTGGTTGAAGTATGATTTTGGGTTATAGATATTCCTCTCTTTTCTTCTTCACCAAGTTCTTAACTATGGTGATTTATTGTATGTGGAGGAGTTGTAAATGAGCCTTGGACCTTGGATAAGCTCATATTCAACCTTAGGGACGTGAAGCTTTGTATATTGGAGACTTTGAAGTTGTTCATAAGACGGGTTATATAACTTGAACCCAACTATGTTATTATTCACCTTCAATATTGTTGAACTTGTTGATATACTTTCAATTTTTGAATTCCTTTGATTAATTGATGATCCTTTGAGTTCCAAGAGTATCTTATGAATATTTTCCACGATCTAGAACAGAAAGAGTAGGAGTCTAGAGGTTGATTATGATGACATCATCAAGGTCCAACCCGATATGGGTTGAAGCACCTCTAAATCCGATATGATGGGGTGAACACACCATTAACTCGATATGGTAATAAGTAGGTACTTCTTGCCTGATATGATGATGAAGTGCATACCTCATACATGATATGTTGTTAAGAAAACACTATGTGAATGATATGAGATCAAGTCATGCACCTTATGCACGATAGGGAACCAAGCATGAACTCTAACCCGATATAGCAAAACCCTAGAGGATAAGTAACCCAACATGTTGATATGAGCACACCATAAACACGATATGTTGAGGAGTGTATACCTCATGGGTGGTATGAGTGAAACCTATATACACCATGAGCATGATATTGGGTCAAGAATTTACCTTCTACATGATATGGTGTTAGGACTATACCCTAACCCGATATGGGTTGAAAACCCTAGATGGGATGAGAAATCTGATATGAAATCCAAGATGAAGAGTAACTCGATATAGTGGTGAGTGATACCACATGAATGATAAGAGTGATACCTACATATACCTTATGCACGATAGGAAGTCAAGTCCATATTCCATGCATGATATGGTGTCAAATGGATGTTATAGCCAATATAGTGTTGAAACCCTAGATGATGGAATTGAACCCAGCACACAATTATTGGTTTGTGATGGGTTGTTTTAAAGCACTCAACTAGATATCTAGATTGTTGTTCAAATATATGATGGGACTAATACTTGGAAGGAATAAAAGGATATGAGCACAATGATTTACCCAACATAGAAACTCGATATGGAATCCAACATGGAAACCCGATATGGAATATGATATAGAAACTTGATATGGAATCAAACATAGAAACCGATATGGTATGAGATACTTGAACGATACCATGATGAGGCAAATACCCTATGCACAACATGGTGCATACCTTGTGCATAATATGGTAGCAAGTATACCCTTTGTAACATCCCTGACCTGGGTTATGCTTTAACCCTAGGTGTTTTAATTAAGAAAGATGATTATATGCTTAATCTTATCTTGTGAAAAGTAATTAGGACTCATGATGAACTTATGTTTCAATTTTGGTCATGTTTGAACAATGTTGAAGCAATGTTTGCTTATTTTGGACTAAAGTGCAAATTACCCAAGTTGAGGGGTTAAATTGCAAATGTTACATAATAATATGTTCCTATGACGTTGAGACATCATAATAATGAATATGATGTAGTGGTATGGTTCCCATAAGCTTGGGCACCAAGATAGAGTTGGTTGGACAATGTTTGTGCATTAAAACCTAGTTTTGGTGTAATGTGCAATTTACCCCAAACCCAGGGTGCAATATGTAAAATACCACTTCAATAAGGTCCCTAATGTTTCTTGGAATCAAGTAGAGCAAATAAAATGAGAGGGGCGCCTCATTTGAATTAAGTTGGAGGAGAGAGAATCTTGATATTAAAATAATCAAGATTTAATCCTAATTGAAACCCTAATTCGATTTAGGGCAAAAATAAATGTATTAATTAAAGGGCCTTCAACCAAAATTAAAATGGTTGAATTCATATGTGTGTGTGACATCCTTGAGCCTTGCAAGGACCACGAAAATATCCAAGGGAGTGGATAACTCACACACAGTTTTATAAGAAAAAGAAATATCCACTCACATATGGATATTAATATAATATGAATTGAGGTGCTTAATTTGCTTTTCTTTAAATCATGGATAATTGAGAGGAATAAGAGGCAAAAAAGATAGCCTCGTCCCTAAGGAAGATGATGGGGAAGAGGCGGCCACATTTTTGGGATTAAATGGATTTTTGCAAAGCATATTCTCTCTCATTGAATTTTTATAAAAGAACCTTTTATAAGCCAAATGGAAGGCTTTTTCGACCCCACTTCTTCTCCTTGCTTGGGAAACGACCAAGGGAGATTGGGAGGGTCAGGAGGACGACCCCCAACCTGTTGGTAAGATTCTTGATCCATTTCACTTTGATTCCATGGTGGAAATCGAAAATAAATTATGGATTTCTTCCTATTTCGATCTCCTCTTCAATTCTAACCATTCCTTTTCACTCATATCTTGAGGACGAGCCTTGGAATGGTGAAGGGAGTTGCATCCATCATTTTTCCATGAACATGGAGCTTTGGAGCTCAATTGGAGGCGGGTTTTATAACTTGAAACCCTAACTTTGTTATTGCATTCAATTCCCCATCAAATAATGATCATTTCTCTATTTACAATTAATGATTTGGTTGATTGATGCAATTTCCATGGAAATCACAGAAGGTTTCGTGGGTCTAGAGCTTGATGATGATGACATCATCATAAGAACACACCTCCCCAAATATCTAGACCAAACGGTTTCAATCAAATGTCCAAACGGTTTGTGTTTTGGAACAAACGGTTTCAAACCGTTTGGAATGAAACGATTTCACTAAACCGCATAGAAGCAAATAGTTTAAGACCATTTGGTGATGTTGACCAGGGTTGACCGTTTGGGGACTTGTTCATAATGATCTAGGTTAATGACCCACCAATTATTATTGATTAACTCCAATTGGTTCATGATTTGAGGGTCCATCAACCACCTAAACCCTAATCGGGTTGAGTGCTGATTTCATAAGTGATTGAGTTTGAAATTTGGGTTGATTGACCCAAACGGTTTCAAAACCATTTGGGAATCACCCAAACGGTCTCAAGACCGTTTGGAGGTCAACCAAGACCGTTTGGAGGTCCAGGGTTGAGTATGGTTAAGTATTTGAAGATTCAAACATATGGTATGAACCCTAATCGGGTAAGTGCTGATTTTGCAATTGAATGAGTTGATGCTTTGGGTTGATTGACCCAAATGGTTTCAAAACCATTTGGGGATCACCCAAACGGTCTCAAGACCGTTTGGGGGTCACCCAAGACCGTTTGGAGGTCTAGGGTTAAGTTTGTTCAAGTGTTTGAAGGTCCAAAGATACCAAATTGAAATACAATTAAGTGTTGATTTGGTGACCAATCCTAGGATCCAAACCCTAATTGAATGATATGGTTAATGATGATATGATGGGAAAACGGTCTCAAGACCGTTTGGATGTCATCCAAACGATCCCAAGACCGTTTGGGGGTCACCCAAGACCGTTTGGAGGTCTAGGGTTGACTATGGTTAGGTGATTGAAGATCTAAAGGTAATAAGTTGAAGTGCAATCAAATGCTGATTTGGTGATCAATCCAATGATCCAAACTTTGATGGATTGACTTGGATTTTGATGTTGACATGGGAAAACGGTCTCAAGAACGTTTGGAGGTCATCCAAACGACCTCAAGACCGTTTGGGGTTAGGTCATACCCAATTTGGATGATGATCCAATGGTTTTAAAGTAACTAGTTTCACATTGGTTAATGTTGAAGGATCATCGATTCCAAACCATAATCCAATTGATTCAAACCCAAATTGATGATCAATTGAGGGTCAATTGAGGGTAAAATCAGTTCAAGGTTGACCTATTTAACTCAATTGAAGTATGGTGATAGGTCCAATTGATGATTGGATACATGAATTCAATCATTGAAGGAACCAACATTGGAAACCCTAATTCAATTTGATTGGTTGAGACCATATTTGGTCCATGCGGTTTTAAGGAGGTTTGGACCAAACGGTCTCAAGACCGTTTGGGACCAAACGATCCGAAACCCGTTGAGTCCATGCGGTTTCAAAAAGGTACTTTAGCAAACAGTTTCAAGTACTTGCTTTAGCAAACGGTCTCAAGCACCACCTTTACCAAACGGTTTCAAACCATTTGAACTTTGAAAGACTAAGACCGTTTGGGGCTCAAGTAGTCAAGATTGATTGAGGATTCAATTGGTTAATCCACTTGGACACCTATTGTAATTGAAGATTCAATTGGTCATATCAATTGGATACCTTATGTAATGGAGGTCCAATGTAATTGAATCTCTTGAGAATTAAGATGATGAATGATCCATTGATCCAATGATGATTAGTAATGATAATCAATGAAGGTACAAGGTTGAAACCCTAATAGTACCTAAGTGATTAGTGACAATTTAGGGATGAACCCTAATTGCTTATAGGAACAATGAGGTGGTACTCTATGTTAATCACAGTTGTATGTACTTGATTGAAGGGTTGATATGACCTAATCAAGTTGAGAAGATGATAGCATGAGGTTCATACATGAATATGATTCATGAGGTGATTAAGGGTATGATTCTTAAGCAAAGAAATCATGAAACCCTAATCATGAACATAAACCCTAATTGACAGGGCTATTGAACTCTAACCCTAATTGAGGGCAATTCTGAATGAAATCCTAATCCAAGGTGAGGATGTAACCCTAATCTAGGGTAATGATATATGAAACTCCAATTTAGGGAAATGAGATGTAAAACCCTAATTGGAGATGAATAGTAGACCCAGGATGTGGGTAACCATAGTGGAAACCTTAATTGAGGTTGATTCCATGTGGATCCCTAATTGAGGTTGATTCAATGTGAATCCCTAATTGAGGTTGATTCCATGTGAATCCCTAATTGAGGTTGATTCAATGTGAATCCCTAATTGAAGTTGATTCCATGAGAAACCCTAATTGAGGGTGATGCCATGAGAAATCCCTAGTTGGGATGAATAGTAAACATTAAGTATAGGCAATGAGATGTGGAATCCTAATGAAGGGTGATGCGATATGCAATCCTAACTCTAATGAAGTATGATAGCATGTGAAATCCCAAAGCCCTAATAAAGGGTAAAGGTATGTGAAACCTTGATTGAAGTTATAATACATGAAGCCTTAATCTTGAACAACATGATGACAACCCAGAACCCTAATAATAAAACAGTGGGTAAAACCTTATAAGGGTGAAATATCATAAATGGTTGATTATAGGCAAGCTTATTGTAAGCAATGCCTTAACCTGAGATGAGTTCATATCATTAAAGATAATTGGACCATTCTTATGTGTAACCTATGTACTTCATGGTAAGAGTGATAGGTTAGTGGATGAAAGGATTAAGATGGAAAATACCTTAATCCAAGATAAGCTGATAACTTAAGAAAGTTGGAAGTAATGAGGTAAGTGATACATCAAGATATGAAAGACTTCACAGTTCGCATCTCAAAGTTGATATACTTTGATAACTATAAAATCCTAATGTGAGATGGGAAATCTTAACCCTAAATTGGGTAATGGGACATGAGAGATCATAATATGATATGAATAGTAAGCCCTAACCCTATTGAGGGAATAGAGGTGTTACTATTGTATTACATGAAGTAATATGTTATCGTTGCCTAGGGAGAGGTGACAAGATGTTTAATGGCCTTGTGAGCCATATGGTTAAATGTTGCCTAGTGAGAGGTGACAAGATTCTTTATGGGCCTTATGAGCCATTAGAGCAATTGTGGCATAGTGAGAGGTACCAAAATGATTATAAAAGTTTATTATAAGAAAGGATAATGTTTTAATAAACTTAATAAGAGGAACAAATGTATTCAATAAAGTATGTGTAAAGCTATATAGGCTAACCTCAGGGTTTAGAGCCTAAAGTATTATGTGATGATCAATGATGAGTTAAAGGAATTAAATTCCATGAGTTGTGTAATCAAGGTTGGTTAAAGTCCAATGCCTGACTGTGAAATTAGGATTAGTTAGAGTCCAATGCCTGGCTGTGAAATCAGGATTGATTAGAGTCCAATGCCTGGTTGTGAAATCAGGATTGGTTAGAGTCCAATGCCTGGCTGTGTAATCAGGTTTGGTTAAAGTCCAATACCTGGCAGAGGTGTAATACCTATAATCAGGGTTGGTTAAAGTCCAATGCCTGGATGTGTAATCAGGGTTGGTTAAAGTCCAATGCCTGGCTGTGTAATCAGGGTTGGTTAAAGTCCAATGCCTGGCTGTGTAATCAGGATTGGTTAAAGTCCAATGCCTGGATGTGAAATCAAGGTTGGTTAAAGTCCAATTCCTGGCTATGAAATCAGGATTGGTTAGAGTCCAATGCCTGGCTGTGTAATTAGGTTTGGAGAAATCCAATATCTGGCAGAGGTGTAATGCCTGTAATCAGGGTTGGTAGTGTCCAATGCCTGGCGGTGTAATCAGGTTTGGAAGAGTTCAATACCTGGCAGAGGCTAAATGCATGTAGTGATAACACATGATTGGTAATAACCCAATGCATGTAATGATGATTTAGGATTGGTATTAATCCAATTCTTGTATTGATGATAAATGAGTACATGGTAGATATATCTCTTTATTTGTTTAACAGGTTGGCTAAGGCCAACAGAATGAAACAAGAATGTTTCATGGGTGACATAACAAGATGATGAATGTCACAAGAAAAGTTTGATATGACGGTATAACATGTTGGATAAATGGTATACATGTCATTCCTATTCCTTATTAAAAGAATAGATGATATATTGCTCTATCATAAATAGTTGCAATGCTTACAAAGTGGAGAATGCTTTAAACTGCTTAACCTCTGCTCAATTTCATATCTTTAATTGCAATACAATGTTTTGGCGGAGAGTTATATCTCCCGCTGGGGCAATTTACAATTGTCTCACCCCCGTGGGATCCAATGTTTTTAGGTGGACGCGGACAAAGAGGCAAGAAACCTTTGGCTGAGAAGGAACAACAACAACATCGAGGACAGTAGTAATATCTCAGGTGGAGATACTGCCTGTCCAGTTGTATATATAGTAGTCCTATGTGTCGTCTCTGTACTCTCAGGTCCTCGGGATTTATAGATAGTGTTTTCATCATCGACTCAAGATTTTGGCTTGATGCCTCGAGGTTTTATGTTGTCTGTACATAATGTTGAATAGAATAGCTGATGTTGTAATCCTCGATAAGAGACAATACATGTTGTGTACTTATGGAATAGAATGTAAATATTATATTTTGGTTCTTGATGAAAAAGATTTCCTATGTGTGGATGTCTTTGCTAAAACTTTTATTTTTAGTGATTTTCAGTCATCCGTTGTAAATGATTCGCTTCCACTTAGTTTATCTTGTGTTTTGTAAGTTGGATGCCACAATTTAGTGGTATCAGAGCTCTACGTTCACTGAGTCTACAGAGACATAGGACTAAGGTAGTAGAGTCTGTTCTGGTCTCATGCAGTGTATCTAATAGTGTCTTCTGCTCATATAAGAGAAGAAGAACTTAAAGATGATTGGGTCACATGAGGAGGTTGCTGCTGAGAGCAACAATGTTGCACCAAGAAGAGGTGCATGGGAGCAGGCAAGAGAGAGACAATTGCCTGAGAATCTCCTAGCTGATCCATCTATGATAAGAAAATCTTTCTTTAAGTATTACTGTTGGGGAATTTAGGGCAACCATGATGTATTTAATGGATCGAGCACTACCAGTGCAACCTAGATTACCAGCCCCTAATGATGATGTTTTGGATATCAACAGGATATGTAATCCACATCAGCAGGTGGAAGTAATGGGAAATGATGAAGTTCTGGACTTAGAACAAGTTTGTGCTCAACCTCAGCCTGTTGAATCAATAAATAGTGAAGGAAAGAATATGTTTCAACCCAAAATCAAAATTTGCTATAGGTGTAGAAAGACTGGACATATTGTAAAGAATTGTCCAACAAAGAACAAGGAAGAGAGAATTGATAAAAGGCCTATCCAAATCCAGGGACAGAGGCCTAATAGTTCCAAAAAGGGAAAGATTTTGGTACCACCAGTACAACCAGGACCTAGTGCACCAAGGCAATGGTCATCTAGAAAGGGTAAAGAACCCTCTAGACCATACCTGGCACCTAGAATTTGCTACCTGTGTAGACAGGTTGGACATCTGGCAAGAGATTGCTCAGCCAGAAATGTTATGGTGAATCAACCTTTGAGGCAGAGTTAGCCTGAGGTAGTAAATAATCCATGAATCATGACAGGTTAGACAAGATAATGTCGTTCAAATATGTCATTTTATGTTTCCCTGGATTTAATTGAGGAAGTAATTGATTGAGTTTTCCTTGTATAGTCCTGTGAGGACTTATGTTTTGCATAGTAAAACATTACAAATGTTTTATGTTGTTCTTACCTCTATGAGAAAAAGATGAGGTATTGAAGAGATGCCTGGATAAAATCCAGTGATGTTAAATCTTATATTTGTGATAATATGAAAAAGAAGGAATATAATAGCATAAAAAGTGCATACTACTTAATCTCAGTATTTATATACCATGGCCAGGTATACAACTATTGATGATAAAGTGAGTATGGAAACTCTTAGATTGTAATCTTTTTGATTGCCCTGATCAAGTAGTCATTCTGATACAATCTAATGAGTATCATGAAATAAGAAGAATGGAATGAATAAATGTGTCCTGTTCTAAGCATAAGAAAGAGAAGTCTGAGATAATCTCATATGTGCATGTTGTATGAGGAACAAAAAGTGTACTCCTCATAAGATAAGAATAAGAATAAGGGAGATGAACCTTGTTCAATAAAGATGTAAGTATAATAAAGATCTTTTCCATAATGAGGAAAATGGGAAATGTGATGAGATCATGAGATGATCATAAACATGCTAGATAATAATAAAGAAAAGGATAATGACATGTAATCATCCTTACAAGTTCCTATGCTAAAGGCAAGGAACCTAGGATGAGACAAAGAGTAAATGCTTCATGAATAGTTGAAAATACATGAATTAATAAGAGTAATATGAATCCTTGTTTTCTTTCCTTTCAGGGACATGGAAATCAAGTGGGTCTTAGGACACTTGATGTGCATAAGATAAATATGTTCATGTGATGGATACTTAGAAAAGTATCAGTTTATCTTGGACTTTAGTTCCAAGATGAGGACATATGTAACAATTAATGTTCCAAGATGAAAGAAAGAGAAAAATGTGATGTGTTTTCAACACATGTGATAGATACCAAGGTGAAAGGTTTTGGTATCTAAGATATATCAGATGGTTTAGGTTGGCTATCTGGAATGGTCAACTATGAAATAAGTCTGATTATATAAAATAATATGAACATCATATGTTAGGGGTTTATGCTTTGCATAAACATGATAAAGAATGTATGATGTCTCTCTGAATAAGAAAAGTGTTATTTGACACAAAGTTGACTCTATAGTCAATGATGAGGAACAGTGAAGCATGTGCCTTGTGTGTTGATTCTATGAGAATCTTGTATGGAAACACTTTGTGCTGATCAAAGTTTTATGGTGTCTCCACAATAAGGATATGTTATGTGAAGACTATATAGTATGATCAATGAAATACATCTGTCTTCCTTTATCTGGATTTCAGGGACGAAATCCTTGTTAGGGGTTTATAATTTGTAACATCCCTGACCTGGGTTATGCTTTAACCCTAGGTGTTTTAATTAAGAAAGATGATTATATGCTTAATATTATCTTGTGAAAAGTAATTAGGACTCATGAGGAATTTATGTTTCAATTTTGGTCCTGCTTGAACAATGTTGAAGCAATGTTTGCTTATTTTGGACTAAAGTGCAAATTACCCAAGTTGAGGGGTTAAATTGCAAATGTTACATAATAATATGTTCCTATGATGTTGAGACATCATAAGAATGAATATGATGTAGTGGTATGGTTCCCATAAGCTTGGGCACCAAGATAGAGTTGGTTGGACAATGTTTGTGCATTAAAACCTAGTTTTGGATTAATGTGCAATTTACCCAAAACCCAGGGTGCAATATGTAAAATACCACTTCAATAAGGTCCCTAATGTTTCTTGGAATCAAGTAGAGAAAATAAAATGAGAGGGGTGCCTCATTTGAATTAAGTTGGAGGAGAGAGAATCTTGATATTAAAATAATCAAGATTTAATCCTAATTGAAACCCTAATTTGATTTAGGGCAAAAATAAATGTATTAATTAAAGGGCCTTCAACCAAAATTAAAATGGTTGAATTCAGATGTGTGTGTTACATCCTTGAGCCTTGCAAGGACCACGAAAATATCCAAGGGAGTGGATAACTCACACACAATTTTATAAGAAAAAGAAATATCCACTCACATATGGATATTAATATAATATGAATTGAGGTGCTTAATTTGCTTTTCTTTAAATCATATATAATTGAGAGGAATAAGAGGCAAACAAGATATCATCATCCCTAAGGAAGATGAGGGGGAAGAGGCAGCCACATTTTTGGGATTAAATGGATTTTTGCAAAGCATATTCTCTCTCATTGATTTTTTATAAAAGAACCTTTTACAAGCCAAATGGAAGGCTTTTTCGACCCCACTTCTTCTCCTTGATTGGGAAACGACAAAGGGAGCTTGGGAGGGTCATTAGGACGACCCCCAACCTGTTGGTAAGGTTCTTGATCCATTTCACTTTGATTCCATGGTGGAAATCGAAAATAAATTATGGATTTCTTCCTATTTCGATCTCCTCTTCAATTCTAACCATTCCTTTTCACTCAAATCTTGAGGACGAGCCTTGGAATGGTGAAGGGAGTTGCATCCACCATTTTTTCCGTGAACATGGAGCTTTGGAGCTCAATTGGAGGCGGATTTTATAACTTGAAACCCTAACTTTGTTATTGCATTCAATTCCTCATCAAATAATGATCATTTCTCTATTTACAATTATTGATTTGGTTGATTGATGCAATTTCCATGGAAATCACAGTAGGTTTCCTGGGTCTAGAGCTTGATGATGATGACATCATCATAAGAACACACCTCCCCAAATATCTAGACAAAACGGTTTCAATCAAATGGCCAAACGGTTTGTGTTTTGGAACAAACGGTTTCAAACTGTTTGGAATGAAACGTTTTCACTGAACCGCATAGAAGCAAACGGTTTAAGACCGTTTGGTGATGTTTACCAGGGTTGACCATTTGGGGACTTGTTCATAATGATCTAGGTTAATGACCAACCAATTATTATTGATTAACTCCAATTGGTTCATGAGTTGAGGGTCCATCAATCACCTAAACCCTAATCGGGTTGAGTGCTGATTTCATAAGTGATTGAGTTTGAAATTTGGGTTGCTTGACCCAAACGGTTTCAAAACCGTTTGGGAATCACCCAAACGGTCTCAAGACCGTTTGGAGGTCAAACAAGACCGTTTGTAGGTCCATGGTTGAGTATGGTTAAGTATTTGAAGATTCAAACATATGGTATGAACCCTAATCGGCTAAGTGCTGATTTTGCAATTGAATGAGTTGATGCTTTGGGTTGATTGACCCAAACGGTTTCAAAATTGTTTGGTGATCACCCAAACGGTCTCAATACCGTTTTGGGGTCACCCAAGACCGTTTGGAGGTCTAGGGTTAAGTTTGGTCAAGTGTTTGAAGGTCCAAAGATACCAAATTGAAATACAATTAAGTGATGATTTGGTGACCAATCCTAGGATCCAAACCCTAATTGAATGATATGATGGGAAAACGGTCTCAAGACCATTTGGATGTCATCCAAATGATCCCAAGACCGTTTGGAGGTCAAGGGTTGACTATGGTTAGGTGATTGAAGATCTAAAGGTAATAAGTTGAAGTGCAATCAAATGCTGATTTGGTGATCAATCCAATGATCCAAACTTTGATTGATTGACTTCAATTTTGATGTTGACATGGGCAAATGGTCTCAAGACCGTTTGGAGGTCATCCAAACGACCTCAAGACCATTTGGGGTCAGGTCATACCCAATTTGGATGATGGTCCAATGGATCTAAAGTAACTAGTTTCACATTGGTTAATGTTGAAGGATCATCGATTCCAAACCCTAATCCAATTGATTCAAACCCTAATTGATGATCAATTGAGGGTCAATTGAGGGTAAAATCAGTTTAAGGTTGACCTATTTAACTAAATTGAAGTATGGTGATAGATCCAATTGATGAATGAATACATGAATTCAATCATTGAAGGAACCAACATTGGAAACCCTAATTCAATTTGATTGGTTGAGACCATATTTGGTCCATACGGTTTTGAGGAGGTTTGGACCAAACGGTCTCAAGACCATTTGAGACCAAACAGTCTCAAGACCGTTTGGGACCAAATGATCCCAAACCGGTTGGGTCCATGCGGTTTCAAAAAGGTACTTTAGCAAACAGTTTCAATTACTTGCTTTAGCAAACGGTCTCAAGCACCACCTTTACCAAACGGTTTCAAACCATTTGAACTTTGAAAGACTAAGACCGTTTGGGGCTCAAGTAGTCAAGATTGATTGAGGATTCAATTGGTTAATCCACTTGGACACCTATTGTAATTGAAGATTCAATTGGATACCTTATGTAATGGAGGTCCAATGTAATTGAATCTCTTGAGAATTAAGATGATGAATGATGCATTTATCCAATGATGATTAGTAATGATAATCAATGAAGGTACAAGGTTGAAACCCTAATAGTACCTAAGTGATTAGTGACAATTAAGGGATGAACCCTAATTGCTTATAGGAACAATGAGGTGGTACTCTATGTTAATCATAGTTGTATGTACTTGATTGAAGGGTTGATATGACCTAATCAAGTTGAGAAGATGATAGCATGAGGTTCATACATGAATATGATTCATGAGGTGATTAAGGGTATGATTCTTAAGCAAAGAAATCATGAAACCCTAATCATGAACATAAACCCTAATTGACAGGGCTATTGAACTCTAACCCTAATTGAGGGCAATTCTGAATGAAATCCTAATCCAGGGTGAGGATGTAACCCTAATCTAGGGTAATTATATATGAAACTCTAATTTAGGGAAATGAGATGTAAAACCCTAATTGGAGATGAATAGTAGACCTAGGCTATGGGTAACCATAGTGGAAACCTTAATTGAGGTTGATTCCATGTGGATCCCTAATTGAGGTTGATTCAATGTGAATCCCTAATTGAGGTTGATTCCATGTGAATCCCTAATTGAGGTTGATTCAATGTGAATCCCTAATTGAAGTTGATTCCATGAGAAACCCTAATTGAGGGTGATGCCATGAGAAATCCCTAGTTGGGACGAATAGTAAACATGAAGTATAGGCAATGAGATGTGGAATCCTAATGAAGGGTGATGCTATATGCAATCCTAACTCTAATGAAGTATGATAGCATGTGAAATCCCAAAGCCCTAATAAAGGGTAAAGGTATGTGAAACCATGATTGAAGTTATAATACATGAAGCCTTAATCTTGAACAACATGATGACAACCTAGAACCCTAATAATAAAACAGTGGGTAAAACCTTATAAGGGTGAAATATCATAAATGGTTGATTATAGGCAAGCTTATTGTAAGCAATGCCTTAACCTGAGATGAGTTCATATCATTAAAGATAATTGGACCATTCTTATGTGTAACCTATATACTTCATGGTAAGAGTGATAGGTTAGTGGATGAAAGGATTAAGATGGGAAATACCTTAATCCAAGATAAGCTGATAACTTAAGAAAGTTGGAAGTAATGAGGTAAGTGATACATCAAGATATGAAAGACTTCACAATTAGCATCTCAAAGTTGATATATTTTGATAACTATAAAATCCTAATGTAAGATGGGAAATCTTAACCCTAAATTGGGTAATGGAACATGAGAGATCATAATATGATATGAATAGTAAGCCCTAACCCTATTGAGGGAATATAGGTGTTACTATTGTATTACATGAAGTAATATGTTATCGTTGCCTAGGGAGAGGTGACAAGATGTTTAATGGCCTTGTGAGCCATATGGTTAAATGTTGCCTAGTGAGAGGTGACAAGATGCTTTATGGGCCTTATGAGCCATGAGAGAAATTATGTCATAGTGAGAGGTACCAAAATGATTATAAAAGTTTATTATAAGAAAGGATAATGTTTTAATAAACTTAATAAGAGGAACAACTGTATTCAATAAAGTATGTGTAAAGCTATATAGGCTAACCTCAGGGTTCAAAGCCTAAAGTAGTATGTGATGATCAATGATGAGTTAAAGGAATTAAATTCTATGAGCTGTGTAATCAGGGTTGGTTAAAGTCCAATGCCTGGCTGTGAAATTAGGATTGGTTGGAGTCCAATGCCTGGCTGTGAAATTAGTATTGGTTAGAGTCCAATGCCTGGATGTGAAATCAGGATTGGTTAGAGTCCAATGCCTAGATGTGTAATCAGGTTTGGTTAAAGTCTAATACCTGACAGAGGTGTAATACCTATAATTAGGGTTGGTTAAAGTCTAATGCCTGGATGTGTAATCAGGGTTGGTTAAAGTCCAATGTCTGGCTATGTAATCATTGTTGGTTAAAGTCCAATGCCTGGCTGTGTAATCAAGATTGGTTAAAGTACAATGCCTGGCTATGAAATCAGGGTTGGTTAAAGTCTAATGCCTGGCTATGAAATCAGGATTGGTTAGAGTCCAATGCATGGCTGTGTAATCAGGTTTGGAGAAATCCAATACCTGGAAGAGGTGCAATGCCTGTAATTAAGGTTGGTAGTGTCCAATGCCTGGCGGTGTAATCAGGTTTGGAAGAGTCCAATACCTGGCAGAGGCTAAATGCATGTAGTGATAACACATGATTGGTAATAACCCAATGCCTGTAATGATGATTTAGGATTGGTATTAATCCAATTCCTGTATTGATGATAAATGAGTACATCGTAGATATATCTCTTTATTTGTTTAAAAGGTTGGATAAGGCTAACAGAATGAAACAAGAATGTTTCATGGGTGACATAACAAGATGATGAGTGTCACAAGAAAAGTTTGATATGATGGTATAACATGTTGGATAAATGATATACATGTCATTCCTATTCCTTATTAAAAGAATAGATGATATATTTCTCTATCATAAATAGTTGCAATGCTTACAAAGTGGAGAATGCTTTAAACTGCTTAACCTCTACTCAGTTTCATATCTTTAATTGCAATACAATGTTTTGGCGGAGAGTTATATCTCCC
Organism: Alisma plantago-aquatica; assembly: GCA_963693085.1. Lineage (NCBI taxonomy): Eukaryota > Viridiplantae > Streptophyta > Magnoliopsida > Alismatales > Alismataceae > Alisma > Alisma plantago-aquatica. The sequence goes on along the minus strand of OY856409.1, from coordinate 645,544,310 downwards.
ACTGGGGCAATTTACAATTGTCTCACCCCCGTGGGATCCAATGTTTTTAGGTGGACGTGGACAAAGAGGCAAAAAACCTTAGGCAGAGAAGGAACAACAGCAGCATCGAGGACAACAGTAATATCTCAGGTGGAGATACTACCTGTCCAGTTGTATATATAGTAGTCCTATGTGTCGTCTTTGTACTCTCAGGTCCTCGGGATTTATAGATAGTGTTTTCATCATCGACTCGAGATTTTGGCTTGATGCCTCGAGGTTTTATGATGTCTGTACATAATGTTGAATAGAACAGCTGATGTTGTAATCCTTGAGAAGAGACAATACAGGTTGTGTACTTATGGAACATAATGTAAATATTATATTTTGGTTCTTGATGAAAAATATTTCCTATGTGTGGATCTCTTTGCAAAAAGTTTTAATTTTTAGTGATTTTCAGTAATCCGCTGCAAATGATTCGCTTCCGCTTAGTTAATCTTGTGTTTTGTAAGTTGGATGTCACACCCTTATACCCGATATGTGGTCAAACACCTAGCTCATACATGATATGAGAATGACTTAAGGTGATAAGAACTAAGTGATAGACAACCCGACATGGGTACACGATATAGAATAGGGGATACACCCTAAAACCCGACATGGTCATATGGGTACACCATGATGCCTGAGATAGATACACGATATGGTGGTAAGGTATATCCTAAAATAAATATGGTAGCATACACTCTATGATGCCCGATATGGTAGGAATATTTTTTAATCCAATATATTTGACTAATTGACATATGATGTGTGTTGAAATTAAATGCAACATCAAGGTGCAATAAATTAATGCAATTGGACAGTTGTAACTAAGTGCTCTCAATATCCTATTAGGGATGAAAAAGAATCTAAGATTCGAATGATACTCATATAATGAGTATATAATGATACTCCTGGTATGAAAGGAGTATGAATTAGGGTTGACCTTTTATTATGTGACTTTGAAACTCTAAGTGATTATTAAAGGTAAATCTTAAGTGAATGGTGATGTTATACACTTACAACCTTAATCGGTTAGATTGAGAAATCCTAAACCTAATAATGGGAAGGATGTATTTCTCTTATATCACATAGTGATGATGTGAATTTGAAACTCTATTTGGTTAAAATCGGCAATCCTAACCCTAATAAAGGGAAGGATGTATTTTTCTTGAATTGCATAGTGATGTCATATATTGTTAGAGTTTTTATCATGAAATGCAAACTATTCAAGAATTACGAGATGATGAACATAGCCAGGTATGAGCTATGATGTTTTATATGGTACAAATTTAAATGAGCCTTGTGAGCCATGTTAAATATATGTACAACAAGTATAATGATTATACAGTATGATATCTTAAAAGATAGTTGTTTCCTAGTGAGAGGTGACAAGATATTTAATGAACCATGTGAGCTATATGAAATATTTGTACAATAAATGTGTTGAATACCTTGGTTTGAGGATCTAGAGGTAATATTTACCTGTTACAGAGGTAACAATGCTTAGTGATAATCTAAGGGTTTGAATACCCAAATCCAATAATGATGATGATGATGATGATGTTAAAGGATGAGAATTCCCAATATTGTGATAAGGGACTGAGATCCCGAGTGTTATACATTCCAAGTGTTCCAAAGATCTTAAAAGTACTACACCTTTCTTTCTAGCATCTGTTATAATTCATGTTTGAAACTTGGTTGATGCTAAAAGATATTGTAATGTACCTAATTAATTGAGTCAAATCTCATCATGTAGTTTCCCTGACCATAGATCCATTCAGTGTTAGAAATTGTTGATGGTGAAACGAGTTTAACTCAGAGAGCATAGTTTTTAATATGCGGGGGTGAAGGATGAAGTATATCCATATGTCCCAATGAAGAATCAATATCACACCTTCCTTATTTATCACGGGATGATGTGAATCTCCTGACCAAATAAGAAATTGATGTGTAAAGTCCTTCTTCATTCTAAGTGGTATCGGGATTGAAGTATAAAATCTCCCGATCAGGTAAGGAATTGATGTATAATCTTCCTTTTCCTTATAAACTGAGAAAGCTATGTGGTCTTCTCCCAAAGAGAATGCATGCTACAGCAGTAAATCTATAGAGAAGATGCCTCTATACCCTGGCATGCCATTTGTAGATAACAGAAGATGTCCTGCAAGCTGCTGACACGAGATGTCCTGCTCTACTAAGTGGTCTCACACTGACCGAGACATGTGAGGTCTTGACAGCCGGCTCTGCCATTGACCTTGTATGGTACCAATTTTGACTTACTAGTGGTCGGTTGGAGCATGAACGACATACTTCATCTCCTCAGGGCATAAGTGTGATTGTAATATGTAATCACCCGTGTAGCGTATTTGCTTAAGGATCAAATACGGAAGACATTGGTTGATGTACATTCCCTTTTTATACATCTTAGTTGAGTAGATGTTATTTATGTTTCTTTGTATTCCTTGTAAAGTGAATAGATGATTTATTGCTCTACCATAGATAGATGCATCATTTTTAAGCAAAGAGATTACTTTGTTCTGCTTATAACAGTGATTAATCATGCATGTTAATATAAAAAAGAACCTCTATTCAATTTTATACTGCTAACCTGTGATAATAATATTGTCGATAGAGAGTTATATCTCTCACTGGGACTATTCTCTCACCTCGTGGGATCCATAATTTTTAGGTGGACATGTATAAGGAGTTAGAGACCTTTCTACAAAAGGAGAACAACAGCTGGGATAACAGTAATAGCTTAGGTTGAGTGTACTGTCTGTCATGTCTTGTAGATAGAAGTCCTATGTGTCGTCTATGTATTCTCAGGTCCTTGGAGTCAATACATAATGGCTCATGAACGATCTGAGATTTTGGCTTGTATGCCTCAAGGTTTTATGTTGCTTTAGTATATGTTTTGACAGAGCAACAGTTATATGTTGTCCTTGAGATGAGATGAAATAGTGTATGTACAATGTGAATCATGATATGTATACATTTTCAATCTCTCAGTAAGAGTTTCTTGGTATTGAATCTCCTTACAAAATGGTTTTAATTTTTTGTGATTTTTGTTAATCCACTGTTTATGGCAATTCCACAATTATTTACTGGTGATGGCTTGATTTGTTTTGGTTCGTCACAGATTGGGACTCTTTGGCCCGCTCAACAGAACATGGCCCAACCTCTAGCCTGTGTCTTCTCCTCCTCTCACTGTGGGAGTGATCCATTTTGACCCTTCAATAAAATCATGTGGATTCCCACATCGCATCCAAATCTCCTCATATATATTCAACCCAGGGATTGTACCTTGTACACTACATTGCAGCAGCTACTTTATGTTGTGCTTACCCCCATTTTACCCCTCTTCTTATCCCATTTCCCCCCTATTTGGCTGACTTTCTTCATCTCTTTCTTTTACACCCTTTTTCCCCTTTATTCATGTGCAAAATCATCCTCCTCTTGGCTCACCACAAACCCCAATGCCTAGTAGCTCCGCTAAGGTGCTGCTTTGACTCCAGTCATGACCAAATGCCTTTTACCCCAGTGTTGGCTTCGTAGGACACCCACGTCTGCACCCAGCCACCTCGTGCCACCCTTCCTCCTCATGTTCCTCTTTCCCCCTTTCTTTTTGGTAAGGGTTTTGTTATGGTAGAGATTCCCTAGCATAGGCTGGATCGACAAGGATGAGGATCAATGTGCTTCCAAATTGCCAAGACACACTAAGGTCCTAGATCCAACACCCTCCATCACCAACCTCACCTTCTCTCACCCTCTTGTATGCACTATCTCTCTCTCTTTCTTTCTCTCCATCTCTCTCTCACTGGAGAGGACCTCACTCATGTCTCACCCACTCAAGGAGTGCCATGCACCACTTGGGCCTATAACCTCAGCTCATGAGCTCTCAACCCCAACCGCTCTCAACCATACAATGTGCCCACCTCAATTTGTGTGCACTCACCCCATGTCATGCACACACATTGTCCATCACCTAGGGCAGTTCCCATCTGTGAGCCCACATGTGCCTCAACATGCTATAGTGTGAGCCCGAGAAGAGCCAACACCATGCCAATGGCCTATTTGTAGCCTATTTAGGTGATACCCCCTAAAAATCCTAGTTAATCTGGTTTTCTTTAAAGTAACACAACTCCCAAACCTTTAATTCAAACACCATGATATTGTTGGTGATATGCCCTGAGAGCCAATCATATGATGATTGTAATGGCACATCTTATAGTTGATTTGAATATTAATAAAGGCAATTCTAGTTATTGTGTTTGTTTAAATATGGGATAATGAATAAATATAATGATGTCATAAGAATGTATGACTCAATGATGTGATTTCAGGTTGTGGGCCTAAATATGATATCATGTGTATGTTAAGAGTATTCATTGTTATATTAGTCTTTATTATGATATTATTGCGGATATGAAGACAACACAAATACATAAAGACTAGTATGTGTGTTGATTGAAGACTATGTATCATTATTCATGATATTGGATATCAAATCAAACACATAGGTACTTGTTATGAACAAGTAACTGGACAAACCCACCTTGAGTGTGATACATGGAGGCCAATTATGGTTGTCATAATCACATTTCAATGTGACAATGGTGGTTGTGGTCCTTAGTCTTGAAGTCACCACAATGATTGTATGTTGTTCAATGTACTTCAATGCTACTCAACGTGACCTACAATAAGATTTTCTATACAAGTAGTGCTTGTGTGGATTGTGACACATGTGTATTGTTGTAAGTGACATAGACAGAAGTTGTCCCTCCCCTTGAAGTGATATCCCAACCACTTGATGAGTGATACTATCAAATGCATGGACGTGCTCATGTGATTCAATATGTGGCATTGATCTCATGTGTTTCTCAATAGTCTACTCTAGATCAAGGAACAAAGACTGAACATTAAGAGTATGACATTTCCATGCCTCATATTCAAATTGGATATCAGAGACAAAGGGATTATACAATCACTATAACATTGGTCAAAATACTAGGTTAAGTTGTTCTCCAACTTCTCCATTTAATTGGGTAGCAAAGAAGTCTTTCTAGACACCAATCATTGCTTGTGGAATCATAATTTGATTATGAACATCACTATAAATGTAATTTGGAAAATATAGAGTGGCATGCATAAGATGCATTGGAATAGGAGTATAATTGTGGACATGATTGGAAATGTTCCAAGTCAAATTTATTACTAAAACATTTAGGTAATCAAGGGCCTAAATAAAATATGGACCCAAACTTAAGGAATAAGTTTTCATAAGTCAAGGAGTCCACAACTTGGCCAAATAGGTATTAGGAAACCCTGACTCTTCACTCTTCTATATATATATATATATATATATATGATATGAGAGGAGGCCTTTAGGGAAGACACTCATATTCTCTCATTGTAGCCTTCAAGGTTTGAGAAACCTTGAAAGTAACTTGGAGAGAGAAAGTGGGAGAGGCATAGACTAGCAACTCTAACCATCTTCAAGCACTTTTGTGGATACCATGGAGATGAGTCTGCATAGAAAATTTGTTTTAGACCAAGATCTTCATTGAGGACATGCACATCAAGGTGACAGTGGAATGTCACAATCCACCACTGACATGGAGGGTGGAACGAGGCAATCCTCTAGACATGCAAACCAAGGAGAAGGTGTCCCGTGTGAAATTATCTATTATTCCACCTAGGGCACATAGATTGAGGCAACAAATCAACATGATTTGCCGCATATGTGTACATCAGATTGGTGTCATCTATTAGGATTAGTTTTGGGGTTAAAAGACCATCTTTGTCACCTTGGGATTTATTCAACTAGCTTGTGGGTTTACATGATCCACCAACTATAGTCATTGCTAGATCATGATGATCCTCCAATGAAAAATTAGTATTTTGCATGCATCCCAAGGCAACTCCTTGAGTACTAGAAACCCCCAAAAGGAGTTCTAATTGATGATCTAGTAAAATTCAAAGGAGGCATCGATTTGAGGGTCTAAATATACACCAAGCACAAAAAGTTGAATCTTTGGAACCTCTTCCATGATAAAGTATACACTTTTAAACCCTAATTTGGTTTTGTTCCATTTGACAGATCATGTTTGAAGGATTCTTGAAATTTTTTATCGAGCTGCATTTTCTCTCTCAAGATTCCAACAATACACACATATGCTAGACTTGTCGGTCATTTGTTTGTATTTTTGTCTTTGTTGTTTTTCAATGTGTGTGTTGGGTTATGCAGATTGTTTTCATTTCCTTTGTTGTTGGTTATTCCCGAGGCCGAGTTTCATCCTTCTAGCTATGTTTTCATTTACTTGTGAGTGGGATTTATATACATTATGTGTGGAAGGGTGACAATGTTTATAAAGAAAGTTTTCCTATGGTTCTGAGCTTTATAGTTGGGGTTGTATTTATGCAACTTCTACCCATGATCATGGAAGACTTTTGGTTAAAAGTTGCTTTGTGCAGCATGCTGGGGAGGAATTCAGGCATAAGCATCTTAATTGCATCTTCTCAAACTTGTATAACATATATGTAGCTCTTGTTATTTTATCACCAAGATGGCTTGGATATCTTGTCTTTGTAGATGACGTATGACTCTTCTCAATGTAATGGTTGTGCTTACCTTAAAAAAGTAGAAATGTGTACATGGATCTCTTCTCCATGATGTATCTTATTATCCTTGTTAGTTCTATTTTCCCTTTTCATATATATTGCCTATGTGTTCTTGTACTATTTTAAAGATAGGCATCTGGGACCACTCACCTTTGTCTATCTAGTCATTAGGAGTGAGGATATGGGTAATAAATTTATATATATGACATGAACCCCATTTTGTTGTTAAAATTTAGCTTGCCTCTTATAAGGTTGTTGTTTTATTTGTTAAACATAAGATATTTTGAATATTCTCTACCATGCCCATTGGTTTTGTGATCGCCAAAATATTCTACACCATACCCAATTAATGGAGTGTCAAAGTTGCCTCAATTTAATCTTGAATTATTCATTTTGAGCCTTAACGGGACCAATTTTGGGGTGCGGCCCAGTCCTAGGTACCCATCCTTGCTTTGCTAAATCATCTACCCACACCCTTGTGCTTGTTTTGATCAACCATTACCCTTATATCATGTACCACGATTCCTCTCCACCAATCCAATGATTGGGTTTTCCTCTTATACCTCCACTTTGTATACTATAGTTCTACTATAGTGTCCCCAATACAAACTACCCAATTCACCCATTTCTCTCTTCATTCCATCCTATTAACCCATCTTTTGTATTCCTTTCATATATTTCCTCTCTTTTTTAGTGTTTTCTTGCCCTAGGCTCTCCCTCCCCAATTCCTTTTTTTTTCATCCATGGTAGTCGTAGTTGTTGTCTCCATTTGGGGCTTTGCTCCTTAGCCACCCTCGTGCCTCGCCAAGGGTGCATATAGGGCTGCCACAGCTAGGGGATCTTGGGTGAGCACTTCCTGAGGCCCGCTCTGACCTCCATTCCCATGTGAGGCCAGTGTTGGTGCCCAAACCCATCACAAGTCAATAGCCCCCGTGTGCAGGAGCATTGTGAATAAGGTGACCTAGGACCGACGGTATGAGGCAAATCCATGCTAGATCAGCCACAAACCATCTAGCGTAGGGTTGAGCCTAGTGCCAATCATCTCCTTGGCGGGGCACATGTGATGCGCTTTTGATTCAGGGTCACACAATAGTCAATCGAGTTATGAATAGATGTAATTGCAAAGCTTGCAACAAAACTGGATCTTTCAAATCTATAAGGGTCCCTACACTAAGACATTCATTTAGACTAAAATAGTTCACCCACAAGTACACAAGATCATATTATTGTATAGGCAAGTGGCAAGTGAGGGGTCGATTCATAGGGAGATTGGGCGCACTAGAGCTTAGTTAGATTAAGTTAGATTCCTAAAGTTGAGACTAGGGTTCTTATCTTTGATGATTGTTTTGATTATTTGATCTAATGGTTCAAGTAATTAAGCAAGAAAGGAAACAAAAAAAGACCCAAGTTAACCCTAGACAACTTAATTCTAACGAGAAAGGAAGCAAGACTAAGAAAAAGAGGAACAATTGGAGTAAAGCAAATAAGACAAGAGCTAACACCAAAAATGGACTAGCCAAGCAATCTAAATACTAATGTAACATACTGGAATCCAGGGTCTTTCCTGCAATTTACTCACTTTTGAGTTTTTCTTTGCCTTCTAGTCCATTTGGACCTTTTTCATAAATTTCCCATCCTTTTGGATCATTTTTGGACTCCTTGTGCAATTTGAGCACAATTCAAGGTCGAAATTTCCTTTTTTCTCTCATTTATATAAATGGAGGGGTGTTTGCAAAAATAACCCACACAATGAAATAATTGGGGTCTTAATATGCAAAATGTACACTTAAGAGAGCAAATAAGTAGATAATGTTAATTTGGAGCTTTTTGGATAAATATATTAGCAATAATGTGTATTTGAGTTAATGTATGAGAACATTAACCTTAATTGTTTCTCTCTCCTTAAAATATGATTTTAATTCATGAAAATATGTTATTTTGTTGAGAAATGATTATTGAAATCTTAATGTGTTTAATATCTCGAAATTTACTCACTTGTTCCATTAAAAGAAGTCTTTTCATATAATTCATTCATTTTAATATATTAATATACACTTTAATGAGAAATATAGTAATTAAGGGCCATATTATGTATAAAATGAGAACGTAATTGCATAGCATTGTTCTAGACTTTAGTATGAGCATGTGGTTAAAATTTGGTGTCTTTTGGACTTCATTCGACCCCTGAAAATGATTTTATATGCTTTTAAAACAGTGTTATAAAAGTCTTTGATTTATTTCATTTATATCGGATTGTAACGCCTAAGTTCGGAATTGATCTGTTGTCACGCATTACAGCTAGTAATTCATTCACACACGTGCAATCGCAGCCGTCCATCTTCGATCCAACGGTTATGGAGTCGTCTCCTTCCTCTGACCCTCTCACAGCTCAGCGCCGTTTTGCAAGAAGTTGATTCCCAATCATTTTTCTCCCTCATTCTTCCACCGTTTTGTGTAATTCTTTCACCGTTAGCTCCACCTCACACCACTGGTTCGAATGAGCCCTAGCTCATCGCCCCTTTCTCCCTAGTGGCGTTACACCCAAATAGACCTCTCCCCTCCTCTCAAACCCCCGAGTCACAGAGGCGACCTCGGTCCTTATCCTACCTATTTAAGGGGCCGTCGAGCACCCTTAGGCCTCGAGACTTCATCCTCCTCATCCAATTTCTCCTCGTTCACCCTGGATCTCCCGGTCCTACTCTTCTTCTTTCCTGGCGAACTCTGCCATGGCGTCGCTTCCTCCCTCTGCCTTCTGTGAAATTAGTGATGGGGTAAGCTTTCCTGACCCTCACTCTCCATTTTCCAACCCTCGGTTTGCCTCGAGACGCCCCCGATCGATGTGTCCTATAAGCTCACCGTCGAGCTATGTCCCCACCTACTAGTTGGTGTTCTTGTGCTCCTCCGCCCGTGCGGAGGGGAGGGTTTGACTCACTTTTCCTCTGCGAACTCGATGGAGTGACTAGCTTTGGCCTTCCTTCTCGTGTTCAAGCCTTTTGACCGGTTTTCATCGCCCCTATTCACCGGCTGCTTCTGGAGATAAATGGCAGTACAAAGATACTCGCCTTGTGGCGAGTGCTCCTCGTTACTCAGCGGAGCCCATCAACCTCATTCATGGTTCCAGTTTGTCGTATGGTGGCCAGACGTTGTGCAACGACCCTGGAGTCGAAGCAGGGAGTACAACCCTCGCGCCATGGCCAAGGCTGAAGAAGCCTGACCATGCAATGACGCCCATGGTCATGCCCCTGTGATTGGGATGATTAATCATCCAGGGGCAGCATAATTGTAAATTCATCCCTTCCCTTGTTTCTCACCAACGATGATACATAAAAGTCTAAATGACAATATTGCCCTGGTTAGCTATCTAATTTGATTTGATGAGCAAGGGTATTTTATTCATTTCATCTACTATTTACATCGAATTGCATTTTGATTTAATTACGGTCACACTATGGTTTTCTTGCATTCTGATTGGCCGATTTTACTTAATTCATAGTAAATCGATCCATGGTCATAAGAATGCAAATAAATAGTCAATGGAAAGGATTTTTCATGTAGAACCTGATTTTATGGTTTTTGAGTCATGTTTTGGATTCCTTTTTCGAAGTTTGCTTTTAATGCCTTTTAAGTGTATAAAATGTTCTAAAATACATAATTAATTCATTTTAACTCCAATTTGTAAAAATATGTTTTCTTATTCAGGAGAATATGACTAATATATTGGACTAGGTTTTGAACCTTAAATCGTGGTTTTGTAGATAAGTTCCAAAATTAGGGTTTTTCATATGCTTTATGTCTTTATATATATTAATTCATGTGTAGTGTTTATAATTAGGGAAATATGGAATTGGATACAATCAGATTGGTGAATGTGATGGTAATTAATTAAAACAGGTATGTGACACCTATTAATGTATGTGGCTCCTATGTATGTGAATCCTATTTTAGTATGTGACATCTATGATGAATGTGAAATCTATGTGGAATGTATATGTGAAATTACCTATCCTTCAGTTGGGCTCTTATCCAACCTTACAAACTTTATGTGCTAGCCTTGATCTCCTCCTAAAATACCTTTTATTTGGCTCTTTACTTATTTGATGCTTTTATTGCCATTATGACTCATCTATTTGAATAATGTGAATCTTGCTATTGCCTATGTTGGCTCATCTTTTTGAAATACTTGGATAATGTTGTTTCCTATGATGGCCCATTTATTGAGATTATTCCTTAGGTTTTATTCCCACATGCTATGATGCAAATGTTACTTTTATATTTTCTCACTACTGCCAAGTGACTATTAAGCATGATGTATTTTAGGCCAAATGACAATGTAGTGTACATGAGTACAAACCACCCATAGGGCATTGAGGTTTTAGTCCTCCTGTCGGGCACTGGGGTTTTAGTCCACCTGCCATTTTATATTAGGCACTGGGGTTTTAGTCCCCCTGCCACTTTATATAGGCACTGGGGTTTTATTCCCCCTACCACTGGTGAGGTTCGGTAGGTGCCTCACCCTACATTGAGATGACTTTGTGTCTTAATATATTCATGCTATGTGATTATTATTATGGTGATTGTTTATGGCAGTTTTCTCTCTCTTATTCATATACTTGCCTCATTTCTTTTGAAATATCTTATTGTAGAGAATCTTTTCTATTGCAATGTTTTAGATTATTTAATTGTCATATTTCTCTTGAATAACACATACCTTTATCTTTATCTTACTGGATGACCCCAACCATCCAGGCTAGGATCAGAGTGTGCATGGAAGCTTGGTGAACCAAAGGCTAAGGATAGAACAAGAAGAAAAGGAACATATAGCTTGCAAGGACATAGTTGCCTTCATATATTAAGTTGTTTTGTTTGGAGACAATATTGGCTTAGTCTAAGTCTTCCTCTACCTAGATCCTTGTTCTTGTATAAAGATGTACCCCATTTGGGAAAATTTCATAATGTACTCTTTATACATTTTGAATAAAGTCAAGTTTTATTTCTTCCGCTGCCACACAATTGGTGTATTTGTTTATCATGTTTACCAGTAGAGACTATGTCTTTACAGCATGGTATCAGAGCATCAAGGTAGTCAGATTCTTGAATAATTCAAATTGTCTCCTAGATAGAACCCTTACTTTATATAGTTCCTTTAGTAAGTTTTTCACCTTAGAGTTGACCTAGCATGAAAGTTTAATTTAGGATCATAATAATTTCATAATAAAAATAAAATTTGTCAACTTTTTGGTGAGTTGTCTATTGAGAAGCTACTAGAGCAAAAAGTTGAAAGTGATGGTTTCTAGAAAGGGTCAGAGCTTGGGGGATGGAAATATTTTCCTCCGCCCCACTAGCTTGGTAACGAGGACTCCTGAGCTCATATGATCTGGCCTGGCCTAATCTGATACAGACAGCTCAAAATAGTCTATCTTTGGGAATGTTGCCTAATTGTTGAATACCTTAGGAAAACCATAAGTGATGATTTGATCTCTTACACAAAAGTCATCCTTAAATACCTTATACTCTTATGTTTAGGGTTTAGTGTACCCTATGTTACACCCTGAAGCTTGGTTAGTAAATCCTTTTAGTGTTGAGTTTTATGTACCCTTTTACCCTTAGCTTAGTTTGACTTAGTTGACCCTTTTAAGGGGTGGAGTGAGGGTAATGGTGTTAGTACCCTATTTGGTTTTGCAAATCTGATTTTGAGGACAAAATACCTTTTTAGGGGGATGGAATCCCAATTAAAAGCAAAATCAAATACCTATAGAGTTAGAAACCCTATCTATGTGGACATATGTACATAATAACTTATGTGAACAAGAATTTACCAAACACATTATACTTGTAATTCAACTTGTTTGTTTATACACACGTGAATATGTAGTAAGTCATATAGAGATAGTTCATATGGTTGAACCTTAATACAGGCTTGATGCACATAATTATGAGTTACTCATTACTAATGGTGAATATACATAACGTTGACTATGCCACCCTAATGGTAAAATGTGTATGGATAATGCACCCTAAGGATGCTTTAACATGTAATGATCATGTTGACCTAAACCCTAATATGTAATCATCTAGCCTTGACAACATATACATATATATACCCTTAATGCCTTTCATGATACATTAGTGACATTAGGTGTCATCATCACATAATATACCTTGATACATATAAATGGATTATAGTCACAAAGTTATCAATATATATAAGGTATATCACCTTGTTCCCTAATGAACACCACATCATAACTTGATATATGAATTAATTCATTAATATTTAATGGGTTACATCTTGTTCACTAAAATGCATATAATGACTCAAACATGATAATGAATAATTGGATTCACATAAAATTTCATAAAATGCCTAATGTGATGTAAAATATGTATAATTTATAATATGAAGTGTAATGGACGACAATGATTAATGATGTCATTAATATGAGTATGAAAGATGATATGACAATGTGCAATATGAACATTATTTGGAATTATTATAGGCTTAATAACTTGTTGGATAATATTAACTTTTTCTATAAAATTATTTGTGATAATTCTACATGATAGTTTTAAGTGGATAATGGAAAATGAATTCATGTTATTAAGGTTTTTGACCTAATACATTAATTAATGTTGAAATGGCTTAGTAAACCCTAATTGGCCTAAAACCCTTGATGAGGGAAATACACATGATATAATATTGAGATGTAATTGTTTTGAATAAAATGTGGCACAAGTGATAGTATAATAAATATGATACCTCTTCATGATGGAGATTATGCTAATAAGACAAAAATGTTGATTATGTTGTGTTTGATAAAAGTTTATAGGTTTTGTGGAAACCTTAGTAAGACTTGGCTTATGTGTAGAGCTTTTAATACCCACCTAGTTGTTTAAGGTTGGGAAGTTGCACACTCACCCTCTCTTTCCTCTTGTTGTGATTTCGAGGACAAAATCCTCTTTAAGGGGTGGAGTGTTGTAACATACTGGAATCTAGGGTCTTTCCTGCAATTTACCCACTTTTGAGCTTTTCTTTGCCTTCTAGTCCATTTGGACCTTTTTCATAAATTTCTCATCCTTTTGGATCATTTTTGGACTCCTTGTGCAATTTGAGCACAATTCAAGGTTGAAATTACCTTTTTTCTCTCATTTGTATACATGGAGGGGTGTTTGCACAAATAACCCACACAATGAAATAATTGGGGTCTTAATATGCAAAATGTACACTTAAGAGAGCAAATAAGTAGATAATGTTAATTTGGAGCTTTTTGGATAAATATATTAGCAATAATGTGTATTTGAGTTAATGTATGAGAACATTAACCTTAATTGTTTCTCTCTCCTCAAAATATGATTTTAATTCATGAAAATATGTTATTTTGTTGAGAAATGATTATTGAAATCTTAATGTGTTTAATATCTCGAAATTTACTCACTTGTTCCATTAAAATAAGTCTTTTCATATAATTCATTCATTTTAATATATTAATATACACTTTAATGAGCAATATAGTAATTAAGGGCCATATTATGTATAAAACGAGAAAGTAATTGCATATCATTGTTCTAGACTTTAGTATGAGCATGTGGTCAAAATTTGGTGTCTTTTGGAATTCATTTGACCCCTCAAAATGATTTTATACGCTTTTAAGATAGTGTGATAAAAGTCTTTGATTTATTTCATTTATATCGGATTGTAATGCCTAAGTTCGGAATTGATCTGTTGTCACGTGTTACAGCTAGTAATTCGGTCACACACGTGTAATCTCAGCCATCCATCTTCGATCCAACGGTTATGGAGTCGTCTCCTTCCTCTGACCCTCTCACGTCTCAACGTCGTTTTGCAAGCAGTCGATTCCCAATCGTTTTTCTCCCTCATTCTTCCACCGTTTTGTGTAATTCTTTCACAGTTAGCTCCACTTCACGCCATCGGTTCGAATGATCCCTAGCTCATCGCCCCTTTCTACCTGGTGGCTTTATGACCAAATCGACCTCTCCCCTCCTCTCAAACCCTCGAGTCGCAGAGGCGACCTCGGTCCTTATCCTACCTATTTAAGGGGTCGTCGATCACCCTTAGGCCTCGAGACTTCGTCCTCCTCATCCAATTTCTCCCCGTTCTCCCTGGATCTCCCGGTCCTACTCTTCTTCTTCCTTGGTGAACTCTGTCTTGGTGTCGCTTCCTCCCTCCACCTTCTATGAAATTAGCGATGGGGTAAGCTTTCCCGACCCTCACTCTCCATTTTCCAACCCTCAGTTTGCCTCGAGATGCCCCCGGTCACTGTGTCCTATAAGCTCGCCGTCGAGCTCCGCCACCACCTGCTAGTTGGTGTTCTTGTGCTCCTCCGCCCGTGCGGAGGGGAAGGTTCGACTCACGTTTCCTCTGCAAACTCGATGGAGTGACTAGCTTTGGCCTTCCTTCTCGTGTTCAAGCCTTTTGATCGGTTTTCATCACCCATGTTCACCGGCTGCTTCTGGAGCTAAATGGCGGTACAGAGATACTCGCCTTGTGGCGAGTGCTCCTTGTTACTCGACGGAGCCCATCAGCCTCATTCATGATTCTAGTTTGTCGTATGGTGGCCAGACGTTGTGCAACGACCCTGGAGTCGAAGAAGGGTGTACAACCCTCGTGCCATGGCCAAGGCTGAAGAAGCCTGGCCGTGCAATGACGCCCGTGGTCATGCCCCTGTGATTGGGAATATTAATCATCCATGGACATAATCATAAATTCATCCCTTCCCTTGTTTCTCACCAATGATGATACATAAAAGTCTAAATCACAATACTTCCCTGGTTAGCTATCTAATTTCATTTGATGAGCAAGGGTATTTTAGTCATTTCATCTACTATTTACATCGAATTGCATTTTGATTTAATTACTGTCACACTATGGTTTTCTTGCATTCTGATTGGCCGATTTTACTTAATTCATAGTAAATCGATCCATGGTCAGAAAAATGCAAATAAATAGTCAATGGAAAGGATTTTTCATGTAGAACCTGATTTTATGGTTTTTGAGTCATGATTTGGATTCCTTTTTCGAAGTTTGCTTTGAATGCCTTTTAAGTGTATAAAATGTTCTAAAATACATAATTAATTCATTTTAACTCCAATTTGTAAAATAAAATATGTTTTCTTATTTAGGAGAATATGACTAATATATTGGACTAGGTTTTGAACCTTAAATCGTGGTTTTGTAGATAAGTTCCAAAATTAGGGTTTTTCCTATGCTTTATGTCTTTATATATATTAATTCATGTGTAATGTTTATAATTAGGGAAATATGGAATTGGATACAATCATATTGGTGAATGTGATGGTAATTAATTAAAATAGGTATGTGACACCTATTAATGTATGTGGCTCCTATGTATGTGAAGCCTATTTTAGTATGTGACATCTATGATGAATGTGAAATCTATGTGGAATGTATATGTGCAAATTACCTATCCTTCAGTTGGGCTCTTATCCAACCTTACAAACTTCATGTGCTAGCCTTGATCTCCTCCTAAAATACCTTTTATTTGGCTCTTTACTTATTTGATGCTTTTGTTGCCATTATGACTCATCTATTTGAATATGTGAATCTTGCTATTGCCTATGTTGGCTCATCTTTTTGAAATACTTGGATAATGTTGTTGCCTATGATGGCCCATTTATTGAGATTATTCCTTGGGTTTTATTCCCACATGCTATGATGCAAATGTTACTTTTATATTTTCTCACTACTGCCAAGTGACTATTAAGCATGATGTATTTTAGGCCAAATGACAATGTAGTGTACATGAGTACAAACCACCCACAGGGAACTGAGGTTTTAGTCCTCCTGCCGGGCACTGGGGTTTTAGTCCCCCTACCATTTTATATTAGGCACTGGGGTTTTAGTCCCCCTGCCACTTTATATAGGCACTGGGGTTTTAGTCCCCCTGCCACTGGTGAGGTCCGGTAGGTGCCTCACCCTACATTGAGATGACTTTGTGTCTTAATATATTCATGTTATGTGATTATTATTGTGGTGATTGTTTATGGCAGTTTTCTCTCTCTTATTCATATACTTTCCTCATTTCTTTTGAAATCTCTTATTGTAGAGAATCATTTATATTGTAATGCTTTAGATTATTTAATTGTCCTGTTTCTCTTGAATAACACATAACTTTATCTTTCTCTTGCTGGATGACCCCAACCATCCAGGCTAGGATCAGAGTGTGCATGGAAGCTTGGTGAACCTAAGGCTAAGGATAGAACAAGAAGAAAAGGAACATATAGCTTGCAAGGACATAGTTGCCTTCATATATTAAGTTGTTTTGTTTGGAGACAATATTGGCTTAGTCTAAGTCTTCCTCTACCTAGATACTTGTTCTTGTATAAAGATGTACCCCATTTGGGAAAAATTTCGTAATGTACTCTTTATACATTTTGAATAAAGTCAAGTTTTATTTCTTCCACTGCCACACAATTGGTGTATTTGTTTATCATGTTTACCAGTAGAGACTATGTCTTTACAACTAATGCAGTTCAAAACCTAGATTAAAACTAACTAGCAAGAACTAACACTATCGATAGGGCTGTCAATGGGGAGGGTATTATCCATTTACCCTTACCCATACCCTGGAGGGTAAGGGTAAGGGTAAAGATTTTTATTACCCTTTATCCGTTTACCTGTTCCCCATTTCCCCACTATACTATAAGGGGAGGGTAAGGTATAGACATTATCCATACCCTTTTACCCTTTTACCCGCACATGATATAAAGGTTACACAAATATAAATATTTTAAAGGGGTTTGTATGTAAATGTTTAACCCTAATACTTTATTCTATCATTGGAAAATGACTTGGTGTTGTGCTTGTAATACTTTCTTATTGAGAGAAAAACATATATATCTTGCGGAAAATGAGGTGTTGGTGAAATACTTATTTGTTATGCATACTTATGCAAAGGAAAAAAAATAATTTATGCATAAAAAATTATTATTGTGTGAATTGACTTAATTTTACACGGAGAAACATATGATTTTGAATTGGATATAATGTTTTATATGTTGTTATCAATAAATTAGTTATAAAATTATTAAAAATCAACACACAATGTGTATAAAATTCTTTTTTGTCAAAATTACCCACTTACCCTTTACCCTCCCCGTTTACCCTGTAGAGAAGAGGGTAAGGGTAAGGGGAGGGTAAGGGGATTGCTGAGAAGGATAATTACCCTTACCCTTACCCGCTACCCAAAGAGGGTAAGGGTAAGGGTAAGACCTTACCCTCCCCATACCCTCTCCATTGACAGCCCTAACTATCGAGATCAAAGGATCCCTAGCTACCCTAGCAAGACTTAACTATACAAAACATGGCAATTGACTAACAAATCAATTGAATCAACAAATTGAACTAGCATGAACTAACAAGGAGAGCAATTGGGTTTTTTAGCAATTAATGGAGGCATGGGTTGTTTGGGGGAATGTTGTATGAATACAAGTCGGGGGTGTTATAACATGAAAAATCTAGACATTCATTCAAGATTTCTAAACCAAACAACAAGGTAAAATCTATAGGACGACCCTAAGATACTAGATTGCCATGGGTGGTATATGGTGTGTGAAGCAGAACTAAACCCTTCCATACCCTATCCAACCTTACACGGTTCAATTCAACTAGTGCTTAGGTGAAATCCTAATAGGTTTTAACAAGTCTAGGTTTCAAGGGTAAGTGTTCTAGGAAAATTGGGATCCAAGGTAGGAATCAGGAGTGGAGATGAGGGTATTTCACATTACATCACTCACCACCTAGCCTTTAGGAAACTCAAGGCAATTGTTCTAAGTACCCCTACATAGCTACTTAGATCTACCAATTAATAAGTAGGGAAGGGGATGGGTATGTGGGAATATAGGGTGATATCTAGTGATCTATTATTTGAACCTAGGAGCAACCCTAAAATAGCCTCACACAAGCCATTCTAAGCAGTTTCAAGCATACATCAAGAAACAAACCATGAATTTAAGCACATACCACTAGGAGAAATATGGGAAATAAGATAAAAGTAGAAGGAAATCATCATAAAATGAATAAATATTGCTTACAAGTTATTTCCCCCCAACATGATATCAAAGTAACATTTTACCCCAAAATAGCCCACCAAAAAGGGGCTAGATACTTATAGGACAAAAAGAGCAAAAGAGGAAGAAGAACAAGAACAAGAAGAAGAAGAAGAACAAGAAGAAGAAATAGTCATGGAGCTCATGGAAGATCTCTTCTCATTTACCTCCTAGCTGTTGGTACACTTCCTTCTCCCTCCAAGGTAAGCATATAGCATGGAAAGGTGAGGAAATATGGTCAAAAGTGTAGAAAGCTAGGGTGTTGAGGTAGGGGAAGGGAAAATGGAGTGGAGGTAGGGGGATTAGGTAGGAGCCCCTTGAATGCCCAAGTAGGTGGAAATGAATGCTAGAGGAGGATGTCACCTTGTGCTATAGCCACCGCCTAGGTATATATAGGTGGTGGGGATTTACTAGGTCAAGTGGGATAATTATAAGAATTGAAGTGCATAAATATGTAGG
Source organism: Alisma plantago-aquatica (assembly GCA_963693085.1). Lineage (NCBI taxonomy): Eukaryota > Viridiplantae > Streptophyta > Magnoliopsida > Alismatales > Alismataceae > Alisma > Alisma plantago-aquatica. The sequence goes on along the minus strand of OY856409.1, from coordinate 645,525,128 downwards.
GTTTGGGTGACAGCATGGTCGTGGTGGGTAGAGGGTAGAACTTCCCTTTTTAGAGGGAATGGTTGTGCTGGTAGAGTTGAAAATTTCATGTTGAAAGTGGAGAAGTGGAGGCTGGTAGCACGACCATGTTGGGGGATATGTGGCATGACCGTGCTGAGTTGCATGACTGTGTTGGGTGGTATGTAATATTGGCACGGTCGTGGTAGATATGTTATGGAACAGCCGTGTTGGGAATCATCGCCATGTTATATGGGTGACAGCACGGTCATGGTGGAGGGTTTGCTACAACTGCTTCAAAATTGAGACTTCCACTATGATTTCTTCATTTGTAGCAAAAAAGTTCTATTTCACCATGGTTGTGTTTGTGGCTTCTCTTGCACTTTGAGCTTCAAACTTGAATATTTGTGGATACCATTGCTTTAGCTTGACCCTTGGCCGTTAGGGGTAGGTTGGGGGAGCTCTTGAGACTTCTTTGGACCCTTCCAACAATGGAGGAAACCTAATAACATTCTCCTTCTCTCCCATTCATCCAAGACATGGTCCAAGAACCTGAAAACATGCAGATCGTGTCCATAAGTGCATTTGATAGAAAATCACTTATTAGGGGAAATAACTTGCAATCTAAGATGTGTAAATGTTACTGAAATGCAAGAAGGCACAAGATGAAGCCTTAAAAGAGGTTTGAATCACCACCACAAACTTAAAACATACTTTGTGCAAGTATGCTCTTGCTCAATCTCTCTTCAACTTTTTAAGAAACAAGAAATGAAAAATGCATTGCAACATATGTGTATTTACTAAATGGGCTCAATGATGACTATGTACATGTATTTCACCTCTTTCCCTTCCTCTTTCATAAAATGATGGTGATCAAAGCACTGACTATACAAACTTCAAATATATGGTCTATAACACACATTCAATCCACATGGTTTTCATATAGCTCTGGTAAACCGTTTCATGGTGGTGATAATCAAAGATGATTTGGAGTGTTGTTTTACTTTTCATGCATTTGATATCATACTTCAAACCACACTATGTGACCCACATGACTGCAAAAAAGGGTGGAGTGATCTAGGTTTGATGTTTCTTGGATAATGGGTATGCAAATAGAATAAGGAGGTTGTAGTAAGACATTAGAGTGTTATTACATAGGAGCACTCTTCTTTTCTTTATTTCGACGTTATTACACCTTCTACTTTCTTCTTTCATTTTTTCTTTGCCTTTGAGTTAGATGGGGGACATGGTGATAAGAGTGAAGTGGAGGGATATAGATATGGACACCCTAAACTTTTGTATGATGGGGAAGGATAATATGTACTCTTTGGCATCCTTTCATGAGGCAGAGAGGTAAGACATGATAAAGAAAATTGAGTTAAATAGGGGCTACTAGTGTGTGTTTCAACACGAGATCTCCTGCATGAAAACTACTCAAACACTTCATCAAATAATGTCACATCACATGATTGAGAAAACACAAAATCCATATTTTTATCATGAGATTCCACAAACCTTTAGTGTATGTGGCTTGCTTAGACCACAACCCAACCAAACATTTCACACACTTGAAAGAGGTAATTCACATGTAGAAAGTCAAAATTGGGACCACTTAGAAACAAAAGATGAAAATGTAGCATGCATTTGTCACATGTTAAGATTTTCCTTTCAACAAGTAGAGACTGGGCTAAAACACGCTTTTTAGACAAGATAGTTCAAATTTGGGCAAAATTAGTCAAAATAGTGTCAACTTACATTAATTTACATCTCAACCTATTGTAATAAGAAATAAGCAAAAAGTAAGCAACGTACAGCTACAAACACACAAATTACCCAAAGTCTACATGAGTGACAAAAAGAGTATTTTTTTTAAATTACACAAAAATGCATGAAATAAATTACATGATATGAAAGCATACAAAACAAGAACACAAAGTATGGATAACAAGTATAAGAGTTAGTTAGATATTTGGTCATTTTGAAAAAAAAAATAGAACAAGGAACATAGAGGACAATGAGGCAAAACAAGGGCTTACCACCCTACCACCCCAAACTTTTAAACCACGATTTCCTCACAATGAAATATAAGTTTATGAGGATAGGGTTGATGACATGGAATCACGATAGACAATCACCAAGAGGAGAGAAACATCACAAGGTGTCTAGTGATCAGGGCAGATCCACCATGGCCTTTCGATGTAGAACAACCCTTTTGTCTTGCCAGCACCATGGCCATGTTGTACATAATGCCGGTGCTAGTCACCTTCCTGTAGATTTTATACTGATTTTTAGTTCTCTTTTCAATCTTGATCTTTTCTCTGGATAGATATTCTATGCATCATCTTTCCTCCAATGTACCTGATTTAAAATGATTAACACAGAGAAAAAATTATCATGTGTAGTGTGTGTGTGTGTGTGCTTTTCTTGGAAAAACAAAAGTATAACAAAACAAAGGGTCTTTGAGAGAAAAAATCTCAAACTGAGATGGGTTTTTTCCAAGTAGCGCTAAGTTTATTTCCTTCATCCATGCCTCGTTGTTCTTTCTTCATCAAGTATTGTAGGGATAGTGATACCATCATCATCATCGTTAGATCCCTCAGAAGCTTCCATCACAAAATTTACATCCCTTTAGGGATCATCATCATATATTTCACAACAACGGCCCTCATCAACAAAACTTTTCATCTAATTCAACATGAACCCCTTAGGTAGCTTCCCCTTTATATTCTTCTTGAAGGTGTACATTGGGCTTTGCTTGATGATGTCAAGTAATTGAGTGGTCACCTTAATCCACCTTAACCTTCAAAATTTTCATGTTATGCTTTTGCCTTCCCATGAGGGAGGTGTCTTTGATGGCATCAAATAGAGGAGGCCCAATCATTTTGGACACTTGAGAGCCTTGAAATATGGCACTGGGGTGTCTTGGATAAGTGGTTGGGGCACTTGGTGTTGTCATCTCAAAGGAAGGTGGGACACATGATATTATTTTCTCAAAATTCAGTGGAACTACATAATGTTTAGTGCACTTGGCACTCTCAAAAATTGGTGGGACACTTGGTATCTTTTCTTCAAAAGGAGGTGGAACAACTAATTTGTTAGTTCCCTTGTCACTCTCAACAAAAGGTTGTATGGAAAAATCTCTAGTGCACTTGTCACTCTCAACAAAAGGTGGTACGGAAAATTTTCTAGTACACTTGCTACCTCCACAAATTGGTGGGATGGTAGAATTTTTAGTGCTTTTGGCTCTCTCACAAGGATCTTCTAGCGAGGGGGTTCCTTCATGATCTTTTTCATATTGCCTTCTTTCCTCTTTGGACTTATCAACAACCTTCTCATATCTCAATACTGAAATAATGTTCACTTTCTCATGAGGAGGAGGGGGGAATCTGACGATTGTGGTGGTGGCTTTTGGTGTGGTGGGTTAGGATTTTGAAGGATGTAGGGTGGTTTTGTTGGAGGTGGTTGGTACGGGGTGGTTGTTGTGGTTGGTATTGTGGTGGTGGTTGTGAGGTGTTCTAGTTTTATGAAGGTTGACAAAATATGTAGAGGGGGGTGAATAGAGCTTTTGGTAACTTAAAATTTTAATTGAAAACTTAAAACAAAGAAGGAGGAAACAAGGAAGACACTTCAATATAGAGTGGTTCCAACCTTTGAATCAAAGGTTGTCAGTCCACTACCCAATTGTCTCCAATTGGGATTTTTAAAGTGATTTATTTTATTTACCTCGCAAGGATGTTACAAAAAAATATAATCACCTTCCACCTCCTTGAAGTAGCCTTCACCTTGAAGTAGCCTCAACCTCCTTGAAGTAGTCTTCATAGAGTAACCTCAAGCCCTGAGAGCATCCTTCACCACCTTGAGATAGCCTTCACCTAGAAGTAGCTCCAACCTCCTTTGAAGAAGCATTCTTGAAGTATCCTCAAGCCCTTGGAGCAGCCTTCACCACCTTGAAGTAGCTCCACCACCTTGAGATAGCCTTCACCTAGAAGTAGCTCCAACCTCCTTTGAAGCAGTATTCTTGAAGTAACCTCAAGAACTTGGAGCATCCTTCACCTTGAAGTAGCTCCAATCACCTCCTTCAATAGCATTCAACCCTAGCAGTAGTTAAGGAGAACAATAATAGAGTACAAAAGAAATAGATTGGAAGAAAGAAACACTTAGACAATGGAGTACATTTTCTTGATTCCTATATCAAGCATATAGATATCCTATCCACTTAAGATGGACGCTTCTATGTGCTATCTAGGAGATTGTAGCTATAGGACACAAATTTAGAGATCAAGGAAGAATATAGTAAGTAATTTTCAGCTTTGTTGATCTCTAGAATGAATGCTCAAGTGTAGCTTGTGTATTGTGTATGCAATTGGTGATTTGGGTGCCCTAAGGCCTCTCCTATTCATAGAAATGGTTTACAAGTGATTAGGGATGTTTTAGGGAGTGTCTATAGTGTTCTTAGTGCTTAACTAGTCATTAGGTAGAAAGTAGTTGGGTTGCAACGGCTAAATGTTCGTTAAAAGTGAATTTTCCAGAACTTTTCTTAATCGATAATATTATCGTCCGGATGACTCTTGATCCACAAACTTTTTGACCGGATGACTATCTTGGTTTAGCTAGATCTAATAGCTATGTGTCTATCTCTCTCTTATTTAATCCTATTACAATGGTTATATCTTGGTCGACAATATTGTAGATCGAAATTGACTCAGAATTAAAGATTTGCAAAGTTATTTCTCAATTGTCTGAGTCTTCAACCGAGTGATTCGTAGTCGAAAATTTTATCAACTAAGAAGGACTCTTCACAAGGATTTGTAATGTATCTGTGGTCCTATTGATGACTCATATGAAACCTATCCACCCTAAAGTATTCATGTGAGTGTAAGATAGGATTTTGGGTGGATAGGGAAAACCTTTTTACATGACTTCTAGGTACTTGTACATTATATACTTGTACAAGTTTTTACATTGAGTACAATCATGAAAATATTAAACATTTAAGTGCATTGATCTTCAAATATCCACTTAGTATGATCTCCTCATCTTCTTGAACCCTGAAATACTCAAGTAGCATGTTAGATTCGTAAGAATGAAATGTTTGTCATCATCAAAATAAAGGGTATGCTAATGTCCAATTTAGCTAATAGGTTGAGGCAATAGTGGAGCATAAGGGTTAGGGGGGCTTGGTATTGTTTCAAGGTGTATTTTGTCTCTTGTAGTGGAGCATAGATGCCTTGAGGAACACCCATGGTTCCACCCACACTATTGGTGTTTACCAAGGTTTGGGAAGGGAGCCTCCTCTTTTCATGTTTAGAAAGAGAGAGAAATCTAATCCAATATTTTCTCAAATTGATCAATGGTTTGTTCGTGAGAGGACACATCTCTTTTCACTTGCTAAATATTTGTTAACCTCCTAAGAACCTCTTCTACAAACATGGAGTTGTTCTTTGGCCCTTAGTCCCCTTGTTTCTTCCATGAGAAGTTACTGTGATTTCTCTAATCTTAGTGTAGGAGTTAGACATGGGACCTTGATTATTCCTATTCCCAATAGAATGGAGAGCTTTCACTTATTCATCACTAGAATCAATGGTAAGAGTGCATTGTCTATAAGATTGCCGAACTTTATTCTTCATCAAATTCATCATATCATATAGAATCTTTATCATTTAGGGATTCATATCATCCCTATCTTGAGGCAGAGAAAGAGGTCAGTTTCTATCACAATGCACATCCATGCTAGAAGTTCAATGATGTGAGTTTTCATATAGATGATAAAAAGGGGCCATGATTCTTCCAAAGTCTTGGCCATGAAAGTTCCACCGCAAGAGGAGTCAACAACTATTTTGACCCATTTTAGATAGCCCGTTGTAAAAACATTGAGCCAACTGCCATATGGGCACCTTGTGATGTGGGAAATCTCTAAGAAGCTTTTGTAATCTCTCCCAAGTCTCATGAAATTGCTCATTTGCTTTCTGAGTGAAAGAGGTTATATACCTTCTCATTAGTTTCATCTTAGAAATAGGATAAAATTTCTTTAGGAACTCATTTTTTATGTCCTACTAAGTGAGAAGATCTAGTTTGGACATATACCATTATTTTGACTTGTCCTTGAGGGAAAATAGAAACATGGTGTGGCAAATTGAGCCAGTTGTGGTAGTTGGAGTGCACAAGGTGGAGCAAATCTCCAACAAGGTGTCAATGGGGTGATAGGGGTTTTCATTCTCCATCCCAGAGAATGTAGGGAGGAGTCCAAGGAGGGTCAGTAATACTGAGAATTGTTGTCTTGACATCTGATTCACCCTTGTGGCAATTGGAGAAGTGTAATTGTCAAGCATAAAGTAGTCATGAAGTGGCTTGGGTGGTGGTGGAGGAGGGTTGAGTTGTTCTTCCTCTTCTACCATTTCAACTTCTTGGCATTGTTGGCACCTATGTTGATGTTGACATTGCCTTCTCCCTATTTTGGGGTCCTCTAGAACCAAGTCAGTAGGGAGTGTATGCCACCTGAGAATGCATAGTTGTACACAAGGCACAAACAAACAACAAGAACTAAGTTAGCAGACAAGTTTGTAAAAGTAAACAAAGAATAAAGATATCAATGGTGAGGGACGTAGGAAAATCAAAGCTACACTAACTAGCTAGGATGAGTGCCACTCTCCCTAGTAATGATGCCAGAAATCTTGATGCACTTTTGAGCTAGGGTCACTGACTAGTCAATTGAATTATGAATAGATGCAATCCTAAAGTAGCAACACAACTAGGATCTTTTAGATTTATAAGGAGCCCTACACTAAGACATTCACTTAGACTAAAATAGTTCACCCTCTAGAACACGAGATCGTATTATGATATAGGCAAGTGGAAAGTGAGGGGAACAATTGGACTAAAGCAAACAAGATAAGAGCTAACACTAAAACTAGACTAGCTAAGCAATCTAAACGCTAATGCAATTTGAAACCTAGATTAACACTAACTAGTAAGAACTAATACTAGCAATCTTAAAGGATCCCTAACTACCCTAGAAATACTTAACTATCCAAAATAAGGCAACTGAATAACAAAGCAATTAAAGAAACTAACTAAACTAGCATGAACTAACATGGAGAACAATTGGGGTTTTTACCAAATAATGGAGGTGTGGGTAGTTTGGGGGAATGTTGTAAGAATCCTATTCGGTGGGTATTATAACATGCAAAGTCTAGACATTCATTCCAGATTGCTTAACCAAACAAAAATGTCAAATCTATAGGACTCCCTAAGCTACTAGATGGCCATGGGTGGTATATGGTGTGTGAAGGGGAACTAACCCCTTGCACACGCTATCCAACCTTACGAGGCTCAACTGAAGTAGGGCTTAGGTGAGATCCTAATAGGTTTTAACAAGTCTAAGCTTCAAGGGTAAGTGTTCTAGGGTAATTGGGAACCAAGGGTAGGAATGGGGAGTGGATATCAGGGTGTTTCAAATTACATCACTCAACACCTAGCCTTTAGGAAAACCTACGGAAATTGCACTAAGTACCCCTACACTAGGTACTTAGAACTTACAATAAGAAGTAGGGAAGGGGATGTGTATGTGGGAAGATAGGGTGCTAGCTAGGGTCCATTAGTTGGACCTAGGAGCAAACCTAAAATAACCTCATATAAGCCATTCTCCCCTAGTAGTGGAGGACCCTAAGAAAGTTCTCCTTCTTTCCCGTCCATCCAAGATGAGGTCCAAGAACCTAAAAATCTATAAATAGTGTCCATAAGTGCATTTTATAGAAAACCATTTATTAGGGGAAGTAGATTATAAAATAAGATGCATAAATGTGTTTGAAATTCAAGAAGGCACAAGATGAAGTCATAAAATAGGATTGCATCAGCATGTTCCATGAGCCGTAGATTGGGGGCCGACCAAGATGGTCCCCCATCCAACTGCCATGAGCATCACACAATAAATGGGTAACACCCCTCGATTATGTGCATAGTTTGATAATTAAAAAAAATGCAAAAATCATGTATTCTTGATACTATCTCCATGTATACCAAGATTATATACCATTTTGGTCATCTCAAAAAGACTTACAACTTCTACTAAGTTGCAGACCCTAATTCCATCTTTTGTTCCTTGATTTTTAAATGCTAACTTTATTCATGATTGAGTACATTTAATATATTATCATAATAAATATTGGATTTCTATTGCTCCATATGCCTCCTAATACTCAAATTAGTATCTTTTATGTACTAGAGAACTAAATGAGGGTCCTTATCACCACTATTTCTCATACACGACTCTAATTTCATATTGTGAATTATTTGGGACCTTTATGTATAATCTTGATTAAAATTGTTACTTCTCACATATATTATATCAAGTCTCACCCTAAACTCGAAAATATGTAGCTTTATGTCCTCCATGACACAATATAACCCCATGTTTCCCCTACTTTTCTTATCTTGTTCTATATGGAACTTAGTACATGAATGTGACCCAGTCATAGTGATGCATGGTTACACTTTAATCTAATGTGGTGCTTGACCTATATTGTGCATAGAACCCCTTTATATCCTTGAAATCAGTAGTAATATGATTTATTGTGGCTGAAATAGTTAGGTCCAACCCCCTTTTATGATATAATGATGTTTGAAATCCTAAAACTAGTAGTTTTTGCTTAATGAGACCTTTTGGGACTTGATATGTGTTCTTGTTCCCTAATTCCAATATGGATCTAAATATTGCACCCTACCCTCTCAAATCAGGGTTGATTCCAATGTTCTTGACCTCTTTTATGTGTATGTCCACCTACGTCACATGTTTAACCTTAGTGGCATATAAACTGTGTTGATGTTTGCATGTATGTTGATGTTTTGATACCTAGTTTGGACAATGATGCCTAGACCCTAAGGGACATCCACCTAACTTTTAATATGCTTCTTATGTCCTAATATTACTAATTTAAACCATAGTGTATGCTTAGTTCTCATGTCTTGAAAATCCTTAACCTTGTCTGCCCTATTATGAGTCTATTGGCCTTAAAATGTGCATAAGTGACTTAAATCTTGAAATAATCATATAAAATATATGAAACCTTGAAATTATTTGAAACTTGAACCAAACCTTCATGATTTCCTATAATTAGTAACTATCATCAAATGCACTAATAAGAAAATATTAAACCTAACTTGGACACAACCCTAAAATACAATTGTTTAGGGCTAATAATGAGAATGGAAAACATGCATGCAATCTTGTTCTTAATTAGGTGGTTGCTTGTGATCTATATGGTCAAGGATAGATTATGAATCTATAAATCATGTAGAAGATTCAACAATTATATGGTTCTAGTTTTTTGGCTTACACCTTCATATGCATGTATGCTTGTTTACTTGCACATATTGCCATGTAGTATTGTATTTGATGCTTTGTTTCGTTGATTTTTATTACTTGAACACATAATACAGATCTCCATTATATTCACCTTGTGCACCTAAATGTATTATTGAAATAAGGAAATGAGGCATCCTACTTGAGTTGTCAAATTAGGGTGGATAAAAGACAAATGTGTGTTCGCTAAAGCTATGGATAGACATGGTGAGTTAATGGTTTTGAGTCTTAAGCACCCTCATGGACCCCTTCTGATGAGAAGTTGGTCAAAGGCCTTCTAGTACATAATATTTTTAGTATATTGGAGTAAGATTACGATTCTCATTTTTCTAAGTAATTAACTCTTTTATTTTTGTTCTTTTACTTCTAGAAATCTTTTCCAATTGTGAAAACCTTAGATATATGTATCTTTATGCACTATAATCAACACCTTGTGTGTTGACCCACTCATTTCTCATATGTTTTAGGATTAGGGATATCTTAGAATTTGATGGTTGGTGAGAAAATGTTTAGGTTGTACTTGTTGTAAGATCTTAACTAATGTACATGACCATAGTAATTGAAACTATGTAATAAATGATATTGCTTAATATATCTTGTAGATTGTTGAGAATATTTTGGTGTTTACATCTTCTTATTTCTTCATGTACGCTAAATAGTTCACGCTTCCACATGTTATCTTTGATATTCATTTGGTTCACGGGGTTGGGATTCTAGCTCCTTAGTGGATGCCAGATGCCCAATAATGGTGGTAAATTGAAAGATATTTGTTTGTGAGGTTCCAAGCTAGCATCCTTCATTAGGGACCATCAAAATTCATCAACCTCCTATCCCTCATAGGGAAAATAAATCTAGTAAATCATGAAATTCATAGAAAGATAGAAAATTTAAGGAGAAATCAGGTTTGGGCTCTTACAATTTCAAAATAATTTCTTTTCCAAAAATCAAGGTTGACAAATTAGTTTTCAAAATATGCATCTTATTATTAGTGAGATATCCAAAAAGTTGTAGATTCCATTTATGTTTTGTTCATGCTTATATGTTGATTGGAATTTTAGAGCCTAATTGATAAATGAATTATTCTTAGATTTTAAATCATAGTTTGTTTGGAAAGAAACATAATAAGCATTCTAAGTTGAAAAAAAGGTTTATAATATCTCCTCAAACTTCAATAAATTACACAATATCGAGTCATTTTGAGTATCCACTGAAATACATCTTTGGGTGAAATAATTACATGTTATTCATGTTTTCAAGGAAAATATATGACAAATCACGCATTCGCCACACATTATAATTTTTATTATAATATATATAAATATAATATATATAGATAGAGAGGAGGGGAAAACTAAAATGGATTCCAATAATGCACTAGCATAACTCAGTAGGCTTATATATTAGATCGGCCAAATGTAAAATGTAAGTGTCAAATCTTAATATTTACCTTATAGATTATCTAAAACATTATTTTTGGATCAAATATGTATTGTTTGTCCATCATTATCATGTATACAAACAAGTATTTTAATTAGTTTTAGATAATTTATTTTGTGATGTTCAAATGCAACGGTTACACTTGTCAAAATGAGCTAATTCTTTAATGGTGACTAGTCCACCAATATAGATCAACATTATCCATTTAATCTTATCTTTTGAACTTATTTTGGTAATTATAAACATGAGGAAATAGTCAATTCTAACACACATACACACGCATATATATATATATATATATATAAGTTTGTCTTCACTGCCCACGAGGGTAGCTTAATTATATTACCCATGGATGGAGGCACGGTGGATTAGTTGTAAATACTACCAACTTTGCTAATTTCAGTGATATTCGGTTCTGTAAATAAGTCGATCCACGCGTGCATACCTCTTCTTCTGACTTGATTTTGCTCGACAGGCTCCCAGCCGAGATCACACAATGTGATTCTCAGACAGATCTAATACTTGGAGAGAGGTCAGGTTTCTGATGAGTTAGGGATCTAGCCTATCAGCTGGTTCTTGTATAGGTACACAGTCTCCAGCTTTGTTAGTCTTCCCAGTTCTGGCAGGATCGGTCCCGAGAGCTTCCCCTCGGCCATGTCGATATACTGGAGCCCGCTGATGTTGCCGAGCTCTTGTGGGATTGGACCTTCGAAGAAATTGTACCTGATGATGAGTGTTTCTAGGGAAGTCATCTCACCTAGATCTGTTGGAAGAAGGCCTGTGAGGTTGTTTCCGGAGAGGCCCAGAAAACAGTGATTCTTTAGATTGTCGTATGTGCATGGGAGTCTGCCTGAGAACAGGCTCCCGCAGAGGTCGAGGCTCTCCAGTGTTGTCGCATTGGCTATGTCGAGGGGGAGGTCACTTGTGAAGTCGTTCCCTGAAGCGTTGAGCTCGCGTAGTAGAGGGAGAGACCCTAGTCCGGCGGGGAACACGTCGGCAAGCAGGTTCCCGCCGACATCGAGCGACTCCAAGTTCTTCAAATTTGAGACAGAGTCTGTGAACTTGCCTGTGAGGTTCATCTCGGACAAGTACACTGCCACTACATGCCCTGTTGTATCGCATTGTACCCCTGTCCACTTGCAGTAGTGTGCGTCGACTGGCCTCTACTCGGCTAAGTAGCCGAGTGGGTCACTCAGTGCCAACTTGATGGAGAGAAGCATAGTCATCTCCTTGTTGCAACCCCGAGGCGGCAATGTAGCACCAGCTAAGTAGAGGCAGTAGCAGCAGAACGAGGTAGTATTGTGCCACTGGCAGCCAATCATGGCTTCTCTTCATGTTGGGTGGTGACCAACCCAAGGTGTCTGACTTCCTTCCCCATTGCCACCATCACTCTCTTCTTCTTCCTCAACTTCCCCTCCCAGCCTCATTGTTGCTCGATTTTCCCTCCTCCAACTAGCTCTGCATTACCATCTCTCCTACTTTACCTCGTTGTTGCTCGATTCGTAATGTATTTTGAGAAAACAATTTCATACCAACCCCCAAAAAGTAACAATTTCAGTCACATTTTAATAGGCAAGAGCCAAAACAGTAATGTAGGTGATAATTTTGTAATATGGATACTCATATTGTAATAAGCATGTGGCATCTGTAATATGAGCAGTCACATTGTAATACGCAAGAGCGAATTGTAATGTAGGTGACATTTTTGTAATATGAATAGTCATATTGTAATAAGAAAGTGTCATATGTCATATGGGCAGTCACATTGTAATAGGCAAGAGCAAACCGTAATGTAGGAGATAGTTTTACAATATGCATACTCATATTGTAATAAGCAAGTGTCATATGTAATATGGGCAATCACATTCTAATAGGCAAGAACCAACTGTAATGTAAGTGACAGTTTTATAATATGGATAGTCATATTATAATAAGCAAGTGTCATATGTAATATACACAGTTACATTGTAATAGGCAAGAGTCAACCGTAATGTAGGTGACAGTTTTGTAATATAGATACTCATTTTGTGATAAGCAAGTGTCATCTATAATATGGACATTCGCATTGTGATAGGCAAGAACCAACCGTAATGTAGGTGTCGGTTTGTAATATGGATAGTCATATTGTAATAAGAAAGTGTCATCTGTAATATGGACAGTCACATTATAATAGGCAAGAGCCAACTATAATGTAGGTGACAGTTTTGTAATATGGATAGTCATATTGTAATAAGCAAGTGTCATATGTCATATGGACAATCAAATGTAATATGGAAGAGTCAACTGTAATGTAGGTGGTCATTTGTAATATGGATAGTCATATTGTAATAAGCAAGTGTCATATGTAATATGGACAGTCACATTGTAATAGGCAAGAGCCAATAGTCATGTAAGTGACACTTTTGTAATATGGATACTCATATTGTAATAATCAAGTGTCATCTATAATATGGACTTATTATTATATCATGCCTTGAAACTTTTAGCTTATTCTTAATTTCAAACCTCGATCTGTAAACAATAATTGATGCGTCAATATGAAATATCTTTGTCAAATCTGAATGCAAGATAATGATGCCCTTTAGTGTCGTGTTATGGAGGAAATACAATAATAGATCTAATAAGAGAGAATCATTACAAGAATTATTTATTCTTAGGTCTAGTTTGGGTGTTGCATTTCTAAGTTCTGGTAGTTTGTGAGCAAATTTTCCGTCAGCTAGAAATAGGTGTTAACTTTGATAAAGCGAGTGTGCTACTGCTAGCTGTATCAGCCATTGTGGAACAAAAATGAATGGTGGAGTTTGTGGCAGTTGGCACTCCTCATGAAATTGGTGTGATTGATAAAGTTTACAATTTCTATTATATCGCTCACGGGACGGCGGTTACAAATTCCAAAACTGGTATAATTTATAGAATTTAATACAGTGACTACCGGGACTTGTGATGTACTTATCCAAACATAAGGTTAGTCATTGCCCCACCCACCACCACATCCTCCTCGAAACGCAGTGACAAAAGTTTTGATAATTACAAATAAATGCAACTGCTTTCCAGCCAAATAACATATGAGTTGACAACATAGTATTTATAGCATTTGGCACCGCTACTTAGCATGGATAGTAAGATTTAGGCACGGGTAACTTGTCTTCGCTACCTGCGTGGGCAGTGAGTGAATTCCCTATATATATATATATATATATATATATAGAGAGAGAGAGAGAGAGAGAGAGAGAGTCAGGCTAGAATACACTCGAGTGTACAGATCACACGAATACACTCAAGTGTGTTTGCATATCAAGACTATTTTTTATAAAATGTAAACCATTGATCTTCACTGTCATAATATAAGTAGGCTACATACAAATTTTGAACCCATTTGGATGAGTGTAAGTCACTCATCTGAGGTCAACAAAATCGACGCACGAAACTAATTTGAAATGCATAATTTTTGTAGTCTTCATAACATGACCTATAAATGTCTAAATGTGCTCAAATTTTGCATATGAGCTATTCACATGGTGTTTAAGAAGATCAATGGATTAGATTTTTGAAAAAAAATATTGCATCATGGAAAACTACTTGAGTGTATTTTGCTCCGAATACACTCAAGTGTATTCTAGCCTGATTATATATATATATATATATATATATATGTGTGTGTGTGTGTGTGTGTGTGTGTGTGTGTGTGTGTGTCTATATGTGTATATTTATCTATATAGTGAGAGAGTAAAGTTGATTCTAAAAATGTTCAAACATAACTCAATAGTTTTATATATTGAATGTAAAATGTAAATGTAGAATATTAATCTTTACCTTATAAATTATATACAAATTAATTTAAATACTATATGTATTTTTGGCCATTGTCATTGATGCAATTTTAATGCACAAGAAATTTCCAATGATAATTTAATCCCATGTTTAAATAATTTTTCCTTAATGAAAGATCACTCACCCACTAGTAGACCAGATAGTTGTAGTATAGCAAAGGAAAGAACCCAAGAGAGATGTATTTAAGAAATCCCTTACATAAACCAAATTTGAGGGTGATTATAAGTTGATGGTTGAATTGAAGGTTGCAATAAAAAGGAGACGGATGAAGTGGATTGAAAACAATGTTTTCAAGGAACTAGGGTATTTGGATTTCACCACCATCACCTACAAACTTATCCATTACAACTCAGTAATGCGACTAATTAGACGAGGAGTGAGTGATCTTGTCTCTTTTCAGGGCACAAGTTGCACATGGATAAAATTCCTCATGGTCTCAAGGTCTCATTACCCATTATTCAAAACTAATTGTCTTATAGAATTCCTTTTGTGATCACATTTGGAATCCTATGCATCATTCAAGGATATAATCCTAGGTATCGTGGTCTCTATGCCTAGTATTATATCAAACATACTAATTGAGAGACACATTCAATAGTTAAGCGAATAAACGGATGAGAAGCGGTCTAATTAACTAAAAATACTAGGTTTGATAACAATTAGAACAAAGTATGTGTGATAGGGCTACTCCCTATGACCCAATAATGGAGTCTACTGGCTCATTTTCTTTGAGGAAGCACACATACAAGAGAAGAGAGAAAGAAGCATGTCACTGAAGAGGAGCAAGTTAGAAGTTAGAGGTCTCTGACTATAGCTCTCTACAAGAGCAGTGGTAGGTCTAAAAATTCTACAAATAGGATGACGTCCTTCCTCTTCCTTATCTCTCTCTCCTACAATCCAAACTTGACTAGAGCTCCTTGTGGACAACCCTCAATGGTCGTTAGGTGATATCTTTATTTGTATTCCATGGCTCATTGCCTCCCAAATTAGGTTGGTAGGTTGGCTGATCAATTTTTAAGTGGCATGTTTAATTAGATTTTAGTCTCTATACTAATAGGTGGGTTGGGAGACTTTCTATCTGATGAGTCTACAGAAGAGGGATTGGGTTTTTTTTA
>OY856409.1:642504390-642506890 GCA_963693085.1 Alisma plantago-aquatica | reverse complement strand
AACTAGCCGCGTACATGGGGGCACCGCAACACGCTCAATAACGTGGGGCCTTTATTACACCCGAGGGTTTTCGCCTAGAGTCGAACCCAGGTCCCTTCATTGGGGATTGCCGAGCCGCACACTTGAGCTACTCCCTCGCCCCCAAGAAATATCTTATGTTGAGAGCATGAAAAGCATTTTAACAACTACAAAGTTTATGTTTTTTTTAATATATGATAGTATTAGTCAGAGTAAAATCAATTCATTTATATACACACAAAAAGTACTACGATGAGACATCACTAACAATTTAATAATATGATATGCATTTTTTCATCCAAATGTCAACCTGAAACTCAATATTGAGCATTGAACATTTAGTTTTGTATGGTTTATAAGTTCGTTGTTGATAATATTTGGTAGGTAACTAAGTACAACAATATACTTGTAATTAATACAATTGGTCATTGAAAAGTGTTTATAAAAAAGAGTTACCTAAATGCCCCTCACACTCTCATCAAGATTATCTCTCACTTGATCATTGTCCTGTATATATGTATATGTATATATATACATATACTTCTAGTTAAAATATATTATGATCTACTTAGTGTCCTGAGTTAAAATCTAGATTAGATCAATTCTAAGTTCATGAGATCTAGTGAGGATTGACAACCGTCAAGTTTGCAAAATGGTGACATCTTTCCTTAGAATTTTGAAGATTTATATAGTTGCTAGTTAAGTTGGGATTGGGTAGATAAATACTTGATCCATTGACATGCCTAGTAAAATTTTGTACAACCATAGGATTAAAGTTTGGACATTTTTTCCAATCTATTCATTACAAGTCAGAAAGTTGATGCCCAAACAAAGACTATGCATTGAAAAATGCAAACATTTTTAGGTTCTAATAAGAGTGCATATTATAATCAAATTTTAGTTATCAAGACGTCAACACTAATTTAAATCTATATCAACTTTAAAACTATCGTTATGTATTTTCAAATAGCAAGATTATGAATATTGATGTATTGATTTGATATAAGATTTGAATAAATATAAAAAATGACAAAATCCATGTTCAACTTTGGATTTACATTAATGAGTCTGGGTCTATTTATGATTTCAACATTTCACATTAAAGTTGGGTCTAGATTGATTCAAGTTAAACTATTTTTCATTAGACGTGATACTTGTCAGACGAATTAAGCTAGTTAAAACCTTTGTTAGTATTTTTAAATAGGGGAAGCATACAAAATATAAATTGAAGAGAAAAACTAACTAAGAAATAAAAAATAAGAAATAAAAGTGGCGATGGAGAAAAAAAAAGGAACAAAGTTATAAGCAACCAACAATTGACATGCAATGCGGGCTTTTTGATGAAAACCAATATATGTGACCCTTAACTTGTTATGGTACATCAAGAGTTCAAGACAAATTGGAGTGAGTCGGAACTCCATAGAAGTAGAGGTGGAATCTCCTCAAACAAGCCGAACACTAAGTTAAAATAAGTCCCATATTTAAACGGTCATGGTAGAAGCTCCTTCAAAATGGTGGTGGATTTTCCTTACAACAACCCACTATTGGCGGTATAGAACACGGTAGGAACAGTGCCACCGGGTAGAGACATCTGGTGACTCATGGATAGGCTGGATGGAAGGCGAGTTGTGCTCAAGCCTCATCAACATTGTCAAGATCATCAACCACAACCAGTTCAAATGAGAGATCCACCTCCGGATCTGCCCACTCCTCATTGGTCGAGACTGTGGACGCCTTGAAAGGCATTTACGATTCACGGCTGAGAATGCATTATCTACAAAGAGTAGAAAGTCAATAGAGGTGAGTTGAGTATATGTCGAAAATAGTTTATGCTTTTGACATGCGGTAGTGTGGGTAAGAGATAAGGGATGTTCTAGGATTTGATAGCTACATAGAAAATTTCTGAAATTCTTAGAGAAACTTTTGTGTTTCTTTTTCCATCGTGATTATACTGGTGCTGATCATGGCCCATCTGCCCTCGTGGAGTGCCTGTTCAAGATGGGAACTCGGAAGTGACAGCAAGCGGAAGTCTATTTTGCCCCTCCCCTCCTCCACGACGAGCCTTGGTTAAGCAAAAACTATAGTCCAATCATACAACCGACTCAATGGTTGACATGACTCTTTCTGTTTCTATCAGGATGAGATGATAAGGCATCTAATAGGATTACTATATACACGCCTCAATGAAGGCTCACGAATTAGCTTGTTACATTACCGGTCTGTGGAAGCCTGTGATGATTCCGGCAGAACCATCCAATACACCGAATGTGCACAGACAAGAGATAGATGGGTTCTTGTAATCTTATGGAAGACAACGACATGAAGGAGAAGGCAAGCGTGTAGGCTGCCGTCTATTCAGAGTTTGGTGAGGAAGCAGCAGCATTTCCTCTGTGCTTAAAGAAAGTTTTGATGAGACCGGAATTCGATTCTTTTCGGCTTCTGACAATCGTGCCAACCAAGATCGGGAATCAACGTCTTCGGG